>JAYESA010000014.1:139207931-139540431 GCA_036927795.1 Iris macrosiphon
GTGAAATGATCTAAATAATTGTGTGAGGGACATGTGCATAATCAATAGGATATGTAAGCAAAATAAATTTAAAAAGTTGCAATAATTCTAATTTGTCAAAAATATTCCTAAATTACTGAAATATGGTCGAGGGAGTTTACAATCTACCCTCCTTAGAATATTTCGTCCTCAAAATAAAAACAGACATATGATGAGAATGAAAGATTAATTTGAAATATTAGGACATACCCTGGTTTGGAAATAGATGGGGGAAACGCTGTCGAATATCCTCTTCTCGTTCCCAGGTTGATTCACCTGGTGCATGATGTCTCCATGCAACACGAACTAGAGGGATAGTCTTGGCTCGCAACACCTTCTCGCTACGATCTAGGATCTCTACAGGTTCCTCCTAGTACGATAGGCTTGGGCCGACGGTGATCTCTGAATGGTCCAGTACATGACTTGGGTCTGGAATGTACCTTTTCAGCTGAGATACGTGGAAGACGTTATGTACTCCTTCTAGGGTCTGAGGTAGAGCTAGCTTGTAGGCAACTTCTCTGATGCGTTCTAATACATCGAAGGGTCCAATGTACCTTGGACTCAGTTTTCCTCTTCCTCCAAATCTGATAGTTCCTCTGGTAGGTGAGATCTTCAAGAACACATGCTCTCCCACTTGGAACTCTAGAGGTCGTCGATGTACGTTGGCCCAGTGCTTCTGTCTATCTTGTGCAGCTCGTAGGTGTCCTTGTATCTTCTTTACTTTCTCCACTGTACAAACAACCAATTCTGGTCCCAAGATCTGTCTTTCGTCAACATTGCTCCAGCATACTGGGGAACGACATTTCCTGCCATACAAAGCTTCAAAGGGAGCCATTTAAATGCTCGCTTGATAGCTATTGTTGTTGGAAAACTCCACCAGGTGTAAATGATCTTCCCATGATCCGCTGAAATCAAGCATGCAGGCTCTCAGCGTATCTTCTAGTGTCTGGATGGTGCGCTCTGATTGGCCATCTGTCTGTGGGTGGTACGAGGTGCTGAACTTAAGGCGGGTACCAAGACTTTATTGCATACTTCGCCAGAAGTAAGATGTAAACCTCGTATCTCTGTCAGACACTATGCTGACTGGTACTCCATGCAGACGTACTATCTCCTTCATGTACATGTCTGCCAAGACTTCGGTAGATTGTCTGACTCTGAAAGGTAAAAAATGAGCAGCCTTTGTGAGTCTGTCTACAATCACCCATACAACATTAGACCACTGGGACTTCTTGGGAAGCCCGTAACAAAGTCCATCGTAATGTGTTCCCATTTCCACTCGGGTATTGGGAGGGGTTGAAGTAGACCTGCTGATCTCTGATGTTCAGCCTTGACTTGCTGACACACCAGGCACTTTGCCACAAAGTGTGCTATCTCTCGCTTCATTCTATGCCACCAGTAGTATTGTCGTAGATCTCTGTATATCTTTGTGCCTCCTGGATGTATAGAGTATATTGAGCTGTAAGCTTCTGACATCAGCTCCTCACGAAGTTCTCCATTTGGAACATAAAGACGTTCTCCACATCTTAGAGTCCCATCTTCATGTATGCGATATCCTGTCTGGATTCCAGCCTCTGTTCTTTGTCGAAGCCTCGGAAATCTTGCATCTGTTGGCAGTGCAGCTTTGATTCTTTCGACCAATGTTGATTGTAGCTGGTAGTTTGACAATTGGCCGTCAATTCCTGGCATAATGATCTCTATACCCAACTTTTCTAGATCTCTCAATAGACCTGGTTGGGTGATAATAAAGAATGCCGAGGGTCTTCTGCTTAGTGCATCAGCTACTACATTAGCCTTTCCTGGATGGTACTGCAGATCGATCTCGAAATCCATCATCACTTCGAGCCATCGTCTTTGTCTTAGATTCAAGTCCTTCTGGGTGTAGACGTACTTCAGGCTCTTGTGGTCGGTGAATATCTTCACTCGTTCGCCGTATAGATAATGTCTCCATAGCTTCAGGGCGAAGATGACTGCGGCAAGCTCCAAGTCGTGAGTGGGATAATTCTTCTTATGAGTCCTTAGTTGTCTCGAGGCATAAGCTACAACCTTCCCATGTTGCATTAAGACACAACCCAATCCTTTTTCGGATGCATCGCTATAGATTACGAAACCTCCGGATCCAGATGGTATAGTCAAAATGGGGGCAGTAGTCAGACGCTTTCGAAAGCTGTCTGGCATTCCTCAGACCAGATGAACTCCTGATCCTTGCGGGTAAGACGGGTAATTGGCTCTGCGATTCTTGCAAAGTTTTCTATGAACCTCCGGTAATATCCGGCAAGTCCTAGAAAGCTTCTCACCTCTGAGACGTTGGTCGGGGTTGGCCATGTCTCCATAGATGAGATCTTTGCTGGGTCTACTGAGATGCCTTCTCCTGTGATCACGTGTCCAAGAAAAGCGACACGATCAAGGAAGAACTCACACTTGCTTAGTTTAGCATAAAGGTTCTCCCGTCTCAGCGTCTCTAGTACTAGTCTCAAGTGCTCTTCGTGCTCCTCGTGGCTCTTTGAATACACCAAGATGTCGTCGATGAAGACTACCACGAACTGGTCCTGAATGCTGTCTTTGGAATATCTTCTCGCCGTTCATCAGGTTCATAAATACGGCTGGTGCATTAGTCAGTCTAAACGGCATCACCAGGAACTCGTAATGACCATAGCGAGTCCTGAATGCTGTCTTTGGAATATCTTCTCGCCGTACTTTGACCTAATGATAGCCTGATCTCAAGTCTATTTTTGAGAATACTACAGATCCCGTCAGTTGATCGAACAGATCATCGATCCGCGGCAAGGGGTACTTGTTTTTGATTGTCAAAGCGTTGAGGGCTCTGTAATCAATACACATCCGATATGTTCCGTCCTTCTTGGGTACAAACAACACTGGTGCTCCCCAGGGTGATGCACTAGGATGAACAAATCCTTTGATTTGCAGCTTCAGCTCGTCAAGCTCCTTCTTTGCCAGCCGATACACATTTAAGGATACCGGTGCAGCTCCGGGTATCAGCTCAATAGTGAATTCCACTTCTCTGTCAGGCGGTAGGCTTGGCAATTCCTCCGGGAATACGTCTTCGAATTCTGCAACGAGTGCTGGGGGTTCTATCTCCATCGCCATGTAAGCTCTAGGAGTCTGGCCTACTCCTTGCTCGATGGTACCTCGTACGTATTCGAACTCCGGGTGTCCTGGTGGTCTAAAGGTGACACTACCTTTTTGGCAGTCTAGGATAGCATTATTCTGGATTAACCAGTCCATGCCTAAGACGACGTCGAAATTTGGCATTGGGAGTACCAAAAATTGTGCTCTTAGCTCTCTACTACAAACGACTACCGAACATGTTTCAATAATGTTGGTAACTGGAACAATACCTCCTCCGGTAAGAATTTTCCAGCACTTGGGTAGTGGGGAAGTGACTAGTTTGTGCATGGCTACGAAATTACTAGATATGAATGACAGGGTAGCGCCAGAATCAAATAATACGGTTGCAGGTAATGATGCAACTAAAATGGTACCTGTGATGGTTTCACCTTCGGGTTCTTCGGCAACTGCAGCTAAAGCAAAGGCCTGCCCATGCCTTTGTCCTCCAGATTGTTGTCTGGCTTTGAACTGGCTCTCCTGGGTGGCAAGGGGTGCTCCTTTCTGATATCCTCCAGATGTGGAGGGTAGCATCTTTTGGGCTGGTGTTTCTGATTTTTGCCCGTTCTGAGGTGCTGCATCTCTGCGTTAAGGGCAGTCCCTTACCATATGTTGGCTAGCTCCACATACTAGGCAGAGTCCTTTCTTCTTTCTGCAGTCATTGGCAAAATTTCCCTTCTTGCCACAATAGTGACAAGTCGGGAGCTCCTTCTTCTGGTAGGGCCCCGTCGTCTGCTGCGTCTGGTTTTGTGGACGACGGATAGGTCCTCCTGCTCCTTACTGATTTTTGGCCGGGATGTTTGGAGTAGAGCGTCTCGCTTCTCGGCCAATAGCTTCTTGTACCCTCGCTTCTGTAAGAACCTCCTCGTAGGAGATCCTCGACTGCGTCGTCGAATATCTCTGAAGTTCGAAAGTGAGGCCGTGGTGGAACCTCTTGGCCTTCTCCAGTTCGTTCGGTATCAAGATGGTACCGAAACGACTCAGTCTGCTGAACTCTGCGTCGTAGGCGTCAACAGTCATATTTTCCTGTTCCAAGTGCAGGAACTGGGAGTATAGGGCATCTCGGACTGTTGCTGGGAAGTATTTTGCGTGGAAGTGCTCCAAAAATTATTCCCAAGTCTGGTCTTTGCTGACGCTACGCTCTATAGAATCCCACCAGTGATGGGCGTTGCCTAAGAGCTGGGCCCTCACGGCGGTCATCCACAAGTCGGGGGTAAGTTGCGAGCCTTCCAGCAACATTTCTATATTGGAGATCCAATCTGAGATCTCCTCTGGGGTTTCGCTGCCTTTAAAGTTTCTCGGGCTCATTTGTCGGAAGCCTCGGACTGTGCCCACTGGTTGGACAGGTGCTGGTGTCGGGACAGTCGTTCTTTCCAAGGCCGTCATCAAAGTTTGTCTCAAGGCTTCAGTCTGTTGTCACTGAGACTATCTCAGGGCTTCAGTCTGTTGCCATTGAGTTTGCAACATAGCTTGGAGGAACTGGAACATTTGAGTTTGTCCCTCAAGCTGTGGCATCTGGGCAGGGAAGGCGGGAGGTGGAGGCAGAGGTATCTCCGCCTGCGGTGTTGGGGCCTGGGAGGTTTGCCCTTCGTGCTAGGCTGGTGTTCCTGCCTGGATAGGATTCTGGTGGATGTACGGGGTCGCCGGGTAGACCAGCATCCTTCTAGGGGATTGGTCTCTCGGGGTGGACGGGGTTCCTTGGACATCGGGCGAGGGGTCTGTTGCTTGGTCAGCCCCATCAATCGCATGTCCACCGGGTATGTCCATATTTCTGAAGAAGATAGAATTAATTAGAAAAGCACAAGGAATTAATAATTGATAATCAAGCAGGATGCAAATTTTTTGATGAAGTCAGTGTGGATGAGACCTAGTATTTCTATCATATTGCAGGCTTGTTGGGCATGTCATCATACCACTAGCAATAAACTAGACCTGCATGGGCCACCACTAAAACCATGTCACGCCCCAGTCCCAAAATATAAGGAACTAGGCCACGTGGCATTGGCCAGCTGACACGTCACTAAGGGTTTTAATCCATTTATTAATGGACCCAAAGGAACGTGCTACGCTGTCCTAAAATACTACAAGTCTAATACTGGTAAATCTATCTCATCCACAGAAATATCAATGAATATGGGAAATAGTGCTGAATATATATAATGCTGAGTCTGAAAATGTCATAGTACACTTCTTGTGGGAACAAACCCACTACAAAAGATAATAATAGTACAAAAAATAAGATAGACTAAAGGATCGTCTATCTAGGGAAAATAGCTCCATCTCCAGATTGTACGAGCCTCTAGGATCAGGTAGATTCTGATGGTGTCTCCTCTAGTTCTTCCTCAGTGGCATGCCTGGTCTCCTGTCCAGGCCCATATACCGTAGGGTAGAAGACCTCATCTAAATCTGGAAGGGAACCAGGTCCTCAGTGGGACATAACAAGATACAGGAAAATAACATGCAATGTATGTAAATACTGAATAAATAAATAAATACAGGGTGCTAACCATCTAAGTGAATGCAAGTAAAGACCTTGTAGTACGCATGGGAAAGTGTAGGCCAGACATATGCTGACTTAATTCACCAATCGTGGTGACTGGCTAGTATATGTGTCATATGCCCCCAGACGCATGGGCACTCTGCAATCGTCCATCTCCGAGGAGCATGGAACGAAGGTATAACATACAAGGAGGGGGTGTACCATACGTCTACTAGTTATCTTTTCCGCCCAATGTAACTAATGCCATGTCGTAATTATTCCTGAGTTTTCCTGATTTTATGCTAAGCCGTGATGCACGTCACACGTACTGGTAGCTAATCAAATACGCAGCTCGCATCCCAATATGTATTGCAACCTTGTTGCGTGTTCCCGTGACAGGGTCTAGGAGGATATTAGGATACCCTCTCAGTTGTTGGTAAGTCTGTAAAAGACTAAGTTTAATTATACTACGTGTCAACGTACCTGTTGACTTGTACCCGAGGCAATCTTAGGTACTCACAATTATATGGAGTTCAGGAGAAAATAGCATATAACAACATTTGAATTTAAACAGTAACTTGGCAAGGTATACTTGTCTACTTCCTAATTGAGTTGAAAACCTGATCTCACAGTTAAATTTGAGGGGTCTTGTGACAGGGGGTCACTGACTGCGCTGAAGAGATTTTCTGTTTAAGACGTACAGGATTTGTAAATAGCATTTAAAGAATATGGCACAATATAATAGTAATATATACCTATGTAAATATATATAAGACAATATATATAGTCATATATATATACTATAGGGTACATATATATATAGAGTATATATATATATATATATATATATATATATATATATATATATATATATATATATAGTAGTATATATAGTAGTATGTATATATTTACATAGCATATATAAATATATAATAGATACATTTTATATAAATACATATTTTATAGATATATATGTATAAAAGAAAAATGCAGAAATATAACATACATAGTTATTTATATATACTAATAGTATATATATATATATAGTATAATATATATATATATATATATAGTATAATAATATATATATATATATATATATATATATATATATATATATATATATATATATATATATATATATATATATATATATATATATATATATATATAATATAGATAGATATATATATTAATACATATATTTACATATATACAAATATATATAAAAGAAAAGAAAAATGCAGGAAATAAAATATATATATACATACATATTTATATTTACTAATAATATATATATACATATAGTATATAATAAAAAATATATATATACAATAATATAGGTAAATATATATTTACATATATATAGATGTATATATATATATATATATATATATAAAAGAAAAAAAAGAAATGTAAATGCATATTTATATATATACATATAATACTATAATAATATATATATATATATATATATATATAAAAGAAAATAAAAATGCAGGAAATAAATATATATATACATACATATTTATATTTACTAATAGTATATATATACATATAGTATATAATAATAATAATAATAATAATATATATATATATATATATATATATATATATATATATATATATATATATATATATATATATATATATATATATATACAATAATACAGGTAAATATATATTTATATAGATACATATATATAGATATATATATATTTACATATATATATATAAAAGAAAGAAAAAGAATTGTAAATGCATATTTATTTATATACATATAATAATATATATATATATATATATATATATATATATATATATATATATATATATATATATATATATATATGTATATGTATATATATAAAAGAAAAACAAAAATTCATATATATATATATACATATCATATAAATAATATATATATATATACACTGTATATATATATATATACTGTAATAATATGTATTTTAAATATATAATATAAATATATATACATATATATAATATATTATATATAGATAAATACACATATATATACATAGATATATATATTTATACATACATATATATATATATATATATATATATATATATATATATATATATATATATATATATATATATATATATATATATATATATATATATAATAATAAAAAAGAAAATGCAGAAATGTAAATACATATATATACTGTATATACAGTATTTATAATATTAATATTAATATAATATTAATTACATATAATAATATATATTAATATATATATATTAATATATATATATTAATATATATAAATATATACATATATATACATATATATATACATATATACATGCATATATAAAAATATACATATATACATATATTTAGGGGGGGTACTGTACCTGTCAGACAGGTGGGGCCCCTGGCTCGTCGCCGACGGGAGGACGACGGCGGAGGTGGCTGGCCGGAGGAGCGGTGGCAGTGGATGTTAACAGCAAGCAGCAGCGAGGGCTGCCGCGGCCGTGGCGGTGGCGGAGGTGGTGGTGCAGGCGATCGGTTCGGCTGAGGGGACGGAGGCGAAGGGTCTGGTGGTGGTCGCGGAGGTCAGGGGTGGCCGGAGTGGCTGTGGGGGGGCGGCCGGGGGAGGCTGGGGTGTAGTCGGGAAGAGGGGGGCCGGGGCTCTGTGGCGGAGCTGGAGGTGGCGGTGGATGTCGTGGGGCGGTGGGAGCGGGGTAGTTCGACGGAGGGGGTCGGGGCGGAGTGGTTGGGGGTGGTGGCGGTGGTGCACGGTGGCCAAAGGCGGTGCTGGGGGAGGTCGAGGGAGGAGTTGGGCTGCTGTGTGCAGGGTCGGGGTGGGGTCTGTGGACGCTCAGGGCGGCGCTGGCGGTGGCCGGAGGGGGGTGGCAGTGGTCGGAGGGAAGGGGAGGGAAGTGGCGAGTAGTTCGCCGGAGGTTCGGTGGCCGGAGGTGGGATGAGGGTGGTGGTGTAGGGTTTGCAAGGGGGAGGGCTCGGGTATTTATAGGGGTTTTAGGTGTAAACCCCCTGATTTTTTTAAAATTTTCAAAACTGAATTTTTCACAATTTTCTAGAATTTTTTGAGAATTTTCTGTAAATTAAAAATAGGGTTTTAATTATTCAATGATTTTTAAATGATAATAAATGATATTAAAATATTATAGAAATAATATTTTTGGATGTAAATTGAAAAACCGGACTTAGGGCAATTTTTCTGAAATTTATTGGGCCCCAGACCTATTTTAAAATACCTAAAAACATTTATTATTAATTATTTAATTAATTAATAATTTATTTATTTATTTTTAATAAATAAAACCAAAATCTCCAGCCCACCGGCCCGGCCCAATCCCTCGGCCCACCGGCCCAGCCCACCCGTATAGCTAGCGGGTCGGGTCGGGTCCGCCCGACCGAACCCGACCCGCCCAAACCCGCAGACCCGCCCGCGGCCCAGCACCCCACGACCCGACACGGCCCCCGCCGCGCCCGAGTCTTCCGCCGCACGTTCCTGCCACCCCGCCCGCCTCGGCCGGCCACATGGGCCCTTCCTCCGCTCCGCCCGGACCACCACCCACGTCTCGCCACGCCGCTCCGTCCGCCCCATCTCTCCGCCTCCTCCGCCCGCTCGACCCCTATATAATCCTCCCTCTCCCCTGCCTCTCCGGTCACCCCCTCCGATCCGCCACCGCCCCCGCTCCGTCGACCTCCGTCCGCAGCCGCCACCCGGCGCGACGCTGAGCCTCCGCCGTGCCGTCCCAGCCACCCCGTCGTCCTCCTCTTCCCTCCACCGCAGTCGACAGCAGCAGCCAGAAGCAGCGGCGCCGCCTCCGGCCGCCGCAGCGCCGACGAGCCCGGCCGCCGCCTCGCCGCCCTGCCACCGGCCCCCTCCGTCTCAGCCTGGCCGCCCAGCCGCCGCCCTCCGCCGCATCAGAGCCGAAACCCTAGCCCTAACCCTAGAATCCTGTATCCGACACGTGTCGGACACGTGTCGGACACGATTCGCCCCCGGTTTTTTGGGTCCCCTTCAGGTGCGTGTAACTTCTTGCTCGTAAGCTCCGTTTTCGATTCCACAAATTGCGTTGCGAAGCCTGTATGACCCTCTCGGTGCCCGGACAAACCGTTTGGGGCATCGCGTCCTGTTGTGATCGCACACTGCGATCCAAAAATAGGAAAAAACCAGACCCTGTTTTACCCCGGAACTGAGTACGCCCCGCCAAACGGGACGACTTGGTCGCGCTCGGTCTTCACAGATACGTGCACATCGTCGATACGGACGTGTGGGATTTTGCGGAAGCTGATTCGGGTGTGCGTGCACACCGGAATCAACGCGTATCCGCGGACGTCGCCCCGTATTCGTACTTTTTGGAACGTGCCCTAACTTTGTGTACACACGTCGGATTGAGAAAAAACTTGCGCCATCGGACTCGTAGCGATACGCTGGTCCTGTGGGTCAAGTTTGGTTCGATTCTGAGAACGTTGACGAAATCGCGTGTCGTGGGCCCCACAGGCCCCGTTCGACAGGCGATTTTGTGATCGGCTCATCGGAATCCAATTCTGGAAGTTCCGTTGGGTTCGTATCATCGTTCCTGACCTGTTGACACTAAGTTTGGTGAATTTGGAGACCTTTGACCCGGACACGTTTTTCGGTGCAAAGCGGGCCCACATGTGGACCCCGTTTTGACCCGAAACTGCCGTTTCTGCCCTTGTCTCCAAACTGGACTCAAGGACAGGCGTTTCTATATGATTGATATTTTCTGGATCTGATGGTGATGTTTGTTTCAGCAACCGGAGTACCGCCTGCAAATCCAGCTGAAGTCAGAACTGCAACAGAGCCGGAACCACAAGCAAGTGTACCTTGCCAAACTCTGCAGCTTGCTACTATTTTCCTTGACTTGTTTATACATCAGTGGGCAAGTAAAGCTTGCCAAATTTCAGTAATCCTTGTTATAGAACTTGCCTGAATTTAAATGCATATAAACCTGTTTAACTGTTAAAACCCAGGACCGAGTGGCGTACTTAGCGTCCGATTACCAGTCGGGTGCCAACTCCGTACGCGGAGTTGTGTAACGTCACATAGAGATGGATATCGAGACCCGATAATTCTCGTACTTGTCTTATCAAGTACTCCAGAACCCAGGACACTTGACACTATTCATGAGACAGAGTCTTCCTGAGACATTCATGGTGATTCTGTATAGGATACAGGACTTGACAGAGATATTTTATAGACATTATGACTTGCTGCATTAGCTATAATCCCGCTGACATGGACATGAGATGTTATGGTCATGATATGCGTGATTACATTGGATGGGGAGAGACACACAGGCTACAGGTTGATGTTATATTATGCCGGCGTCTTAAGTCTCACTACGAGCTAGACAACTACATGATATCACTACATGATATCACTGCTACATTGGGTGGGGAGAGACACACAGAGCTTGTAGTAGTTTCAGCCTGAGTTCTTGTACTGCTCTCATGTTGCATATCACTTAGCTGGTTATCTAGTTTACCCTATTGCTTATTATCTGCTGCACTGCATCTATTTTTGGCTTGTATTTTCTGTACCTTGCTGTCCCCTGAGGACCTGGATCCGGATTATGTCCCCAGGTATAGCCGAAGAGATCCATCCAGAGATATACCGTACAGGAGCACTTCCAGGAGCTGTACCAGGACCGGAAGACGAGCTCGCACCAGAGGACTTCTCCTGAGCATTGGCCGTATGTAGTCAGTTATTTCTATTTCCAGTTGTTTATTTCCTGTCTATTTGTATCTGTTGTACCAGACATATTCTCGGATTGTTTCCCGAGATATTTATTGAGATCAGCTTATTTTATTTGCATTACCCTATCTTTATCTGTGTTTATCTGTTGTGGATGAGATTAGAATAACCTGAGTCTTGTAACATTTTACTGTTAGACTACAGCTTAAGCATGCCCTGATGGATCCATTAAATTGGGTTGTCCATCGGTGCGTGTTGCTGGCCATTGCTCACGTGTCCAGTCCCTCGATATTTTGGGACTGGGGCGTGACATTAGGGTTAGGTATTTTGGTAAATAGGTGGAAGTTTAGGGGCATTTAGGTAATTTTGGGTTTTGGGATATTTAGGCTGATATTTTTCAGGTGGGACCCATGCCACATGGACGGTCCATGATCACCGGCCAATAGGGGGTGACACCTCACAGGGAATTTTGTAGAAAAACCCCTGTAAATTCATAAATTGCCTAAAGGTCCTAAATTTGGGATTTTGCGTAATTATGCAATTTGTCTGATAAAATACCCTGTTTCCAGAAAATACTAAAATGTTCAGAATTGAGAGGGAAAAGCTGTGGGAGGGTCCTGAGGGGGTGGGGGTGAGTCTGGGCAGGGCAGGGTCTGATTTCTGGGTGATACGGGTCATCGTATTTATTAATTAATAAATACTGCGCACGGTGTTCTTTAATTATTTAGAGGCAGGTAGGGTCATAATTTTACTACGGTGTCAATATACTAATTGTAGTATATTCAAAGTAGAATATTATCATATTTTTGTTTGGACAAAACTGGTGTATGTTGGGCCTCAAATCCCTAGGGGTACAGAGATGGGTAAAGAGCAGAAAATTAAATAGGAAATAAATATGGACGTTTGTAACGATATTTGTGCGTCTCAAAAGAGGCTCAAAATAAAGCATCTGGGAGTTGCACAAAATTTAGTAAAATAGTCTAACATGTCTAGGACGGGTATGTGAACTTTGTTTGGAGATAACAGCTAGTGAAATGCTCTAAATAATTGTGTGAGGGACATGTGCATAATCAATAGGATATGTAAGCAAAATAAATTTAAAAAGTTGCAATAATTCTAATTTGTCAAAAATATTCCTAAATTACTAAAATCTGGTCGAGGGAGTTTACACAGGATACGTTAAGGGACATGCGTGCCCGAGTAGATGCTCGAGACAACCAAGATAGGCTCCAGAAGCTTGGGATCCGACAACCCTATCCTCCCGAGTGGGATAATATGGTACAACCTCCCAAATATAAACTATTGTCACTGGCTTCATTCGATGGGAAGACATCACCCCGATAATACATGAGATACTTGCAGTCTACAATAGACCATCTACCTCAGGACGACGTCCTACTTACCAACCTGTTCGTCGGAGCATTATCCGGGGTCGCCTTTGAATGGTTCTGCAGTCTCCCAGATAAGTGCATTTTCTCCTTCGATGACCTGAGGGCCATGTTGCTTGCCCGATTTTATGAAGGAGGAATGGATATGACTATGTCCTCTCTCATTGACATCACCCAGGGAGATCGAGAGCTCACATAGAACTACATCGAGAGTTTCTGACAGGCAGCGCTAAAATTGCCTCCTGGTATTCCTGAGTCCTCATTGATGGACACGTGTCCAAAGAATCTCCTGCCTGCCGTGAGACTCTGGATGGCATCTGGCCCATTCACCGACTATACATCGTTCTTTATAAGTGCGACGTTTGCTGAAAAGAGCGGGAAAGACGCCCGCTCGTTGGGATTCCAAACTTCTAGCACCGAAGATAAGGGAACGCGTCCTTTCGTCACAAATAATAATAATGACAATAAAGGAAAGAAGGCCTTGACAGTAAACTTGGCCAAAAATCCAACCTTACCTGTTCCTAAGCTGACAAAGCCACTAGCAGTACAAGAGACTTATTCCTTAAATGACGACGATGTCATGGAACTCTTTGTTGTTTTGGTAAAAGGTAACAAGCGCAAGCTACCTGACGTTAAACGTCCTGATGAGGCGGGCAAAGTGGACAATCCCAAGTATTGTCACTGCCACAGATACGTCCATTACCCCATGCGGGACTACTGTGTTGAAAAGGAAGATACAACGACTTATCGACTCCAAAGTTTTTTTTTTTGGACTACGAAGACATGACCGTCACAACAAATATGGTGTCTCTCCAGTTTGGCACTTTCTCGATGACATAAGCTCGAGATGGTGTCGTCCCCATACCAAGGACAACCATGGAGGTTGTTAACCTCCCCCCAGCCCGAGCAGAAGGTTTGGTTCCCATTGTGAATCCAAGAGGTAAAGCCATGTAGATTCATCCAGGCCTTGTCCCGGATATGACACAACCAACAACAGCGTCGGTCTCTAAGGCCAAAGGGAAGAAGACCAAGTCCTGTCACGGGTGTGAGACTCCTCTCACAGTATTCATAGTTTATGTTGATACATATTTTGTACTAGTTATTGCATTTTATTGGATCTCGAGGAAGCCAATTTTTTTTTAAAATTGAAACTTTACTACTTGACTGGTATACCGACGGTATACTATAGTATATTGAAGTTATACTGCCTGGCAGATATTTATTTTACTTTCGAGATATTTTGAGATATTTTCTCTATAAATAGTAATCGAGATATTTTATTTTCTTCTTTCTCTTCCTCTCTCCTCTCTCCTCTCTTCTTCATTTTCTCTTGAGCTTGGAAGCGTGGTCTTGAGACCTGGAGTATGGTTTCTGAACCCCTTCGTGGTGGGGGAATAGAAGATTTAGACTGCGAGCTCGCGTTAGATAAGTACACCTTGCCGATTTCGTGAACTTCTTTTACTTTTAGTCATTTTACTTTCCTGGAGCTTGATTATTGCTTTTTAGCTTAGACTTACTTTCTATTAGTATTTATTTCATGATTTCTAGCCTAGTGACCGTCTCGATTTTGATTTCTGGGAGAATCTCATCCCATCCCATCCCTTTTTGGTAACTCGGTAACGAAAACAGTACTGGAGTTGTGACCGTGATATTTAGTCCATATAGTGGTATGGGACTTACCCTAGACTTGACTTCCTGTTAGACTTGGTTCTAGTAATTTTTGGGGTTTGATTTGGGTCCCGGAAATCATACTTGATTTAACCAAGTTTATTTTCTGTGAACCCTATCGTCATACTAGTATACCGACAGTATACCGATTTCGACAGACTTAATTTTTAGATATTTTCTGTGAACCCTATCGTCATACCGACGGTATACTGGGTTGTTTCGATGGTATACCGATCTTGCCGACATTGTTAGATATTTGTCTTGGCTGGCATACCGACGGTGTACTGGGTTGTGCCGACGGTATACTAATTTGTGAAACTTTATTTTTCAGTAACTTTTTGCCTACTTGGAATGGTATACCGACGATATACTACAATATATCGACGGTATACCATTTTTTGGAATCTAGAACTTGCTTTATTTTTTCTATCTCTGGACCGGTGTATCGACGGTGTACTGGACTGTACCGACGGTATACTGATCGTGCAATTTTTTTAGAAAATCTTGGTTTTTCGTGATTTTATGTTAAAACTTCTGGCTTTTGCCTGGACTCGCGATGACTTGGCCTAATTTTGGACATGAACTTACATGACTTCAGATGACTTGACTTAACTTGACTTGGATTTACTCTATTTCACCCGGCTTTGTCCGGCTACACGTGATGACATAATTGACCGGACTTGACTTGACATGACTTTACATGGCTTCATCGGACATGGCTTAACTTGGTTTTACTTGGTTTCATCAGGTTGGACATGGTTTCACATGGTTGTACATGGCTTTACCTGGTTTCACATGGATTTACCTGGCTTTACTTGGATTGACATGGCTTCACTTGGCTTTACCTAGCTTCACTTGATTACACATTGCTTGGTTGTTGTCATGGCATACATGAGTCCTTATGTGCAATGTATATTAAACCTGTTTATATTAATATTAGAACTTAATTTGTCTGCATCATATCTTGATTTGTCTGCATCATGTCTAGGATAGATTCTGCGGAATGCCATACCCGGATTCATACAAGAAACTGTTAGGGATTTATAACTAGAGATTCACTTAGTACATGGCTAAGGATTTTTCTAGATTGCATGCAGTCTCGGTTGTTCATACTGTTATCTTGAGGAGAATCCAGTGGTTTATATTATGGCGTATCTTGTGGAGTATCCAGTTGGTTGTGTGTATGGATATCCTGGACGGACTGTAGGGGCATGCGATCAGAAGAAACTTTAGCATCGCGTTGAATTATATTAGTTAGTAATTAAGGATTATGATAACCCTAGTTAGTTAAAGGTATAAAGTCGTACTTATGTGAATTGTCATGATTGATGGTTGATGGTTAGTCTAGGCTTTACATGATCACCTTTACTTTCAATACTTTTTATATCCTTATTGATTATCAGATCCGGATATGTCTTATTGAAGATTTAACAATATTTATTATCTTGATATCTTTTATATTCAGTCTTTAATTTCTAGTATTTGTATTGCTTATGTTGTTGGTTTAAGTTTCCTAGATTGTCTTCTTTTGTGGTACTTGCTGTTTGGGGGTCTGACCCCACTGGTTTGGTATGGACAGATTCAGTAGCAGCACCGGAGGATCTTTCGTACTTTCCTGAGGATGGTAGCCACCATGAGTACCAGACCATTTGAGTGAGTTTTCTTACTTCCCCACCCTGATGTACATTCTATTTTATGGGCGTTTAGCCACCGAGCACGTATTTAGCTCGTATTTTGGTTTGATCAGTTAGCCTACGGGCGTTAGCATGATTGACATATCCTAGGGTTGATCATGTATGACTCAGATTCTACTTAGTTTATTCTTTCTGTGTTTACTAGCATCATAATAATTTGTATATTATAGTTTGGGATACTTTACTATTATATTTTAGCTGATCTTATATCTTGTTATTATTTCTGTTGTTCTTGTGATTGAGACACTTGGATTTTTTTGGGACCAAGGCTTGACTTATGGTATGTAGTAGTGACCCCTAATGGCTTAAAGCTTCACCGTATATGCAGAGTACCAGAGTGCTCTAAGTATACGTAGCTGGCCTTGTCAGCCCCGCTCTCCAGTATTCTGGTTCTGGGGCATGACAAGGTTTTAGTGGTGGCCCATGCTTGGCTCGAACCTGTGAATTATGTCTGTCTGAGCAGATTTGATCTGGTTTTTTACAGATATGTGGGGGTTATTGCTATTGCTAGATCTCTTAATCCTAAACTGTTCTCCTTGATCCCTATTCATTTATCTCCATCCCTGATTCTTGATCTGGTACCTGCTTATTCATTGATCTATCATGTTCTTCGCTTGACTCTCGTGTCCTTAACTTTCAGGGGCGCTGTTCCTGTTACTATCGGCCAGATGGATCGAGTACAGCTCGAGGAGGGTCATCATTCGGGAGCCCACCATATTTCTGGAGATTGGCCTCAATATTCAGGGGCAGAGTCTAGAGTAGATCCCGAGGCAGATCGACCGACAGTATCAGACCAGCAGGCAGTACCTGTGTACCCAGTTCAGCCCGAGCAGCCAGAGGGTGTTGCCCGAGCACTGATGGATGTCCTACGAGATTTCATAATGACCCAGCAGCACCTGAGTGATGTACTCACTCAATCGGTCCAGACAGCGTTGGAGCGATGTGGTTCTCAGATCCATAATTCTGCGACCAGCTTCAGGGGTCTTAGTCCTCCGTACTTTTATGGCACAGAGGATGCAATTTTGTCCGATGCTTGGCTGCAGGACACTGAGGCCATCTTAGAAGCAACAAGGACTCCGACTAGAGAGCATGTAGCAGTAGTGAGGCTATAGTTGTTGGACTTGGCTCGTGACTGGTGGACATCGCAGGAGGTTTCTCTTATAGCACCGATTCCATGGACAGTTTTTATTGAGAGATTTTAAGCGAGATATTTTGACGCTGTGGTGCCTTACAAGATCCAGCAGAGGTTTAAAAACCTCAGGCAGGAGAGCAGGACCGTCGACGGTTAGGCGACAGAGTTTGCGAGACTTAGTCGGTTTGCTCCCACTTTAGTAGCGACCGAGTTGGAGAGGGCGAGGAGGTTCCAGCAGGGACTACATTTAGAGATTATGTTGGCGGTAGAGCAGCATGAGTTTCAGACCTTTGACGCTATGATGCGGGCAGCCAGACTAGATCATCATCGCCCCAGTCAGTAGTTCGGCCAGCAGCGTCGTAGTTCTGGGAACCAGTAAAGCCACAGATTCAGAGGTCTTTGCCTCCACAGGCTTAGGCATTCCAGCAGAGGCCACAACAGTATACGCAGGCCCAGGCACAAGCGAGACCTAGAGGTCAGCAATAGAGGGTACCATCACCAAGAGGGCAGGGTCGAGCTTTCTTGCTATCGATGGAGGAGGCTTTGGCAGCATGAGAGGTGGTAGCAGGTACCATTCTCGTCCACTTTATTTCAGCTTCAGCTTTATTTGATTCAGGTACATTTGATTCTGGTGCATCACATTCATTTATATTTGCTCGCTTTGCGACATGAGTTGGATTGGAGTCCTAGTCCTTACCTGTAAGGTTGAATATACTTACTGGTAATGGTCTCGAGGTAGTAGATAAAGTATATCCCTCGTGTAGAGTTATAGTGTGTGGGAGAGAGTTTCTCGCGAGGCTGACAGAGTTTCCTATGGACGATTATGATATCATTCTTGGGATAGATTGGTTGAGTACGAGACATGCAACTATAGATTGCCATATTGGCAAGGTTATCTTTCGTGTACCTGATGAGGAGGAGTTCTTATTCCTGAGAGGTGCAGTAGAGTCACCGGAGGTTACATTGATGATAGCAAAACTGAGGAGGTACAGTTTTCTAGGGTAGTTTGTGAGTTTTCTGACGTATTTCTCGACGAGTTACCAAGTGTACCACTAGTTAAAGATGTGGAGTTCTATATTGATTTGATCCCGGGAGTAGAGCCAGTATCAGAGAGAGTTTATAGGATATCACCATCTGAGTTGGAGATCTTGTACCGGATGATTGAGAAGTCGAGAGCCAAGGGATTCATTAGACCTAGTGCATCGCCTTGGGGAGCCCCGATACTTCTTGTTAAAAAGAAGGATGGTTCATCCAGTTTAGTTATTGATTATAGAAAACTAAATGCGGCAACCATTAAGAATAAGTATCCCTTGCCCAGGATAGATGACTTGTTTGATCAGCTCAATGGGTCGACTATGTTTTGTAAGATCAATTTACGGTCTGGGTATCATCAGATCAGAGTCAGCGAGCAGGACATACCCAAGACGATGTTCAAAAATAGATATGGTCATTGGGAGTTTCTAGTTATGCCATTTGGAACGACCAATGCACCAGCTATATTCATGTCTCTCATGAATAACATTTTTATGCCTTACTTGGACCAGTTTGTGATAGTGTTTATTGATGATATCTTGGTCTATAGTCAGAGTGAGGCAGATCATAAGCAACATCTTCTCGTAGTTATTTAGATTCTTTGAGAGCAGCAGCTGTACGCGAAGTTCAGCAAGTGTGAGTTCTGGCTTGATCGTATCTCATTCTTGGGATATATCATTTCTGGTGGAGGAGTCGAGGTGGATCCCAATAAGGTGGAGGCTATTGAGAGTTGGCCAGTACCCCGTACAGATTCAGATATGCGCAGTTTCTTGGGTCTAGCAGGTTACCACAGGCAATTTATGGCAGGCTTTGCGAGGATCTCTGCACTCTTCATACGGCTGACGTGTAAGGATGTACACTTTGAGTGATCAGATGCTTGTCAGACTTCTTTCAAAAAGCTCAAGCGGAGTTTAATTTTAGCTCCTATTTTGATACTTCCAGTGGGACCAGGTGGGTTCTCAGTATATTATGATGCTTCAGGAGTGGTGTCACGCCTCAGTCCCAAAATACGTAGGACTAGGAATATATAACATGCCAGCTACGCATTCGACCAGACTCTGGTCCGACTCGAATACGTATAAGCTGTATTATAATGGTCATTATCTAAATAATCAAGTAAATATAAATATCTATGCCTCAATCCATAATGAACAGAATACACAAGAATGAGCTACATGTGCTAAAGTCGGCCGCCCAGTAATACACAAACTCGAATAGACTCGAAAAAGAAATATGAGTCTATAAAACTAAGCTACATCAGCAGATGAATAAACAATATAAATAAATAACCATGACTCCGGTAGAGTTGATATAAGTACATGATACCAATGCCTGCAAGACAAGCAACTCCATCAGCAACTCCAAAGGCTCCATAACCGTCTATGGTGCAAAAAAATTGGCAGGGGATCAGGTCTTCAGAGGGACGTAACAAGGTACAAGAAACAACATGCCAAAAGTAAAATAGTATAATACCACATACTCAAGGGTAAACTACTGTAACCATCTATGTGATATGCACGTGAGAGCATCACTCGTACTCAGGCTGAAACCACTACAGGCTCTGTGTCGGGGAGCCCATAGCAGCAAGTAGTATCAAGACTCAGTATAGGTGCCAAAGATCTGAGACAGAGTCCAAGGAACCTCTAGTAGTATCACGACTCCAGTATATGTGCCACAGCACCTCTAGAAGTATAGTATGTATATCAATAATCAGCCTGTAGCATGGTGTGTCTCTCCCCACCCAATGTAACCTCACGTCTCATGTTCACAACATCTCATGTCCATAACACACAAGATCATGACCTCTAGTTAGTACAACGAGTCATAATAATATCTATATAATATGCAAGTCTCATATCACGAATCCTGTAAGCCTATACAGAATCACCAGGAATAACTCAAAAAATATTCTGTCACATAAAATAGTGTCAAGTATGTAACACCTTATTCCGCTCAAGCGAACCGCTGATTCAAACGACAAAAGTGCAACGTCCCGACCCACTTTGCTCAGGCGAGAATACTCGTTTGAGGCAAAGGATATCCGGACTTGTCCCTTTAGGAGTTTGACTTAGGCTTTCAGAGGCTCGCTCGGAGTATCTTTCAACCGAGGCGAGTCATCGCTAAGGTGGGTGGCTACGATAAACTTGTCTTTGCTTAGCCAGCACACTTAAAATATAGAATGATACATGCTAGTCACTAGGTGAATTACCTCCTGCATGCTAATAAGAATACACCGCACTTAGCTAAGGGAATAATCCCAACTTGTATTGCTTGTGTAGAACATGGAAATAAAATATTGCTTATAATCAGACCCTCGAATGCTAACTTTGCTTTGTGCAACAAGACCCTGCTATGCCTCGAGTAGAATGATATGAACATTACACTCTTCCTAGTGCACTTCTTTACTTGCTACACAGCACGACCCTAGATCATGTTGCTCGGAAAGCCTCTTTACAGTTTCACTCCTCGACTTACCTTCGGGCCCGAGCCAACGTAAATGTTTAAGTTTCAATGTAAATGCATATTTTCCTGCCATATATTAACTTGTACTCTTGCCTCGATTCAATGCTTGTTGCATAAACTATGCCTCAATTATTAACACTGTGCATGTCATGCATTCATCTAGTTTTCCTCAGAAGACTATCTAATAGTCGTTCCGTGCAAGTATGAACCTGAAAGTATCTGGGACCGTTAGGTCACCAAGACAGTCCCCGAACCAGGGGAATGCACCAAGGCAAGTGGATCACTGATTAAGGATTATATCAAGTTTACATCGGAATGATAATCATATCAAGTTTATCTCTGAATGAGAATCATGTCAAGTAAATCAAATCAAATATCACAGTTCGTGGAGCAAAACTCGTTCAGAGCAAGGATCAAGATTCAAACATCTCTTGTACTCGTGTTCTCGTGTTCTCGTGTATCTTGTGAACTTGGATAACCTTAGAGACATGCATGGTCACGGATAACTTGTGCACGAGGTAGTAACATAGATTTCCTCGGACGATCATCGGGACACTGGGATCGTACCATCCTAGGGAGAAATAAGGTATTGTGTGGACAATCGACAGGATGCCCTCCGGTTGGGGTGGGCAATATACAGTGGCCGGACTCTCAGTAAGGCATCCTGCGCAATATACAACGAATAATCCGACTGACTCCATCAAAAGGTAGTCTCACATAGTTGGTCGGGATGATGGTTAACGCCCAATGACTCTTTCGTTATGCCTCATCTCCGTCCGAGACTATGCGACGTCCTTCATGGCTATGCTAGTGACCTCATGTTCATATAGATAAGTCATCCTCGCTTAGCGACAATCCGCGTGCGAGTCATTGCATCACATCCGAGATATTAGAATCACCTAAACGAAATGAGTATGTCATCTATACAAATGGAGCTACCCGAGCAATCCATAGAAACACTTAAACATCCATTACAATACTTTTGGATAACCTGTATACTCGTGCACCCGAAACATAGGCTCGCTCATAACACTTGTGTTTGCATATGCTATTGCCTTGGTTTTCATTATAAATGCTTGTGCTTAAAATTTACTTGGTTTGCCTTGGACAGGGAAGGACAAATGGTAAGTTGGTAAGTCTCGCCGTGTTTCCTCTTATGTTGTACGGTGCACTGCCACACGAGATAGGCTATTCAATATTTGCCATAAAACTGATCCTAAGGCAACTAGAAAGACAATATAATAGTTGGTGCATGGAACCTATATTACGTGTTTGGATTTATTGAGCGGGCGAGTAGCCTCCCCACCAGTGCATTCATGTACTGATAATCCACCAGATTGTTTGCAGGGTGCGGAAGAACCTCGTTCGGTGCGGATGCCTTCTTCGTGCGTGCTAAGGCGTGGACTTCACTCTGAAGCCTTGTAGCACTGCGTCCGGAACTGAAGCACATATACAGGACATAATGTTGGAACATCACCTGTATCATTCCACAAATGTAGCCACTTGGCACGCTTTTACTATTTTAGAGAGGAAGGCTTCAGCGACTTGAAATCTCCGCTATACGCCGCCTGTAACACTTGTTCAAATATCAATAAAGAGTTTCCTTTACTTCTATACTTGTGTTATTCAATGCTTCCGCTATTGACGACTCAGTGAACTTGTTACCAATCGCCTATGTGTTTATAATTCTGCTGCACTCGGACAATCTGTGTGACTCTGTGGCTTAGACCTCTTACCGCCAGTCAATGAACCACGACCTTGTACGGGAGCGGCTCACGCTCGTGCGGAATCACGCCCAGATGGGTCAAAGCGATCGTCCCGCGGGAGCGCTGGCGCGGTGATTCTCGCCTAGCAGGGATGGCCGATTACCTTGCTGGAGATCGGGGCGTGAAAAAGTATCCTAGGGTATGGCGTACTTGGTAAAGCAAGCACGTAAAAATAGGATCGTAGAATCAACTTTCTAAGTGACGTTACTCGACTCCGCGTACGGCGTCGACACCCGAATCTTGTTCGGACGCTAAGCAACGTCTCATGATCCTAGGGTAAACACACACATATCAAATAACTATAATAACTAGATAAGATAATAAAGGCAAAGAACTGTGATACATCATAGCAAGATACACTTGCTTGGATTATGAACTCCGTCAACTGCTCCTAGGAAAGTGGAATCTACACGTACCTCCGGATGCTGAAACAAACATCACCATTATTCTCAGAATACTATAAATATCTAGGATTAACTACCCATAAGTTCAATTTGAATACAGGGGCAAAATTGACAGTTTTGAGTCAAAGCGGGATTCACACGTGGCCCACTTTGTACCGTAAAATGTGCCGAAGACAAGTTTTCCAAATTAGTCAAACTTAGTCTCTACGAGTCCAATGATACGAACCCAACGAAACTTTCATAACTGGATTCCGATGAGCCGATCACAAAATCGCCCGTTATGTGGAACCGTGGGGCCCACAAAATAACGTTTCATCAACTTTTTCAGAATCGAACCAAACTTGGGTCACAGGACCAACATAATGCTTAGAATCCAATGGCGCAAGTTTCGTTGTGAAACGACAAGCACACACACGAAGTTATGGCGAGTGTTAGAACAGACCGATACGATATTTTTTGGTAGATACCCGTTGATTCCGGTGTGTACACACATCCAAATCAAGTTCCGAGAAAGCCCACACATCCACGTTGACGATACGCGTCTTTCGGTGCAACTCGCACACGGCAAAGTTATCTCGTTTGGTGGGACACACTTCGTATCGCAAAAATTTGGGTGTTTTAAAAACAAGTTTTTGGTCGTTTTGGAACAAGAATAATTTTAGCATAAAGCAAACTAATTAAAACTAAAAGAACAGTAAAAACTTGGTTATATTATGAAGAAGTTTTTTAATTATATTTTGAAAATAATTAACTAGTTGGTGGAAAATTGGACATGAACAGGGGTACTTGGACTTAATTTTTGAACTATTTTCGAACAATTTTTTGGCCAACTTCCGGTCGATTTTTTCGATCAAACCGGGGTGCCTAAATTTGTTCAACTTGAAGAGAATCCTAGAGGGTTATGTTGTGAACTTACCAGTGAAGACGGGACACAAATCGGACGAGCGAGGAGGGCAGAGGCTGCACGCGAAGGAGGGGCTGCAAGGCGCTGTCCGCTGTGCGTCCAGGGGCGGACGCGCTGCTCCGGCGGGGCTGCGGGCGGCACCGGGGTGTCGGGGTGGTGTAGGTGGGTGATGGTTAGGGTTTAGGGTTTGGCTTTGATGTGTAGTTGCATATATATAAGAGAGAGGAGGGTGTTTACTGTGTATGCGGGGGGGGGGGGGTGGAGAAGTTGGTTTAATAGTTAGGTTTTGGGTTGTTAATGGGTAGGGTTAGGTTTAATTGGGTTTTGGTTTATTTTTTGCTTTTTTTTCTTTTGTCTTATTTATATATAGGTGTATGACCATTTATAAATAGTTTTGGACCTCAATAAATTCCAGAAAAATTATACAATACACTAATAATAGTTGTACACCAAAAAATATATTTTTTCTACAATAATAATAATTAATTAAATACAAATAATTATAAATCTATGAATATTATATATTATAATTAACTAAAAATAAATAAAAATTCTTCCTTAATCACAAAAATATTAAATTCTAAAAATCAGGATGCTTACAATCTACCCAACTTATAAAAATTTTGTTCTCGAAATTAAAAATAAATATAGTAGAATTTTTTTTATTTAAGAAGGTTACACTAAAGATGGGGACGCAGTTACCAAATAGAGTCCTAGTTTGACGTCGCATTCTAAGAATAAGGGTATGCTTAATCAAGGCTCTACCCAACTTATACGAATGAAGTTGGCCGCAGGAACTATAGTCATGATCATATTTCTAAGGATTTTTTTAGTAAGTCTAACTTCAAGGAGGGATCCGAGATGGTAAGAATTTTGTGACCGTTGTCACAGTCTATCAAAGAAAATCTATGCACTACCATGGCATTACTGAGTCAATAACTCTATAAAGAAAGTTCTACCAGTTCTTCTTGCTTCTAATTAGGCCATGAGTCTACAAAACAATAGGAAATATCATAGCCAAATACAATTAGGGTGAGATGGTACCAAAAAGTTGTTTACTGCATATCATGGATGCCGATGAATGGTTCAACAATAAGCATCAAAAGGTGATATAACTCATCAAGGTGTTTAGTATTGTGTAAAGAGTACACAGGGTTCAATTTAATACAACACAAGTGTCATAGACGTAGGTTGGCATGAATGTGATACGGGTATATCAGTGGTTGGGATATTTGGGTTGCTTATGTATAATTTAATTCAATTACAATGGAGTTGGATATAGGGTTTAGAAGGAGATATGCCACGAATGTTGTAGGGTCTATTTGGAGCATGGGCGTGTATATTTGGAAGTAACAGTTGTGTCATCAGTGAGTAGGTTCCAGTTAGGCTCATGAATGTCAAGGTTGCCGGAAGAATTGAGTCGGTGTTGAGTATTAAAATCGACCGCAACAGAAAATGATATCTATTTGTCATGTGTGTGTACAATTGTGTCACGAATGTCGTACGACTAAAACAAAACATGGGAAGGCCAGTTTGTGAGTGATAGTTATGTCATAGGTGTAGAGTGACTAGTCTAGGTCATAAGGGAGAAGTTGTTGGAAAGGAAATGATAGTGTTGTGCTCCAAATATCTGAGCCACAACAAAGGGTATCAAGGATACAAAAATTAAATAGGTAATTTAATCCGTTTGGGATTAACCTAATTAACACCAAAATAAATTCAAATTTATCATGAATTTCTAGAAATAACCCTACACTAAAACCAGGGGCTACGATCTACCCAACTTATAAAATTAAGTTGGTATCCAAAAACTAAGGTCATGTTCTTGCTAATAAGATTTCTGGAATGGCCTATTTCTAAATAAGGTTACAAGAATTCTAGGATTTACTGGCCGTAATCAAGGATTTTCTAAAGGAACCTAGAAACTATCAGGGTGCTATTGATCAACAACTTTATAAGAGAAATTACTACCCATCCATTACTGCTCTTGTATAGGTCAAGCTTCTACAAGGCAGAAGAAATGACTGAGTCAGATCTAACTAAGGCAATGTGGTAGAGAGGTTTTGATCATTGATTGACATTGATGACGAAGAGACCAAAAATTCAGGCCACGACAAGAAGAATTTTTGATTAGTCTACATGGTTGAATAAGGCACGATTAGGCATGTATTTGGAGAATTGAGTCATGGTGACTAGATCAAGGGGATTAGAGTAGAAAAGAACTGATACCTATGGTGATAGGGATATTAACACAAGGAGTGGTACCAACTAAGGGATTGATTTTGTAATTAAGGCACAACTATGGAAAGAGGAAGGATCTACTCATTGTTATAATTAGAAAGATCGTTGTTGAAAAATGTACGAGGCCATATATGCAACACAAGTTAAGAATTTGATAGGAAGGATATTAATGCAGTCGAGGGGGGTAATACAACTAATCCTTAAACTCAATACTACATTCATTTAAGTTATATTTTATATAATCTCCTTCATACTATTGGCAACATACTTATGGCTATAGGTAAATAATATACGATCCTTACAACTTTGTCTTCCTTGCATATTAGTAGGTAAGGGTCTAAACTAAGCATGTACTTAGGTCTATCACTCATGGCATACTATTCGCTAAGGACACTCTTCAATACTCGTCTAATCTTTAATTGGAATGCCTATCCATTTTTGTACAACTTATTCCATTCTATTGTCTATCTTTCTGTACTGTTGTTCGTCTAATCTCTTCCATCTAAAAGCTATCTTCCTTACGAGAATCTCCCGGCTAGGCTACTAGCCTATTACAGAAGCATGATGTCATGGTTATCTTGAGTGAAAATTCTTCGAACTCAATGAGATGATAAGATTTCTAAAATCCAAAAATTCATCGGCTATGATAAATTGGAAATAGGTTCTCATCACCTACTACTAAGGATAGGTCTAGCAAACTCATACCTATTAGTCAAAAATCTAAATTCCTGGCCCTAATTAGTTTACGTGTAAACCCATAATATTCAGCTATCATTCCTATAAGACTTCTATCTTCCATTTACACTTTCCTACCATGTGTAAATATATAATTTAAGGGTCTTGCGATAATCCTCTACAGAATAACCATCAAGTTAGTATGTGATTCTGAACCAGTGTTTAATTTCTTGAAGTTCGTATAACTTCGAGACTGATCAACAATTTCTACTCGTACTATTTTTTCAAAATTCTAAAAGTATTACAATTTATAAATACTAAAATTATTATCCCTCAAGTCCATACCATAATCCCTTATCCTTGGATTATGCGACCATAATATCTTTCCCTTATCATTTATTTTCTACTAACCTCATATCCTTTTTGTATGTTAATCTTGTTTTCAACTTTAAGCTTCACCAATCATGACCCAGTACTTTCCGTTTCGTATTATAGATCTTCTAGGCAACTACCGAGTGATAAAATCTTCAGTCCTTCCTAGATCCTTCTCTCAATTTAAAATGCTCAAGGTCATTTACTTCTCGTGAATCTCTTCTTGTTATCATTCTACCTTCTTCATTTGAACCTGAGATTTCTCCTAGTTTATTCCATGTATATCCTTCATCCAAACTACATGGTTACCATCTTGTTATAGCTTGTTATCTATTATAGGCAATTCAATATATCTAACTCAAGACTATAACATCTATCAAAACTCTCATCCTTCAACCTATTTGCTCTATCACAGATACTAGCTTATCCACCCAAGTAATCGCGGATGAAACTCACTTGTTCAATTAACACTGACAACCCAAATAATCAAGTACATCTAATTTGATTTCGAAAGCTATACTTTAGTACTTGAGTTATCTAATTACTCAAGTATTAGGTCTAACAATCTACCTGTCTATTTAGTCCAGACTTATAGTCATCAATAATTTAAGGGGGTCATAAGATCTAGTTTTGATATTAAAAGTCACAAGACAACTAGATATTTAATCATTATGGCTTGCTACATAAGGTTCCAATTTCTTAAGGTCATAATACTATTCCTTATATCACCATCATGGGCCACAACTATGCCCAGCATCTAGCTATGTATTCCATAAAGCATTCCAGTGCATTAGAATCAAACCATCTTTCTAAATTCTAATACTTTCAAATTACTACTACCTTAAGCAAGGGCAAGGTTTTATTAGTTCTAGGCCTCTAATACTATATTTAATTCTCATGCTAACAATCTACACTGGCTCTGGCATATAGGAATAACCTATCTACCTACCCTACTAAGGGTAACCATCTTCTCAAAACTTTATGTCCAGCATGTCTTTCGACAAGGATCTGCTTCTGTAGGAAACACCATGCAAGAACATCCATCTCTCTGAAATAGGGAGAGATAATAAACAATAATAAGGATGTCGAAGGAAATAAACGAGTACAATGATGAAGTCCAAGGGCGATAATCAAATGCTAAGGAATCTTCAAATCAGTTGTGGATTGAGATACTAATACTACAACTCCATCAGCAACTCCAAAGGCTCCATAACCGTCTATGCTGCAAAAAAACTGGCAGGAGACCAGGTCCTCAGAGGGACGTAACAAGGTACAAGAAATAACATGCCAAAAGTAAAATAGTATAATGCCACATACTCAAGGGTAAACTACTGTAACCATCTATGTGATATGCACGTGAGAGCATCACTCGTACTCAGGCTGAAACCACTAAAGGCTCTGTATCGGGGAGCCCATAGCAGCAAGTAGTATCAAGACTCAGTATAGGTGCCAAAGATCTGAGACAGAGTCCAAGGCACCTCTAGTAGTATCACGACTCTACACTACTAAAAATTACGGGATTAGCGACGTCAAATTAAATCGTCGCTATTATTAAAGATATCAGCGACTCTAAAGAATAACGTCGCTATAAGTCGTTGTTTGGCGACATATAGCGACGTTTGGCGACGGTAATTCAGTTTTTTAAAAGAATAGTCGCTATAAGTTTATTTAAGGTCGCTAAACGTCGCTGAGTTATATGATTAGCGACGTTTAGTGACGTATTTAGCGACGTTAATATATTAAATATTTAGCGACGTATTTAGCGACGTCTATAACGTCGCTAAATATTTATATTAGCGACGTCATTATCTAGCGTCGCTAAACGTCGCTAATTTATTTCATTATTTAGGGTTCACGAATTTCTTTTTCCCCCATTTTCTTCGATCTCTCTCTCCCAAAATTTTAAACCCCCCTCCGTCGTGTCCGGCTCCCCTCCTTCCTCCGGCGTCCCCTCCACCCGCCCGGCGCCCCACCTCGGAGACCCCCCTCCGGCCGGCGTCCCCTCCTCCCTCCGGTGTCCCCTCCCCCCTCCAGCGTCCCCTACTTCCTCCGGCTCTCCTTCTCCCTCTGGCGTCCTCCTCCCTCTGGCGTTCTCCTCTCTCCTGCTCCCCTCCTCCTCACTCGGTGAGATCTCTCTGTCTCCTTTCTCTCTCTCTCTCTCTCTCTCTAACACGACACAATACGACACGACATGACACACACTAACCCTAACCCTAACTCGAACAGACTCATGGCCTTGTGGATATAAGACTACAAGAAATAAAGCTGTTCAGGTATGTGATGGCTATTATCGGCAAGCGTTCAATTATTATTGATGTTGATTACCAGGTTAGAATTTACATATTATCGATATTCTGTAAAATGTAGATTCAATAGACCCAACAAGTTTTGTGTTTTGTCATAAACATTTTGGGTAGATTTTGGCAATGTAGTTGCAACCTTCTGGCTTCTAGTTGTTATTGCCTTTTAATTGTTGCTGACACTATATTATTGAAACAAGGCTTTTTTGATATATCATACTAGTATTTGTTGGTTGATTTACAGCATGTCTATGAGGTTCATTTCTTGATTTTTTGTCACATATTTTTAGGAAACGAAATGGTCTAATATATCAAATTTGGTCGTATAACTAGACATACTACACAAAATGCTAAAATGTACATATACACTCTAAAATAATCATCTTATGCCGCTTATTGTACAGTACACGGACACAACATAATATGTGTGTGGACACTTCAAAATTTGTGCACTATGTTACTACACAAAATACTAAGATGCACATATACACTCTAAAATAATTGTCTCCATGTCGTGCACTGCACAGTGTTGCTGCACACTGATTCCTCACTGCTGCACTGTGCAGTACAACTAGCTGCTAGCACAGAGCTGGCACACTGCTCTCCCTTCACTGCCAAATGATGTACACTAAAAATGTGAACTGCTCTCCCTAGTGACCCGAGCCCACTTAATCACTCAAACAACCATATGCACACACACACACATACATAGGACATTGTGTATCAAGTTAGAACAGTTCTTACCTTCCTCCAGAGAATCATACTGTATTTAACGATTTATAGGACACATACTATCATTTTTGCAGAAGTATCTAGAAATGGATATGAATTACTATCTGCGTCATCGTTCATGGATCTACAACCGTCATCCTGATGACATGTGCGGTGTACGGGATAAATTCATTGGGGTGTACAATAGTTCCTGTAGTTCGCCAAGGCGTTCCCTCATTACATGGACGGTACCAAAATTAAGTGTCCGTGTGTGAGATATCGTAACTTGAAATATCATCCAGAAGTGGAAGTCACATATTATTTGTACTAGAAGGACTTCACGCTGAATTACTATCAGTGGACCACGCACGGAGAACTTGTGTCTCTAGCATCAGAGTCGGAGCCTTATGTGGAGCCATATATGGATGTCAACGACCACGCTGCTTACGACGACGGTTGGATGAACATGGTTTTTGATGCGGCGGAGCCTAGTTTCAATCCGGACAATCATGATGCAGCTGAGAAGGCACCGAATGCCGATGCTGCAAAGTTTATGGAGTTGTTGGAGAATACAAGGACTCTATTATCTCCTGGTTGTGAGGATCATTCACCATTGGAGGTGGTTACAAGATTGTTGAGCATCAAGTCCGATTTTAACATGTCACAAGAATGCTATAATCGACTGATCGATTTTATTATAGAGATATTGCCCGAGGGTGCAAAGTTGCCTAAAGACTTCTACCGATCTAAATGGATGGTGAGATCGCTCTGGATAGGATACGAGAAAATTGATGCATGTCACAACGGATGCATGTTGTACTACAAAGACGACAAGGATGAAGATGCGTGCAAATTCTGTGGTGTTGATCGCTACGAGGCCACTGGTAGAGGAAAGTCTGTCGGTGCAAGAAAGCCAACCGATTCGATGCACTACTTGCCTTTGACGTCGCGGTTGCAGAGGTTGTTTATGGTTAAGGAGACTGCAGAAAACATGAGTTGGCACAGGCGGAAACAGATCGAAGGAGTATTGGATCATCCATCCGATGGAGAAGCATGTAAGCACTTTGATCGAGAGTGTCCAGATTTTGCTTCGAATTTTCGTAATGTCAGATTGGGGCTCTCCTCTGACGGTTTTACCCCATTCGAACTTTCAAGCTCCCAGTATTCATGTTGGCCTGTGATCGTCACTCTGTACAATCTACCGCCTTGGATGTGCGTGAAGACTCCGTATATGTTCCTAACCGTTATTATCCCGGGTCCGAACAATCCGAAGAGGAACATCGATGTGTATTTACAGTCTTTGATAGATGAGTTGAATCAGCTGTGGGAAGTAGGTTCCAACACGTAACGATGTTTCTAGAAAGCAGAATTTTCAGATGAGGGCAGCACTTATGTGGACCATCAACGACTTTTCGGCCTATGGAATGTTATCGGGATAGAGCACTCATGCTCATCTCTCATGTCCGTATTGCATGGACCGTACTAAGGCTTTCCGTTTGAAACACGGAGGCAAACTGTGCTTCTTTGATTATCATCGATAATTTCTGCCGAAGGATCATCCGTACCGGAGGGACATGAATGCTTTTCGTGCGGGCATTGTGGAGACGGCCAATCCACCACCAAGGTGGCCTGGATACACGATATGAGAAGAGGTAAAAGATTTACCAAGTGTTATCGAAGAGCCTGCTAAGGGGTACAAATGTGACGGATTTGGTCGAACCCATAACTGGACGAAGAGAAGTATATTCTGGGATCTGCTATATTGGAACACCAATCTGATCAGACATAACCTTGATGTCATGCATATCTAGAAGAATGTGTTTGATAACATAATTAATACTATAATGGAGGTAAAGGGGAAGACGAAAGATAATCCGAAGGCCAGGTTGGACTTAGAAGAAATATGTAGATGTCCTTCGTTGTATTTGATAGAGGAGGGGAATGGAAAGTTAAAGCAGCCTAAGTCAGTTTTCTCACTGGAGAAAAAGGATAAAGGGAGACTTTGTAGGTGGATTCAGGGTCTAAAGTTTCCAAACGGGTACGTGTCGAACTTGAGAAGATGCATCGACCTCAAGAAGAACAAACTGGCGGGTATGAAGAGCCACGATTGTCACGTATTCATGGAGAGGTTAATTCCAATTGTATTTCGAGAATTCTTACCGCAGGTCATTTGGGATCCATTGACAGAGCTCAGCATATTCTTCAGAGATCTTTGTTCTACTAAGTTGCCCGTCAATCGTCTAGAAAAATAAGAGAAGGACATTGCAGTAACACTATGTAAGCTCGAGAAGGTTTTTCCTCCTGGATTCTTTGACTCTATGGAGCATTTGACAATTCATCTTTCCAATGAGGCACGTGTTGGTGGTCCTGTCGTTTATCGATGGATGTACCCCTTCGAGCGACATCTGAATCACCTAAAGAGAAAGATAAAAAATAAGGCACGGATTGAGGGCTCTATTTGTGAAGCTTATGTTCTCGAGGAGATTATAAACTTTTGCTCAACGTATTTCAAACCTCATATTGCTACTAATAGAACGAGAGCTCCGAGAAACGACGACGGATATCAGGAATCTAATGATGCATTACTCAAAGTATTCAATGCGTCCGGAAAGCCTTCGGAGAAAATAAAGAAGAGATATTTGAATGACGACGAGCTAAGGGCTGCTCAGTTGTATATATTACTCAATTGCAACGATGATCAGTAGAGAAGCTAGATGGGTAAGTAATTAATATGTCAACGTTTACATCATCTCAATGTAATAGTATAAGCTACTATTATACTACTAATCAGCAGTTGCTTCATTGTTTTTCAGCACATATAATGATGAGTTGAGGTCGGTTAGACCCTATATAACAAACAAAGAAGTAGAACAAGAAATGAGATGCCATTTTCCTTCTTGGTTGAGCGCATATGTAAGGAGCTTGGTAATTACTTTTTATTTCTGCACTTGCAAAATAAATAACTTACTATCGCTACTTTGGTATTTAGGTCGATCGTCTAATAACACCCGAGACTGAATCTATTAGAACTCTAGCCAAGGGACCAATTACTGCCGTTAAAATATGGCCAAGTTTCTGTGTGAATGGGTTTAGGTTCAAGTCAACAAATGCTCCTATCAGAGACAACTTTCTGGATCTTTATTCCACGAAAAACAGTTATTTGTGTATCAAATCTTCGAACTACAAAGACATCGATCCAGGCAATAATTTCTTTGGCATCTTACGAGGGATTATGGAGTTGACATATAATTATGACACAAAACTTGCTAATATCATGCTATTCAAGTATGAATGGTTCGATCCGATTCAAGATCAAGGTTAGAAAATTGACAAGAATGACTTTGTGTATATAAACTACAAGCGTAGATATCAAGGCTACGAACTATTTGTCCTATCAAGTCAGGCTCAGCTCGTGTACTTCACAACTTATCCTAGACGGGGGACAACGAGGTCAAATTGGTGGACAGTATGCAAGACTAAAGATAGAAATACCTTTGACATTGACGAAATAGCTTATCAGGATGACGAGCTACCTCTTGTAACAAATATTGTAGATGTGGACTCAACAGAAGTTACTCATTACACGAGTAATAATGTAGAAGATGTAGAATTATCCGAAGAGAAAGACGAAGGCGAAGACGAAGTAGATAAAAGTGAAGACGAGGAGGAGAAAGAGGAAGAGGATGACGAGGAAGGCGAACAAGATAAATTTTCTAAAGATGATTGAAAATAAAATATTTTGCTTGTAGAATGTACTATATTTTGACTGTAGAATGTACTATTTTGACGAATATATGTATTATATTTTGACTGTAGAATATATTATCCATTTAGACTTGTGACACCACTAGTTATTTACTGTACAATTCTATGAATGCTGTGAGATATGCATAACATTTTGACTGTAGAATGTACTATATATTTGTGTATTTCTTTATTCATCATATGTTGTTATCAGGTATGACAGGATGACGCAGAGGGTTCGGCAGGTCTCGAGGTAGACAGAGTGTTCCTTCGGTACTGCCTACTGTTGGTTCTGGATCATCGTCGCCCAGTACTCCAGTATATCGATCAGTCACATCACCGACTACGACGATATTAGATGGCATCACTCCTAGGATGAGTAGTTCTAGGCCTGATAGTACTCCCTCGTACAGCATTCCTCTTGTTGACGGAACCATGGAGATAGATGAGCATATGGAGGAGGTCGTGCCGACGTTGTCCCAGCATCATCTAGATCCTCCATGCGCACCTCCGGAGGAGACGATGACAGATATTTGGGTCGACGGTACAAAGTAAGTCAATTAGATGGTTTAGCATCATATATATCGTGTATTTTTTTATTCATCATATATCGACTTTTTCGATCAAAATAATTATCTCTGTATAGATATCGTCCATCGTCGGTTCAGAGACGCCTGGGCCTCTTTCTGAGGAACAACTTTGGTGGCCCTTGGATCAACTACTCTGAAGCTCTGGAGGAGAGGAAGGCGTTTTGGTTTGCACACTTCAAGTTAAAAGTATATTACATAAATCCTCTAATTTATGCATATTATATAACTTATTCGTGATACTCACTTACTAAATTATTTATTGTAGCAAACATATTTCTATCCTCCGTACCAAGCTGAGTTGATTGAGCGGATATTTTCTGCCGTTGCCGCGAAGCTTATCCGTGATGCTCTGGATGACCAAAAGGCTCGTGATTGCGTTGGAAAACCGATCCAAGGTTAGATCACGCCTGAGCAGTGGACTACGATGAGGGCTAGATTCGACGATCCGAGGTACAAGGAAAGGTCTGAGAAGGCCAAGGCGGCTAGGCGGAATGATGCAAAGTGGTGTGGTGGCTCGATTCTGATGACGAAACATTTTCGTCGTTTGGTATATTTTTTATTTAAGATATATTATTTTAATGTAAGTACGATAAAATGGTAGTAGAAAAAAATATTTAATTTTAGTACTAAATAATATATTTTTAACAGGTACAAAGGGGTGGGGATGCAAACATGGTGACCGTCTTCCTAGCCACCCATCGAAAGGACGAAAATCTCATTGATGAGAGGGCCTCGCAGACCTATGTAGGTATTACTTTACTTTGTGTTAATTTTAATATAACTTAGGCAATTATCGAGTACCCAAACTTTTCAATGTCGAGTATCTTAGGCTGCGTGAGCGGGCGACTGCTAGTGCACCTACAGCTGGAGAGGCTGGTACTTTCTCGCAGCCTGCTCCAGCTCCGTCGGTGGATGGCTGTGGGTGACCGCCGCTGGTGGTCTCCAGAGGGGTACATACTACGGTACGTGATCCTATGGCGCCTTAGTTGCGACACAGTCATCTAGGGCCTCCCCGACAAGTGCACATTCCCCACAGCCCTCACAATCGTCGACCCGAGTCCAGGAGGTTGTTGACCGTCAGATTGCGTCTCTCTGTGACGAGTTGCTGCGAAGGATGGAGGAGCATCCTCGGTCCCAGCTGCAGGCGGACGATGCGACGCTCATCGCACGATTTGATATGCTCGAGCGCAGCATCATGGAGCTCTGGGATTTGACAGCTGATCTTAGAGCCTCGACAGAGCGCAGCGTGACGGAGCTACATGCATCACAGCTATCATGGGCGAGAGGCTGACGATGATGCAGGATTCAATGGTTCATAGCAGTACGAGGCTGTTATCTACCATGGATTCATACAACCAGCAACTCGCAAAGTTGTAGCGGATACGTCCTCCTGGTGTGCCTACATCGACACAGACTCCACCGACATTACTGCCTTCTCCATCGACAACGGTGTCGATTTTACGAGAGCAATATGATCTGTTCTTATCCTTCATGCGTGCCGATGGTCATCCTCCTGCAGATCCGTAGTAGTCCTAGTTAGGACCATTTTATTATTGATTGTTTGTGTTTCAGACATTATTTTTGTATTCCTTAGGACGAGGCTTTTAATTTGCTGTATTCTTTGTATTCTTTAGGATGAGACTCAGTTGTATGGATATTTGCTGTATTCTTTACGATGATATTTTCTCCTGATTCGGTTTTTAATTTCAATATTTTGTTTTCTTCAAATTTTATTACATTATTCATATTAAATATCTGTTCTTATCTTCATGCGCGTCGATGGTCGGCGAACCCAGTAAATTCAACGGAGGGTTGCTCCGGGTCTATTTGTACATATTGTGAATTAATAAACTGCAGGAAGAATAGTTTGGAAATAATTCAGTATTTATTTTTTTTAATTTTTTCACTATATCTTTAGCGACGTTTAGCGACGTTAAGTCACTTCGCTACATACGTCGCTAATTATGTCGCTAAAAATGTCGCTACATACGTCGCTAAACAAAGTCGTTGTCAGTCGCAACTTGATGACATGGCAGTATTGCCAAGTCATAGTAACGTCGCTACTTCGTCGCTAATTTGCAACATAAAGCGACAAATATACACGTCGCTAATTTAGCGACGTTGCGTCGCTAAACGTCGCTAGAAAACGTCGACATAGCAACGTTTGGCGACATTTTTCCTGTCAACGACTAGTTTAAAGGCGACTTCAGTAAAACATCGCTAATTACGTCGCTAAAATTATTTAGTGACGTTTATTGATCATTTAGCGACGTTTCTTACGTCGCTAATTTGGCTTATTCTGGTAGTGCAAGTTTATGTGCCACAACACCTCTAGAAGTATACTATATATATCAATAATCAGCCTGTAGTATGGTGTGTCTCTCCCCACCCAAAGTAACCTCACGTCTCATCTCTACAATATCTCATATCCATAACATGCAAGATCATGACCTCTAGCTAGTGCAACGAGTCATAATAATATCCATATAATATGCAAGTCTCAAATCACGAATCCTGTAAGCCTATACATAATCACCCGGAATAACTCAAGAAAGATTCTGTCATATGAAATAGTGTCAAGTGTCCTAGGATATGGCTTACTTGGTAAAGCAAGCACATAAAAATAGGATCGTGGAATGAACTCTCTAAGTGACGTTACTCGACTACGGGTACGGTGTCGACACCCGAATCTTGTTCGGACGCTAAGCAACGTCTCACGGTCCTAGGGTAAACACACACATAACACATATCAAATAACTATAATAACTAAATAAGATAATAAAGGCAAGGAACTGTGATACATCATGGCAAGGTACACTTGCCTGGATTCTAAACTCCGACAACTGCTCCTGGAAAAGTGGAATCTGCATGTACCTCCGGATGCTGAAAAAATCACCATTGTTTTCAGAATACTATAAATAGCTAGAATTGACTACCCATAAGTCCAATTTGGACACAGGGGCAAAATTGACAGTTTTGGGTCAAAGCGGGATTCACATGTGGCCCACTTTGCACCGTAAAACATACAGAAGATAAAGTTTTTCAAATTTGTCAAACTTAGTGTCTACGAGTCCAGAACGATGATATGAACCTAACGTAAGGTCCATAACTGTATATCGATGAGCCGATCACAAAATAGCCCGTTATATGGAACCGTGGGGCCCACAAAATGATGTTTCGTCAATGTTCTCAGAATCGAACCAAACTTGGGTCACATGACCAGGATAATGCTATGAATCCAATGGCACAAGTTTCGTTGCGAAACAACAAGCACACACGAAGTTATGGCGAGTGTCAGAACAGGCCGATACGATATTTTTCGGCGGATACGTGTTGATTTCGGTGTTCACGCACATCCAAATCAACTTCCGCGAAAGCCCACACATCCACGTTGATGATACCCACCTTTCAGTGCAACTCGCACACGACGAAGTTGCCTCGTTTGGAACAAGAATAATTTTACATGAACAAGAATAATTTTACCATTAAAGTAAACTAATTAAAACTAAAAGAACAGTAAAAACTTGGTTATATTGTGAAGAAATTCTTTCAATTATATTTTGAAAATAATTAACGAGTTGGTGGAAAATTGGACTTGAACATGGGTACTTGTACTGAATTTTGAACTATTTTTGAACAGTTTTTCGGCCAACTTTCGGTCAATTTTTTGATCAAACCGGGGTGCCTAAATTTGTTCTACTTGAAGGGAATCCTAGAGGGTTATGTTGTGAACATACCAGCGAAGACGGGACGCAAATCGGACGAGCGAGGAGGGCGGAGGCTGCACGCGAAGGAGGGACCGCAAGGCGCTGTGGGCGCGGAGGCGGACTCGCCAGCTCCGGCGCGGTGGTGCGGTAGGCGGGCCTGCGGGCGGCGCCGGGGTGTCGGGGTGGTGTAGGTGGGTGATGGTTAGGGTTTAGGGTTAGGGTTTGATGTGTAGTTGCATATATATAGGAGAGATGGGGGGTGTTTACTTGTACGCGGGGGGGGGGGGGGGTAGGGGGAAGTTGGTTTAATAGTTTAGGTTTTGGGTTTGTTAATGGGTAGGGTCAGGTTTAATTGGGTTTTGGGTTTTGGTTTATTTCTTTTTTTTCTTTTGTCTTATTTATATATATAGGTGTATGGCCATTTAAAAATAGTTTTGGACCCTAATAAATTTCAGAAAAATTATACAATACACTAATAATAGTTGTACACCCAAAATTATATTTTTTGTATAATAATAATAATTAATTAAATACACATAATTATAAATCCATGAATATTATATATTATAATTAACTAAAAATAAATGAAAATTCTTCCTTAATCACAAAATTTTTAAAATACCAAAAATATTAAATTCTAAAATTCAGGGTGCTTACAAGTGGGATTATGGTATTTTCTTATAAAGCATGGCAGAGTGATAGCTTATGCGTCTAGGCAGCTTCGAGACCATGAGAAGAGTTATCCAACGCATGATCTTGAGTTGGCAGTAGTAGGGTTTGCACTTAAGCTCTGGAGGTATTACCTATATGGTGATCGAGTGAAGATTTTCATAGACCACAAGCGCTTAAGATATATTTTCACACAGAAGGATCTCAACATGCGTCAAAGGAGGTGGCTCGAGTGTCAAACTACGATCTTGACCTTCAGTATCTTCCTGGGAAGGCCAATGTCATAGCAGACGCCTTGAGCAGGAGAGGAGGAGCTTACTTCTTGACAGAGCAACGCCACATTTTGGAGGATTTGCAGGAGATGGGTATCGAGGTAGTACTACCTTACGATATCGATTTTATGGCGAGTCTGTAGGTTTAGTTTTCTGTAGTTAAGAGGAACAGAGCAGAGCAGATTGGTGACGTCAGACTTCAGCAGCTCAGAGCAGAGTGTTAGTCAGGTTATAGACCAGAGTTGAACATTCACGAGGATGGGACTCTCAGGTTTGGGAGTCGACTTTATGTGCCGAAAAGAGATATCCGGCAGAAGATTATGTCAGAGGCCCACAATTCTCAGTACTGAGTGCATCTAGGAGGGACGAAGATGTATCAGGATATTCGTCAGCACTTCTGGTAGAATGGTATAAAGAGAGAGATAGCTCGGTTCATTTCTCGGTATTTATTTTGTCAGCAGGTCAAGACTGAGCATCAGAGACCGACCGGACTACTTTAGCCTTTACCGATTCGGGAGCGAAAGTGGGACCATATTACTATGGACTTTGTGACCGGTCTTCCTAGATCCTCGTCTGGAAGAGATGTTATATGGGTTATATAGTGGATCGTCTCATGAAGGTTACTCACTTTTTTCTTTCAGAGTGGGCCAGTCTACAGAGCAGCTAGCTGAGATGTACATGAGACAGATAGTCAGATTGCATGTTATACCAGTAAGCATAGTCTCAGATAAAGATTCGTATTTTACGTCTCATTTCTGGCAGAGCCTACAACAGAGTCTGGGTACTAGGTTGAAGTTTAATTCAACCTACCATCCTCAGACAGACGGACAGTCGGAGCGTACTATTCAGACTTTGTGGGATATGCTTCAATCTTGTAAACTTGACTTCGGTGGATCTTAGGAGGATCACTTGCATTTAGAAGATTTCTCCAATAACAATAGCTTCCAGGCGAGCATTCAGATGGCACCCTTCGAGGCTTTGTATGGTAGGAGATGCTGATCACCGTTAGCTTGGGATGACATTGGCGAGAGGCAGATGCTTGGTCCAGAGATGATTTCTCCGTTGGTTGGAATGATCCGGCAGATCAGAGAGCATCTCAGAGTGGCTAAGGATCAACATCGTCATTGGTCAGATCAGCACCGTCGTCATCTTGAGTTCTTTGTCGGCGATCATGTATTTTTGAAGATTTTGCCTACCCGTGGAGTTATCATATTTGGAGTACGGGGAAAGATTAGTCCCAGATATATAGGCCCGTTCGATATTCTCGAGCGAGTTGGAGACGTATCTTATCGTCTAGCTCTTCCACCATTGCTTCATGAGGTACATGACGTCTTCCACGTATCTCAGTTGTGCCGGTATATTCTAAACCCGAGCCATATCATGGATCATTCTGAGTTGGTCGTTGGTACCGACCTATCATATGAGGATAGGCTCGTGTCTATTTTGGACCAGAGGGAGAAGGTTCTTAAGAACCGGACTATCATGTTAGTTTGTGTTGCTCGGGGGCATCACTCACTGGGCGAGTCGACGTGGGAGAACAAGGATGATATGCGTACTCGTTATCCATTTTTCTTCAACTTGGAAGGTATACTTATTCGTATACCCATGTCCTATCTTAGCCTATACATGTGATTTATTGTTAGCTTATCTGTTATGTCTTTAATTTTTACTTTTTGATTTCTTGTTGTTGCCCAGAAAATTTTATGCTCACATGAGTTTTTTGTTTATTTTCGATTTTGAGCTGGCTTTCTTGGATTTTCTTGTTAGTGATTTTGGATCCTTATGAAAATTTCGTGGGCCAATTTTTCTAAGGAGGGGAGAGATGTGAGACTCGTCTCACAGTATTCGTATTTTATGCGGATACATATGTTGTGCTAGTTATTACATTTTATTGGATCTCAAGGAAGCCCAAAAATTCTCAAAAATAAAACTTTAATACTTGACCGGTATACCGACGGTATATTGCCCGACAGATTTTTTAGATATTTTTGAGATATTTTGAGATAAATTGTACCCGAGATATTTTATTTTCTTCTTTCTTCTTTCTCTTTCTCTTTCTCTTTCCTCTCTTCTTAATTTTCTCTCAAACTTGAAAGCGTGGTCTTGAGACCTGGAGTGTGGTTTCTGAACCCCTTCGTGGTGGTGGATTAGAATGTTTAGGCTGGGAGCTCGCATTAGGCAAGTACACATTGCCGATTTCGTGAAATTCTTTTACTTTCAGTCATTTTAATTTCCTGGAGCTTGCTTTTTAGCTTAGACTTGCTTTTCTATTATTATTTATATAGTGATTTCTAGACTAGTGACCGTCTTGATTTTAATTTCTGGTAGAATCTTGTCCCGTTCCTTTTTGGTAACTCTGTAACAAAAACAGTATCGGAGTTGTGACCGTGAGATTTAGTCCATATTGTGGTATGCGAGTTACCCTAGACTTGACTTCCTGTTAGACTTGGTTCTGGTAATTTTTGGAATTTAATTTGGGTCCCAAAAATCAGACTTGATTTAACCAAGTTTATTCTTGGAAACCGGCATACCGACGGATACTATAGTATACCGATGGTATACCGATATCGACCGACTTGATTTTTAGATATTTTCCTGTAAACCCTATCGGCATATCGATGGTGTACATGGTTGTGCCGACAGTATACCGATCTTGCCGACATTGTTAGATATTTGTCTTGGCCGGCGTACCGACGATGTACTAGGTTGTGCCGACGGTATATCGATTTGTTGAACTTTATTTTCCAATAACTTTTTGCCTACTTGGAACAATATACTATATTATACCGACGGTATACCAATTTTTTAGAATCCAGAACTTGCTATATTTTTCCTATCTCTAGATCGGTGTACCGATGGTATACTGGACTGTACCGACGGTATATTGATCGTGCACTTTCTTTAGAAAATCTTAGTTTTTCGTGATTTTATGTTGAAACTTTTGGCTTTTGCTTGGACACGAGATGACTTAACCTGATTTTGGATATGAACTTACATGACTTCAGATGACTTGACTCGACTTGACTTGGCTTTACTCGATTTCACCCGGCTTTGTCCGGTTATACGTGATGACATGATTGACCAAACTTGACTTGGCATGACTTTTACATGGCTTCATCGGACATGACTTGACTTGGTTTCACTTGGTTTCATCTGGTTGGACATGGCTTCACATGGTTATACATGGCTTTACCTGGTTTTAAATGGTTTTACCTGATTACACATGGCTTTACCTGGCTTCACTTGGATTGACATGGCTTCACTTGACTTTACCTGGCTTCACTTGATTACACGTTGCTTGGTTGTTTTAATGGAATACATGAGTCCTTATGTGCAATATATGTTAAACATGTTTATTTTACTATTAGAACTTAATTTGTCTGCATCATGTCTATGATGGATTCTGTAAAATGTCACACCCAGATTCATACAAGAAACTGCTAGGGGTTTATAACTAGAGATTCACTTAGTATATGGCTAAAAATTTTCCTAGATTGAATGCAGCCCCGGTTATTCATAATGTTATCTTGAGGAGTATCCAGTGGTTTATATTATGGCGTATCTTGAGGAGTATCCAGTTGGTTATGTGTATGGATATCCCGGACGGACTGTAGGGGCATGCGATCAGAAGGAACTTTAGCATCGCGTTGCATTATATTAGTTAGTAATTAAGGATTGTGATAACCCTAGTTAGTTAAAGGTATCAAGTCGTACTTATGCAAATTACTGTGATTAATGGTTGATGGTTAGTCTAGGCTTCACATGATCACCTTTACTTTTAGTACTTGTTATATCCTTATTGATTATCAGATCCAGATATGTCTTTTTGCAGGTTTTACAGTATTTATTATCCTGATATCTTTTATATTCAGTCTTTACTTTCCAGTATTTGTATTGCTTGTGTTATTGGTTTAAGTTCCTAGATTGACTTCCATTGTGGTACTCGTTATTTGGGGGTCTGACCCCACTGGTTTTATATGGACAGATCCAGTAGCAGCACCGGAGGATCTTTCGTACTTTCTTGAGGATGGTGGCCACCAAGAGCACCAAACCGTTTAAGTGAGTTTTCTTAATTTCTCACCCTGATGTACATTCTATTTTGTGGGCGTTTAGCCAACGAGCACGTGTTTAGCTCGTGTTTTGGTTTGATCAGTTAGCCTACGGATATTAACATGATTAACATATCCTAGGATTGATCATGTATGACTCATATTATGGCTAGTTTATTCTTTCTGTGTTTACTAGCATCATGATCATCTGTATATTATAGTTTGTAACTCTTTACTATTATATTTCAACTGATCTTATATCTTGTTATTATTTCTGTTGTTCTTATAATTGAGAAACTAGGGTTTGTTGGACCTAGGCTTGATTGATGGTTTATAGTAATGACCCCTCATGTCTTACAGCTTCACCGTATATACAGAGTACCGGAGTGCTCTAAGTATACGTAGCTGGCTTTGTCAGCCCCGCTCTCTAGTATTCTAGTTGTGGAGCATGATACGTGGTCTCCCCAACAATAAATGAATCTCTAGCTGGAGAAACCAGGTTGGGGCTAACCTATCAGCACGATTACAACACTCCCGACGACTGCACCTTTAACGGGTGAACTCCAGGCCTCTAATTCGGGTCCATCCCAGCTTCTGGCGACGGACAAAAAAAATAAAAGAAAATTGTTATGATAAACCTCTGCAGAAGGATATAACGCAAGGGATGGAGAAGCCCTACAACTTGGATATACTAGCGCAATTGGCCAACACTCCCGCGAAGCTATCACTTTTCGAGCTCTTACATCTTTCCAAAAAGACTCGCGAAGCTCTGAGTGAGGCGTTGCTAAACGCCGACTCCTACTTGGCTCAAGTCAAGCCACCAGGGGAAATTCCTGCCACATGTCCTAAATGCAATAGTGTGATGGAAATAATTCCTAGCATAACATTCTTCCAACATGATATGCTGTTGAAAAAATAATAGGCACGATCGTCCCCTGTATTACACAGGATACATCGGAGCTATTAAAGTGGATCAGATGCATATCGACCCCGGGTCATCCCTCAGCATCATCCCACGGAGCTTACTACAAACTCTGGGCATCCCGATGCATCGGTTGGCAGCCATAATACCACCATCAGCGGCTTCAAATCTGGGAGAAGCTATCGCTAGGCAAGATTCGTCTGAAATGCCAAATCGGGGACCTCCGTACAGAAGTCACTTGTTATGTCATTGACGTGAAAGTATCTTACAATGTCCTGCTCGGACCACCATGAATACATGAATACATGATTGTTCCATCCACTCTTCATCAATGCTTGAAGTATGTCAACGAAGATAGCATCGTCAAAAAAGAATTTGCTGACGTGGACCCTTTCAAAGGGATCGAGGCGTACTACTCCTACTCGATCTTGTACAAACAAATTCACTCAGATGAAGGTTCCAACAACGCCGACGACAAAGCCAACACTGTTATAGCTTCAGACACTCCTCTAAGGATTCGTCTGAAAGGGCGCCCAGTCCCCACAGCTGCTCCTCTGGTGGCCAAGCTTCGTAAGAAGTCACCTGAATCCCCAGTTGTCAAGCCTTGGCGGTTGAGAAACCTTTCAAACAAGGAACCACCTGTCGTGAGAACCTTAGAGCAGTTGGTAGTCCAACTCCGTAGGAAAGCTCCAGCACCGCCAGCGTCACTGGAAGCCACTAAAGATGAGTTGGAAGAATACATCACGGCATCCACGAATGCATCATCATTCGACGATACGATATATCCCTTTAGAAGAAGTGCCTTATTTTCTCATTAAGGGTCCGTCCTTGAGCTACTTCATCGTAGCATAGTAGAATACCGCATACTCTCTGGAGCACGATTTAGGCCTACACCTGCATATGCAAGTAGCCACCACTCACTCGGCAGATCAAATCTGCCTTAATCAGGATGTCTGCTTCGTCATTCCATCTAGAAGGAAAGGAGACAAACCTATCATCTTCGGAAGAGTCGAAGGTCGCCGGGACTTCCTCGTAGATGAGCTGGAACCGAAAAGGGATAGAATGCAACTTTACCGCTACAGCATCCAGACTAAGCGTATTGTCCAGAAAATGGGATATGATCTGAAAAGCGACCAAGGCCTAAACTATGGCAAAGGTTGATGACTCCCACTGCGTCACTTTGCCCCAAAAGGCAAACCAGAGACGTATTACCAACGAACCGGCCATGGTTTAGGGTATATCACTCCTCCTACCACTTATGAGGTATTAGAGGATGAAGATGATACACCGTGTCACTCTTCGCGATCTTCCGCTTGGGACTCCAATGTTATCATCGTAGAGGTACTCAAACAAGCGTTGTCCAATAATATGGCATCAGCGGATCCAGAAGAGGACGACGAGCATCCAATCGAACTCTTCGAAATAGAACCGTGGGCTCAGAAACTAAAAATTCTGTGGGAATTAGGGTTCAAGCAACGAGATCCTTCTACTGAAGACGAGGTTATACCAGTGGATTTGGGCGACGATGTGGCTCCTAAACCTTTCTTTATTAGTAAAAATCTCTCAAAAGAAGAACGTGAATCCCTTGCCTAGCTGGTAAGTGAATACATTGACGTCTTCGCATGGAATTACGAGGACATGCCAGGCTTGAATCCATGTATAGCGGTATACAAGGTCAATATCCTGCCAGACGCCAAGCCTGTGAAGCAGCAGCAATGACGGTTTCGTCCGAACATTATGAACGCCGTCAAAGCTGAAATAAATAAGTTAATAGCAAGTGGCTTTATTCGAGAAGAACAACACCCAGACTGGGTAGCTAACATCGTCCCTGTCATCAAGAATAACGACAAAATCCGAGTTTGCATAGACTTTCGTGATTTAAGCGTGGCTTGCCCAAAGAATGAATTTCCTTTCCCAATCACAGACGTGATGATCGATAACACTTGTGGCTTTGAGCGTATGTCCTTTAGAGACGGGTTCTTGGGTTACAATCAGATCAAAATATTTTTGGACGATGAGAAACACACGTTATTTCGGACACCAATATGAGTGTACTGTTATACAATGATGCCTTTTGGTCTGAAGAACGCAGGTGCCACATACCAATGCGCCATGAGCACTATCTTCCATGACCACTTGCATAAGATAGTGGAATATTATGTTGATGATATCTCTGTCAAGAGACAATTCCAAGATGATCATCTTCATGATCTCAGGACAGTATTCGAACTAATGCGAGCCCACCAGCTCAAGATAAACTCGACCAAGTCGTTCTTTGGGGTCTCTAACGGCAAGTTCCTGGGCTTTATCATAACCTCAAAGGGTATTCATATTAACCCTGAGAAAATCAAGGCTGTTCTGGATATGCACCCTCCGAAGAACCTGGGAGAACTCTGTGGTTTACAAGGAAGGCTGACATACATCAGGAGGTTCATCGCTAATCTCTCCAGACGATGTTGACCCTTTACTCAGCTCATGAAGAAAGGGGTCTCTTTCGCCTGGACAGAGGAGTGTCAGCATGCATTTGATGATATTAAAAATTATCTCACGAACCCTCCGGTGTAGGTGGCTCCAGTCATGAGAAAGCCTTTCTTACTCTATGTCCGAGCAATGGATCATTCTCTCGATGCTCTTCTCGTTCAAAATAACGATGAAGGCTATAAGCAAGATATCTACTACCTTAGTAGAACTATGATACGCGTGGAACACAGATATAATCTGGTTGAGAAATAGTGTCTTTCTCTAGTGTTTGTCATCCAAAAGATACGCCATTACTTGACAGAGCAAACCATACATGTGATCTCAAAGTGAACCCCATCAGTCCTGATGACCAAACCTGGAGCACTTAACTCTTGCCTAGCCACATGGGCAATCCTACTATCGCCTATGATATGATGTTTATCCCGCAGAAGGCTGTCAAGGGCCAAGCATTGGCCGACTTTCTCGCAGCTTATCCGGTGTCGAAAACTTTGAAGCTTTATAACGGAATCCCCACGAGCTGTTAGACTCAAACACTGTCATAACGGGAGGAGTACTCTAACGAATGTTCTTCGACGGTGCTTCCAAAACGGGACTAAAAGGCAACATCGTGGCCGGAGTGAAGATAGTGCTAATTTCTCCTGACGACTTGGTCATCTATCGCACATATTCGCTGATGGAGCCGTGTTCCAACAATGTCGCAGAGTAAAATGCTCTCATTATTGGGCTTCAGTTATCCAAACAGCTAGAGATCGACTGCTTGGAAGCCTATGGAGACTCTAAATTAATAGTCAGTCAAGTCCGCAGCGAGTATGAAGTTCGGCACGAGGATTTACTCCCTTAGCATCAGGTTGTCGTCGGCATAATTTCCATTTTTATGGAGTTCTTCATATAAAATGTGACGCGACTACAAAATACCGAAGGTGACGCACTCGCCGGGCTTGCTGCCTCTTTGGAGACTCCAATCAAGACCCATCTATTTGTCACATTGGCGGGTCGAGAACTAGTCTTCCCAAAGAGCAACTTGTGCTTTAAACTAAGCCACTCTATGGACGCCGATACCATTATCAAATATTGGAGACTCCCATTTATAGACTTCGCAGTCTATGAGATCCTTTCGGACGATGTGAAGGAGGCCTCTGCCGTCAGAAGACGCTTTCTCCGATTCTATTATGATACAGCTACTAAAATGTTGTAACATCATTCCTATGACGGGCTTCCTCTACGATGCTTATCAAACGCAGAATCAAAACAAGCTCTCCGTGAAGCTCATGAAGGTGTTTGTTGTGCTCACCAACCTGGCCTTAAGATTATAGACCGTCTTCGACGTATGGGCTATTACTGGCCAACAATGGTAGCAGACGCTGTCGAATAAACAAGGAAGTGCCGAATGTGCCAAATTCATGCAGACTTCATCCACCAACCCTCGGAGTTCCTACACCCTACTTTTGCGTCCTGGCCATTTGAAGCTTGAGGGATGGATATCATAGTACTGATTAGTCCTCCCTCGCCTAAGGGGCATCGGTTCATCCTAGCTATTACATACTACTTCTCCAAATGGACAGAAGCAGTTCCACTCGGGGAAGTAAAAACATCCAACGTGATCAGTTTCCTTAAATATTATGTCATCTACCGCTTCGGCTTATCCTGCAGGATCATTCATGACAACGGTCCACAGTTCGTAAGCCACACTTTCTTCCAGTTTTACGATAAAAATCGAATCCAAAACATAGATTCAACCACCTATAATCTAGCAGCGAATGGATTAGTCGAAGCATTCAACAAGACGATCATCAAGCTACTCAAAAAGTACGTTTCAACTAATAAACATGACTGGAATGAGAAGCTGGGTGAATGTCTATTGGCCTATCGCACGAAGGTCCGAACTCCGACTGGTAGTATGCCATTCTCCTTGGTCTATGGAAGTGAAGCTGTACTTCCTTTGGAGACCCAAATTCCTTCCCTGCGGATGGCACTTTCCAATCAGCTGACTGATGAAGACAACCACCGACAATGCCTACAGAAATTAGAGGCACTCGATGAAAAATTTCTCCTGGCTCAACAACGTATTGAGCTATATCAACCTCGGCTTTCCGGCGCCTTCAATAAGAAAGTGAAGGAAATGACTTTCCAAGTCGGCGATTTGTTCTAGCAGTGAGAAGACCAATGATCATAACCCCCCAAAAAGCAGAAAAATTCCAACCCAAGTAGGAAGGTCCCTTTGTGGTAGAGATGGACTACTCTAGTGGCACATACATGCTAGCTAACCCTAACGGTGACTTGCTCATGATGCCAATCAACGGCAAGTTCCTGAAGAAATACTATGCCTAAAACTTGGCCTAAAAAAAACTCTAGCAAAGGGACATGAAAGTTTACTACTTACAACCAATCTGTAGCATACAGATAAATCTGTTATCCGTACCCGGGAGTTCCGAGTGTGCAATGGATAACAGATCAAAGAAACTCTTCCAAGACAAAATGGTTCACGTCCACATCACCTCTGAACTGTAAGCCGTTCTTTCAGTCAAAGAAGACAGTCACGTCCATATTACCTCTGACTCGTCCCTTTTGATTGATATCTCCACCACGTCTCTACAAAGCAAGTAGCTCACCTCTGAACTATAAGATGTTCGTGTTCCCCAAGAAAAGAACATATAATATAGTCCCAAATTCAAAATTTAGCCACTTCGACGTTTGAAACCTGCGAACCAAACATCCCTGGCGATGCCAAATATAACTTGTATAAGGTTCAAAAAAATTTGAAAAAAAATATATTTCAATAACAAATAAGGTAATAAGTTAAGCTAAATTTAAATAAGATAACATGTCGCAAGAAGCATCGGCGACATGCATGTTTTGAAAAATATATTCGTGACTTGGGCGAATGGCCTTTTAGTGAGGATGGAGCTTTTAACGACAAAAGTAGGCTTTTAGTGATGAAATTGAAATTTTTAGTAACAAAATTTTAGTGACGAAATTAGAATTTTAGTGAGGAATAAAAAATTTGCTTCTATGTCGCCATTGCTATTGGTGACATGAGTGCCAATGCTTCTGGCTACATGTTATATGATTTGAATTTTTGTGACAAAACTGAATATTTAGTGACGGAATTGTGCTTTAGTGACCAAATTTGATTTTGTGACGATTTTTTTAATGCATTCATGCTCGGGGAAACTGTTTTCGAAAACATCTTACATGCATGTCGTGAATGCTTCTGATGACATGTTATTGTAGTTATGTACAACCATTTTTTTTTGTACAACCATTTTTTTTGTTAACAGTAAAATTGCATTTGTATACCAAGTAAGTAACCCACCAATCATGGTGTCTATTGGGCCGGGTTGCCCGGAGTCCGATTTGATCGGGTTTAACCGATTTCGGACCGGGACAGATTTAGTCCGGAGAGGAAGCAGGCCGGGCTGGCCCGACCAGAAAGGGAGGGAGGAGAACCCAGTCCCGACCGAGACCAGGATAGCTCCGGGACGGATCGGGTCAGGGATTAACCGGGCCTGGCCGGACCTGACTCGCGGGCCGAGTAATTAAAAAAAAAAAAATTCTAGTTGACTCTATTATATGTTTACCTCATTTATATATAATAAAAATACAAATTCAATTGGATTGACAGGTTAGGGGAAGCAACTTAAGAAAAAATTTGTTCATAGAAGGAGATTACTGGGTTCGAATTCTACCCTCCATATAATTTTTTTAATTTTTAATGTAAATGATTTCAAATTAGACCGGGTTTGAACTGGATCAGACCGGACTGGGTCAAACGGGTTCAATGGGACTAAATCGGTTCAACCGGGTCGGATCGGACTTTCGGACCGAAAATGCAGACCCAGTCCGAACCCACTATACATGTGGGCCGAGACAACCGAGTCGTTGACCGGGTCCAAATCGGCCCAAACCAAGATCGAATTTTAGACCGTCCGACTTATTATACACCTTGACCCACCAATCCAATTGCAGTCTAATCAATCGGACTCTAATCAACCAACCTACCAATCCAATTGCACTCTAATCAACCAAATCATCATCATTCAAGCTTTTTCTCATTCGAGTCCAAACCAATCACAATACCAGAATCATAAAGCGCTCCACGCCCACGTCAACACATTATTACCTGTCCCCATCAGTCCTGCAGGGGCAGTTTCGTAATTCCAAACCAAACCAACGCACCAAACCGCGCGTGCGTCAATCTCAAAATCACTACACGACAACAAAATCCCTCTCTCGTAATTTCTCCCAAACATATGCCCTTTACATAACAGCCTGTCGTTCCCCACTTCCAGACTGGACCGCGTCCCCACCGAACACCTATATAAAACCCCCCTCGAGTCTAAAACCAACATAAACCAGCCGAACAATTTACGAACAAAACAAATACCGAATTAATAAAATAAAGCCGAATCATTCAAACAAATAGAGATGGGTTTGTGCACCTCTTGTGACGCATCGGCGGTGCGCCGGCCGCCTACTGCGAAGCTGATACTCGCCGACGGGAGCCTGAAAGAGTTCGACCGGCCTGTCCGGGCGGGACCGGCAATGGCCGGGGAGAAGCCGGACCGGTGGTTCGTGTGCGACGCCGACGAGATGGAGTTCGACCGCTCCGTCTCCGCTGTCGGGCCGGACGAGTGGCTCCGGCCGGGCCAGATCTACTTCGTCCTTCCGACGCCGATGCTCAGAACGCCGCTTCAGGCCGAGGACCTGGCCAGGCTGGCGGTCAAGGCCAGCGCGGCGCTGACGAGGAGTTCGGAGCAATGCGGGAGGAAGAGCTCGGTGGCGCCGCTCGTGTTCGAACCGAAGGAGGAGGTGGTGAGTGTGAATGCGGCGGCGGTGGCCCCCACCGTCGCCGAGAGGAGGAGGCGGAGGAGCAGGTCCGGCAGTGGCAGCGGGAGTAAATTCGCGTCCGATCTGTTAGCCATTCAAGAGTGAGAAAATGAGAGAGATTTGAGATTTTACCAACGATCCGATTAATCTCGATTGGGATCGGTCTGAACGAGCAGCAACCGTCGGAATCATGGGCGAAACTCTTTTTCAACGGCTGAGATTTACTCTGAGGAGTACGAACTTTTTTGGTTGTACATAAAAGAGAGAGGACTAATTATCGTTTGGAAGTTTAAGTTCTGATATCCAATTAAAATTTTTAGACCCTAATTTTTTTCACATTTTTCGTTGCCTTTGTACTGATATAAAAAAAAAATCAAACTAAAAATTAAAATTAAGGATCCATGTTCGAATTTAAAGTCTAAACTGATATAAAATTCCGAGTCTAAATGCTAATTAATCAAATGTGGATATGTAACTACACTGCTTTCATTTTCATTGCGAAAATAATGCAGTAATTCCTATATATGCGTCTCAAAAAAGAAAAAAATCTTACATATACTGCCAGTTATGTTCATAATTTTTCATCTGGGCGTTTAAGTATGACAAGAAACCAAGTTAGATCCGGACGGAAAATGAAAGGATCCACGTTGGGCTGTGGTTGGACTTGGACCGGTTATATGTGAGAGTAAGATGTGCTGTCCATCTGGGTTGGTACCTTATGATTAATGCACAAACACGAGAAATTGCGAACTACTTTATGTACTCATAATTTATATTTGATACACTTTCTGTGAAGTCTTTGTCTGTGTATAGTCTAAAGACTGCTGCTGATTTCAACATATCTAAAAAGAATTTACATGACACTAAGTTTTGGACATGTTGTTAGTCCTGAGGCATAATCAAAGATGGAACACGCATGATCGAGATCAAAGGTTCACACGAAAGTTCCCATTCTGCCTATTCTCGATTTCTACGAAGAACTATATAATAATTCTGATTACAATTTGTTCTCAAGATTACAAAGAAATTAGAAAAAAAAATTCACGTTCTTCCTTGCACTTACAATTGCAGACGGACATAACAGAATTACAACTAGCAGAAAAAAGGAGAAAGGAGAAGAAGGAAATCTATTTGCTGGGGTGATGAAGATCATCGTTGCTCAAAGCAAGATTCGTCCCACACGATCTACTCACAGGAACCAGCAAGTTCACGTAGAACTTCTGGAACGCTCGATGTCACTTCCTTTCTTGGACTCGCACGAACTTCCTGAACTTTAATGATGGTTCCAGCAGCAACTATCCTCCTCTCCCAATTTTCGAAGTAAGTCCTCAAATGGAGTTTGAAGAGAGTATTTATAGGCATAGAGAGGAATCCCTAATCCTAATTCCGACCGTCCATTACAAAAAGATTGGAATAAATTTAATTCATATCCGACAAGATTGAAATGAATTAAATTTTAATCTCATATGATTGATTTGAATTAAATTTAAATACCACATGATTAAATTTAAATCCTACATGATTGGAATGAATTAAATTCAAATCCCACATGATTAATTTAAATTCTACATGATTGAAATCAATTAAATTCAAATTCCACAAATATCAGATTTAAATTAATGACTCAATATTTCCATAACTGATTAAATCTATCCGATAGCAACAGACCCGCATGCAACTACTCATGCAGCCCCGCAAGCAACCGCTCATGCCGCAGCGCATGTGACCGCCCATGCGGCCATGCATGCGACCAGCCCATGCGACCACGCATGCGGCCACCTTATGCGGCTCGTGCATATCAGAGCGCATCAAATGCGCACAAGGGCCATGCGACGATGCTGACGTACGAAGTACAAAGTGCGCCAACAAACCGCCACTTTACGCCCTTAATCCCGAGTCCGAGTTTGAGTCGCTAAGCCCCTTTGGGGCTTAGCTCCTATAAAAATAATTCCAAGAGCATGACAAAAAGCATAAATGCTTTCATGAGGAGTTAATCATTTTTCCTACTAGAAAAATACTCCCACATGACACCCATATGCCCCACCACACCCCATGTGTACACCTCAACTCATACAAAGTATTATATTGAGATACCCACTTGGTGGTGTAGCCAATGTGGGACTATTCTTCGTAGTCCAAAGGCAAAAACACCAATAATCCCCCACATATCTCAATATATGGGTTGAGCGTTCCCCACAGTGACTGTCCATCATGCATTAGGATATATGTTGTTTCGATTTGAATCTTTCCGCATGGGTCAAATAACAGTATGATACAAGAATGGACTAAGCCTTGAATTCTGTACCATAGTTGTTCTCACTCACACAATGACATCAGCTGTGCTTCCAGTTGCATTTTGAAGGCCTTGTGCACGCCTGATTTCGATGTATGTATTTTGGTTGTCTACAAGTTTTTTCTTAAGAGATGGCCTGTATCTCTTTCTATACACTATATATGAGTTCTTTTAAAGAGTCCTTGGCATGAAGCATTGCGCTTCCTTGCGGTGCTACACCACTATGACATAGCCTTCTGCCGAGGTTCACTCCATCATATGGTGTCATCGACTGTAGCATGAGGTTCACTCCCTCTTTGTAGTGCCAAACTACCCAGCATGAAGTCTTGCGCTTCCTTTGCGGTGTTACGCTGCTGTGATATATCTCATGAAGCCGAGGTTCACTCCCTCGTGTGGTGTCACACCACTGTAACATGGGGTTCACTCCCTCTTTTAGTGCTTCGTACCACTCTTCATTCTACAGCATTAGGCTACCTACCTATGTGCGGTGCTACGCCACTGTGACATGACTTAATGCCGAGAATTTACATCTTTTACCTCTTGGTGGTGTCATTCCACTGTAGCATGGGATCTCAGTCCCTTGTAGTGCTGATACTACGTGCTTCCTGCAAAGTACACCGGACATTACTCTGCCCGAGAACTCATTAAGGCGTCAAAGCCATCATTCCACAGGAAATTATTCTTCACAAAGAACAAAGAGTAGACAATAATGATTCTGGGTCCGTAAGCCCTCAATGTCTCTAAGGACTATCCACTGTTCCTAATATTTTCCAGTCAATGGTCCTCCCTTGAACCAATAGCGAGATGCCTAGTAGATTTTTCTTTGAACTAAAAGCATAAAACTAAATGGTAGGATTACAAAGACACAATATCATAAGTCCTCCAAGCCCATATATGTTGTGTCCTTGACTATATGCGGTGTTATGTCGCTGTGACATGACCCGAAGCCGAGGTTCACTCAATCTTATGGAGTCACTCCACTGTAACATGGAGTACTACCCTCCTTTATAGTTCTTGGGATCATCTAGCGCTGGAGGCCTTACATGAATGGATCTACCAGACCCTCCTGGCTTTGATCATCAAACACTGTAATGATCCACTCTAGCTGCGCTCATTCAGTGTCTTGTACTGGCCCTTGAAGTGTATCATGAACGGATCTGCCAAAATTTGCCTGACTTCGATCATTAAAGCACTGTAATGATCCACGCAATCTGTGCTCATTCAGTGTCTTGTGTTCTATCTACATAGTTCTCTCCAAACCGTTGAAGAGATGAACAGATTCCACTGCTGCAGCTTCCTGATTTTCTCAGTATGTCGGTATCACTCGAATCTGTGTACTAACCATAGGAAGATCATCTGAGAGCTTCTAGATATATTCTGCTTTACTTGCTGCATGTTGATAGATCAAAGAACTATGAGAGTAAAGGCTGCTACTTCGACTTCTACGATATAGCAGCACCACCCCAGGAGAAGTCACATCCTCCTATGATTCTTTCACTCTTCTTTTTCGAGCACCAACTGGCATCACCGAAGCCTTCCTTCATATCTGGATAACTGTTGTAGCACATGTTATACTACTGAGTTCTCCTGACAATTCTGACGGCTCTCTTCACAGCTTTCAGTGTTCAACACATATAATGCTTGTAAACTGACTCGGCATCCCTACAACAAAAGTTATGTCAGGCCTGGTCGTACACACAGCTTGAATCATTTACCTAATGATTCTTGAGTATACCAACTATCTGATGCTTTTTCTTGGATTTGGCTTTACATTCATGTCACACCTAAGGAGTATCGTCCCTGATACCCAAAGCGTGTGATCAACATTTCATGCTGAGAGATTGTGACTAAGCAAGCCCACTTGGCATCCGGATTATCTTATATCCTCAAGATGACATCCACAATCCCATGTCATGAGTTTGTCCAAAAAGAATACCTTTGTTCTAGTGACACTTCTATGTCCACAACTAGGACTAGCAAGTCGTTCACATAGATACAAATGATGATGACTCCATTATCAGCGAACTTCGTGTACACACACTTGTCTGTCTGACAACTTTGACTAGACGACTTGTCAAACTCCTGCTGCCACATCCTAGAAATTGCTTCAGGTCATATCAAGATATCACCAAATCGCAGATTGTCTTCAAACTTGAATGACAATAATTCTAACTATTGTCCATGAATCTCTCATGTTTGTCTTCATATAAGACTTGCTGTATTTCCATCATATGATAAATAATCTGATTGTGAATAGCATCTACGATAATCATCATTCTGATCTATGACACCCTCATCGAGGTGCCAAAGAACTCAATCTCCTTTTATCTGAGAAAATTCCTAGGCAGATAACCTTGTCTTAAACTCAACTGTTCTGTCTGTTTATATCTTCATCGACTTGAAGATTTGATAAGCATCTGATTGGTTTAGCTCCTTCAAGCAGATTGACCAACACCCAAGTGTGGTCAGAGGTTATTGAGTCATACTCATGATTTATAGCCTCCCTCCAGAAAATAGCATCTCTGGTCTTCATCGCCTTATCATAGGTAAGCGGATCTGCTTCCACATGATAGGTGACAAAATCTTCTCCGAAGTACTTCACTCTCCTCACTCGCTTATACAACTGCTCTGTGAGTTATGGTTCGATCATTATCGTTGGGATGACAACTTCTTCTTGGACTACATCTTCTTTGGAAGCTTCAGCCTCATGTGCATCCACACTATTTTTCAGAATATCCGCGATAATAATTTTCTTGTGCCTTGCAAATTTATCTTTGAGGAGTTTTGCGTCGCGAGATTCAATGATATGATTTGATTCGATATCAAAAAATCTTCGAGCATTACTCTTCTTAGCATCACCCTGAAAGATTGTCTTCATAGTCCTCGATTCCAGCTTCTGAATCTTTAATTCCAGAAGCTTCAAAGACGCCAGACACCCCCACATTCTAATGACATTCAAGTTAGGTCTGACTCTGAACCAGAGTTCATGAGGAGTGAAATCAAAAGTTGTGTATGGCTCTCTATTCAGAATGGACGTAGTCGTCAGCACAGCTTCTCCCAGAAGTAGTTTGGAAGACCCGTAGTCAATAGTATAGAGTTCATCATCTCTGTCAACGTCATGTTCTTCCTTTCAACTACTATATTTGATTGAGGAGAATACTGAGCAGTTGTCTCATTGACAATTCTATGTTCTTTATAGAACGATACGAATTCAATAGACCTATACTCTCTGCCTCGATCACTTCTGAGTCTCTTAAGTCGTTGCTCCATTTGAAGTTCAGCCTCAACCCTAAACTTCTTGAACTTCTCGAATGATTCATCTTTTAACTTGAGCAGATAGATGAACGCGTACTTTGAGTAGTCGTCGATGAAAGTACTAAAGTACTTCCTCTTGGCCTTTATGGAGAACTACTTGAAGTCACAGATATCTGAGTGAACAAACTCTAGAAGATCTGTACTTCGGTTTACCCGTTTGAACAAATTTCTTGTGATCTTTGACTGCGCACAGACCTTACACTTCTCTACCTCCTTACCCCCATATTTGGAGATAAACCCTAGACTAGACATCTGGCAGTACGAAGTACATGTCCTAGTCTAGGGTCCCACAACCCTTTCAATGAGACTTTAATCACAAGAAGAAGCTCGAACATCCATTTAAAACTGAATATCTTATTTCAAAGTATGTCTCCTGCCAAGATATCACCATCTGGCAAACTTGGATATGCACCCTCAAGTCTGCTACAGACTTCTTGAGATCAGATCCTTGGTAATCACTGGTACGTTGCTATACACACTCCTTTGACTGTAACTTCTCAAAGTTCAGAACCATTATCCCAATCCCCAGATCCTCTGCTTGACCCTTGCTTGCCATCAAGACCTTCACCACTGAAAGGTTCGACCTTGATCAACAGCTCTTTCTAAAGCACATGTGGCTGGATGCACCAGTTTCCATCTACAGGTCAGCAACCACACCATAGGACTTAACCTGCACAATCAGAGCAACCAAGTTAAGTAATCAAATGAACCAAGTTTAGTTATACCTTGCTATATTGGTTCGGATTGGTTCTACTTTCAAGTTCCAATTTCAGCCATGCATCAAGTCCTGTATAGTACCGTGACCTTCATGTGCATAAGCCCCCATGTGCCAATCCATGTGCATAAGCCTTCATGCGCAGAGACCATCATGCGCATTGAGACACTAAGCGCCCAGCTCTGCCATACGCCAAGACGCCAAGACTTCCAATGCGCTGCCATATGCCAAGTCTTGTAAAGCGCAAAGTCCTGTCATGCGAAAAGGTCTGTCTTTGTGTGCATACTCTACAATCCTTGGTTATCTTATCATCTTCCTCCTAACTGGAATGTGCGTCCTTCAGTCGCTATCTCCTCCATCCTCGGGAATGGTAGGTAGCGACAACTCACTTTCAATATTTGAAAAAGGACTCATTCCCTCATCTAAATTTTAGAAGTGAATTCCGTCAATCTTCTCCAGTTTGTAAAAACTTGTGTCCAGAAGACTTGAACGGATGTTCCCCATCTTTCTTTGGATCTTGCTTCAAGATTGTTAGTCCCGAGGCTTAACCAAAGATGGAAGAACGCGTGGTCGAGATCAGAGGTTCACATAAAAGTTTTCACTCTAACTATTCTCGATTTCTACGAAGAACTATATAATGATTCTGATTACAACTTGTTCTCATGATTACAAAGGAATAAAAAAAACTTCACGTTCTTTCTTGCACTCACAATTGCAAATGGTCAGAACAAAATTATAACTAGCAGAAGAGAAAAGAAAGGAGAAGAAGAAAATCTGTTTGCTGGGGTGATGAAGATCACCGTTGCTCAAAGCAAGATTCGCCCCACACGATCTGCTCCCAGGAACCAGCAAGTTCACGTAGAACTTCTGGAACGCTCAATGTCACTTCCTTGCTTGGACTCGCACGAACTTCCTGAACTTTAATGACGGCTCCAGAAGCAACTCTCTTCCTCTCCCAATTATCAAATTAAGTCCTCAAATGGAGCTTGAAGATAGTATTTATAGGCATACGGAGGAATCCCTAATCCTAATCCTGGCTGTCCATCAATTACAAAAAGATTAGAATAAATTTAATTCATATCCCACAAGATTGTAATAAATTAAATTTAAATCTCATATGATTGATTTGAATTAAATTCAAATCCTACATGATTAAATTTAAATCCTACATGATTAGAATGAATTAAATTCAAATTCCACATAATTAATTTAAATCCTACATGATAAGAATGAATTAAATTCAAATTCCATAAATATCGGATTTAAATTAATGACTCAATCTTTCAATAACTGATTAAATCTATCTGATAGCAGCGGACCCGCATGCAACTGCTTATACGGTCCCTTAAGCAACAGCTCATACGGCCGCTCATGTCGCAGCGCATACGATCGTCTATGCAGCTACGCATGCGGCCAGCTCATGCAGCTCGTGCATATCCGAGCGCATGAGCGCATCAAATATGCACAAGCGTCATACGACGATGCTGACATGCTATGTACAAAGTGCGCCAACAAACTGCCACTTTGTGCCCTTGAGCCCGAGTCCGAGTCTGAATCCGAGTCGCTAAGTCCCTTTGGGGCTTAGCTCCTATGAAAATAATTCCAAAAGCATGACAAAAAGCATAAATGCTGTCATGAGGAGTTAGTCATTTTTCCTCCTAGGAAAACACCCCCACGCACCCATGTGCCTCACTACACTCCATGTGCACACCTCAACTCATACAAAGTATTATATTGAGATATCCACTTGGTGGTGTAGCCAATGTGGGACTATTTTTTTTAGTCCAAAGGCAAAAATACCAACACATGTTACAACCATTTTTTGAAGGATATAGTAAAAATTTGCTCAATCTTCATTTTAGTAATCAAGAACGTGATAATCATAGATAGTTAATTTGTAAGCCGTAGATATTTACTCGTACTTATGTCTACTTGTACTTGTACATATTGCTAGCACACTGTATTTTGTAATGCTAGATACTTTATCTTGTATGTTTTAGCGTTTGGGATACCATACAATTTATACATACATGAGATACATCTTTCTACTTCTTGCTTGTGTTGGAATAAAAATAGGATCTTGTAGACCATAGAAGATTATTGGATTATAAATGCCCAATTATCTTTACATCCATGACCGTATCATAGGGCAATGGTCATGTACTTTGGAATGCATAGTTGATCGAGTTAAGTTTATGCTCTCCATATTTTGGATCTAGTGCGTGACAACCTGTATAGGAAGATTTAAGTTGTTAGCAACATCTATTATATTGCACAATATTTAGTCACTTTATGGAACACTCATTTACATGTTACAACACTACAAAAATACAAAGTTTTAGCGATAAATTTTTTTTCCGCTAAAATGCCTATTTTCGTCGCTATTTTAATATAGCGACGGATTAGCGACAAAAATGTTGTGTCACTAATTTAAGTGTCACTGCCAGATTTTTGTCGCTAATTCTTCGACATGGCGACGGATTTGCGACGAACTTAGCGACATAATCACAGCGACGGATTAGTGACAAAATATTTACGTTGCTTTATTGCTGCCAGATTAGCGACGGATTGACAACGAAATGTGTGAGACCATTTTTACCAAATTGTTCAGAAGCTCACCGACGGAATTTTCCTCGCTAATCCGTTGCTAAAAATGACGAACATAGAGACAAATATAGCGACTATGTCTGATACAATTTTTTTATATTTTTTGGTACCAGATATATTTAGCGACGGATTTTCTGTCGTTAAAGTGTCGCAGATCTGTTGCTTACCTAGAATTTTCTAGTTTTTCGTCGCTAAATATAATTTCTTTTTATCGAATAAAACCACTTAATTTCGGTTCCTGTAACATTACACAAAATTAAATCACTTATACACAAATACATTCAAACACATCAAATACAATAAAACTTAAATATAAGTGCATAGCCATAAGTTATCATACACTGCCATAATCCAAAAATATATAGTTATACACAAATACATCCAAAAAATTGGTAAATTATCAAGAAAACAAAAATACACATCAAGTCGATGGTGAAGGCGGTGACGGCTATCGAGTAGCCATGTACTACACCATAACCGCAGCGATGATCTGTTGTAGATCCTCAAGAACGACAAACGAAGCAGCAGGAGGAGCCGGAGGATCCATCGAAGGAGCTGGAGTAGCTGGAGTAGCAGGAGGAGCAGGAGCTGCAGGATAATGAGACTCTGTCAGTTGTCTAACCTGCCTCTGTACCTCTAACAGATTTGTCTAAACTCATAGCACCAGGAGGAACGGGTTCTGATGGAGTTGGAGGAGGCATCGAAGGAGCTCTGGAAAGAACTGACGGCTGGGATGCCAACGATCCAGTCCCATACACGTTGTCACCTTTTCCTCTCCCGACAGCCTGTACCCACCGATCGTTTCTCTCAGTCGGTGTACTGCTCTCAGTCCCACCCTCCAACGTCTCATACGTCTCCTCTATTTATTTGTGTAAATAGGTTTAGATATCGTAGGTTAGGATTAATCTTTTTATTGACTACAACTAAGGTTAGGTTTATAGTTAAGTTTAGATTTCGTCGGTTAAGTTTAGAGTTAAGATTTTTGGATATCATAGGTAACAATTTTAAAGTTAATGTTATTTTTTAGAGTAAAAAAATATAGTTAATTATAAAAAGAATGTAATTAATTTTTTTTGAAATTTTTTATAAACACAACTTACGTATGCTTTTGCTGCCCGCTCATCTACGAGCTTCCTATCCTTCTTCCTTTTGTGCGTCCGCTGGAAGATTGCTGGGAAGTCGACGGTCTTCAGGTCGTCCCCGGCTCTGATGGACTCATCGTACTGTAAAATTAATTAATTAATAAGAAAAAAATAAAAATTACCAAAAATTGATCTAGTATAATTTTATAATACAGACCATCCGTAAAAAATGCTCGACGGTCGGAATGGATCCACCCGTGTGGAGACCACCCTTAGCACGGGATGCTCTTGCATTCTCGCACTTGGTCTTATAGGCCGGGGCCTCCATCTTCTCCCAGAACTCCTCCATGAGCCACTCCTTACGAAGATTCCCTGAATGTGACGCCAGCGCCTTCTGATCATTGATCATATCCCTGAACCTTTTGCTGGAGACGATCTTGTAGCACTTTCGGATCGCAGATACTCTATGATCCGGCCACTAGTACTTCTTCTGCAAATTTAAAAAATATTTTTTTAGCATTTTAATCATAAAATTGTATATTATTCTAAATAAAAATATTATACATACTCGCAGCATATCCAGCCAAATGAAGCGTCGATCTAGCGAGATATCACTAAAGTTGATATAAGGGCCATGAAAGTTCTCCCGCATGACATCCCCCAGATCATTGCCATCCTTGGTTGGGATGAACCTAAAATAAGTAAATAATATACAATTAGAATAAAAATAAATAAATAAATAAATAAATGTGTGAATTGATAATAAGTACTTACGTCGCTCCATCGGCCCACAACTCGGGACGGTCGATATTGCCTGGCCGCTCTGGTAGAGTAGGGGGATCTATAAATCTTGGACGACGAACATATACTCCGTTCTCCACCAGGAGACCTGAACATGGATTTGCTCCGGTAAGAGCAACTAGTGGAGTAGCCGGTGTACTAATAGTCATAATAGTCGCAAGAGTAGTGGCAGAGGTAGAAGTTGAGGGAAGCCCGGGAGATGGAGTAGCTCCCCCTACCGATGAACGAGTATATGGCGGGGATAAACCATCCTCAGTATCTATGAACTCATCCTTTGATGGTCGTGTGTGACCTGCATCCGGAGTAGCTGGAGGATGCTGGGAAGACAATCCTCTATGAACATATCATTGTGATCGTCCTCGTCCTCATCCCGCCATAGGTAAATCTGATAGTAAATAATAGATGGTGTTATGAAACAAATAAAAATAGGGATATCAAGAGATCATAAAGTAATTGATGGTGTGGTGAAACAAATAAATACTAGTGTGATGATGAAATAAATAATAACCATGTCATTAAATTTATAAATAATCTAAGATAATGCATATGCGTGTACGTAGTAATCTTCTTCATCTTTCGAATCATCTTTCGAATCATATTTCGAATCATGTTTCGAATCGTCTTCATCTTTATTTTCACTTTCACTATCACCTTCATATTCCAATTTTTGTTACTCGTTCGATACCTCCAGATCAGAGTCCTCCTCTATATGAGATAAATCTTCTATGTCAACCTTTTTATTAACTCTTTCATCCTCTACGATAACATCAACCTCCATACCATTAACACCGACCAAACTCATATATGTAGGTTGAGGCATGACCACCTCATCCTCCTGGTATGCTAGATCCCCAACATTATATGTGTTTCTAGCTTTAGTTTTTCATACAATCCACCAATCCTTATTATTGCGTCGTCGACTAGGATAGCTCGTATAGTACACTTGAACCATTTGACTAGCCAACACAAATGGTTCGTGTCATGCCATTTGTTAATATGTAGGACCAGGGTATGTGGCATTGGCCAGCTATGTAAAATATAGGACCAGGGTACGTAATATTGGCCAAAAACTATGTCACTCTACAGTCCCAAAATACATAGGACCAGGGTACGTAGCATTGGCCAGCTACGTATTCTACCAAACTCTTGTCCGACTCGAATACGTATAAGCTGTACTACAATGGTCACTATCTAGATAACATAATAAATATAGCTAAGTCTCAATCCATAATTAAATAAAATATAAGAATGCACAACATATATCCTAGTGTGCACCCCATTCAATTCTTGTTCGAATAGACTCGAAGAAATAACAAGAGTCTACAAAACTAGGCTATGTCAGCAGAAATAGTAACGAGAGATGATAAACATAACTGCGGTAGAAATGATAACAGTACCTGAGTCCAATACCTACATGATGAGGCGATACGCATCAGCAGCTCCAGAAAACTCCTTAACTATCTATGCTGCAAAACTGGCAGTGGACCAGGTCCTCAGAGGGACGTTACAAGGTACAAGATACAACATGCCAAAGTAACAGTAAATAAATAACATGTGTGCTCAAGGTATCTAACATAAACCATCTAAGTGAATGCAGTGAGAACGTACTTGTTCGATAAACCATCGGGTCCTGTAGGTCTGCATAGACACAACAATAGCAAGTAGTAATAGTAGTAGCAAGTACGTACAAGCATCATCAAGGTACCTACAACACTATAGGGTCCGAAGCGCAAGCATCGGTAGCTAGTAGTGTATGGTAGCCTAGTGGGACGATAAGTTCTCCCCAATCCCATGTATCTCACATCTCATATCCACGATACGCAAGACAATCACTATTTATGTCTCAAGTCAAGGTGTAAATAACATCATGTCAACTAGCACATGCCTCAAGTCCTATCCTACAAAAGAAGCCATAATTCTCGAATATCTCAATTGAGGCTTCTGTATATGAGAGTCGTGTACAGTGTCCTACGGTAAATCGTGCAAGTGATGCACGTATAAGGTTTACGTCGATGATGCAATCTCACGATACCCGATTTTCACGTACGGAAGTCGGCACCCGAATATAACTCGGACGCTAAGTATCGTCACGTTCCTAGGGTCATAAAAAAGTATATATATTAAAATATAAATTATAAACTACAATTAGAATTAAGCATAATTTACTGAGACCAAGGCAAGGTACACTTGCCTGAATTTTTTTGATGAGTAAACAAAGATCCTGCTTCAGAAATTCCAGTCCTATCGTCACATACTCTTATGAACATATGATATCTACTGATCAGCTATCATACTAAGGTATATTACACACAACTATTTCATAGTCATCTATGGTCAAAACTAGATCACATGGCAACTAGTCTAGTTTTAAGTTTAAATTGGTACTAAGCTACACCATTAATCTACTATAAATATATTCATAAATTATACTTTTATAATTCTAGAATATTTACTATATTGTTAAAAAAATAGTATACTCTCTCTTGAAATTATGTATTCTACATCATAAGTAATCACCAATAAAAACTAGTTAAAGTGTAGACCTTTTTATGAATAATTTCTTATCCTTGATTGACATACATAAATAAATATATAATTTATATATTCTAGAAATATATTTTAAAATTCTATTTTTTACTTAATTAACATATAAAAATAAATATTTATGCTTATGCAAAATATACTAGTTGTTTAGTACTAGTAGCTATACATTTATAAACCAAATTGTGTACAAAATAAACAAATAATCCAAATAGATAATTATATGTTCTGGAATCTAACATAAAAATTTATATTTTTCTCTATTTAATATACTATTTTATGTATTACAAAACAATAAAATTAGACTAGTTAGTATAGACTAGTTCTTAGCACATCATTCCAATAAAATCTCTTCACGAATTCTTATGCATAACACTCTCAAAAACTTGAATTAAAATTCGGAAATTAACCAAAATATAATATATAATTACTTTTATAACATGAAAATTAAAACTTCTAATGATAAAAATACAAACTAGTTACACAAATCTAGTGTTTACACATGCTCAACACTATTACCCTTATGAATTTCTACAAATTTTAATACTAAAACAAATAATTTATAATCTGAAAAATATGTAAAATTAAGTCTAAATCAGAATAAATAATTTATTTAAAATTTATTTAAATAATATAATAAGAATTACAAGTTGGTGTTCACTACGGGTAAAAACTAGGTTGATATTGTGTTTTCTAGTATAGCATGCAAAGTATATACAACAAGTTGATGAAAACTTTATAGAACCTAACATGTATTGTTTAGGGAATCTAAGGGGGTTCAAGGAGAAGAGTTTTGATCACTAACCTCTTTGGAAAATGGATTAAAAATGCCTCGAATCGCAGCTTCTTCGAAATAATTCCAGATTTGACTTTCCTTCTATGTAGCTCCTTGTGATGCTTGTGTAGTTTGTTCTAGGGATTGTGGTGACTATAGAAGATGTAAGAATGGTAGGAAAAGTAGATTTGGGTGCTGTGGTGGTGGTTTGGAGGCTGTGGTGGTGTTTTAGAGGCTGTGGAGGTGGTGGAGTGGCCTGAGAAGTGGTTATGCTGAAATCAGATTCAGCCTGGATACCTCTGATGACGGGACTATTTTGAGAAACTTAGAATGAGTTTTGATGGAAGATTTATGAAGAGAAAGTGTGAGTAATAGGGAGATAAAGAATAATACTAAATTTGAGAGAAAGATACTCACTGTGGAGGAAGATATGGCCGGATTGATGGGGGTATTGCTGAATTCGGATTTAGCTTGGGTAGGGCAGGATAGATGGACATGTGGAGGGAGATGGAGAAAGAATTTGGAGATGGTTTGTGAAGAGAAAATGTGTGGAAGAGGGATAGGAAGAAATGTTCTTCAGGTGGTTTGAATATGGGAGGTGAAGAGGGGGGGGGGGTTATGGACAGCCTAGTAGGAAGGGAAAGAGTTTGAGGTTACAACTTTTGCTAGTGGGGAAAGGAATAGTTTGGGAGTTACATACTTTATGTGGTTGAATATATTTTTCTAAATACTAAAATAAATAATATATTGGTATGAAAAAATATTGTTTGGTATTTGAGATGATAGGTGGGTGTTTGGTGTTTAGGGTTGATTCATGTTGGTGCCAATATTTTAATTTGGTCTAGTTTGTCTGGTCAAAGTGTCATATATATAAAAAGAATTCAAAAAATTAATTTTATAACTTGTTTAATTAAATAAAATAATAAAAATAATTATAAAATACCAAATTACTCCTATACTAAAATGAGGGGACTTACAATCTACCCAATTTATAAAAAAATTATCCTCAAAATTTAAAATAAATATTACAGAAAAGAATAAGAGGATTCCCTGCAGAAGAATGATGAATACGACTTATCGTATCGAGTTTCTCGATAAAAATAAAATTCGATTTAAAGATAAGGATTATAAACTGGTATAAAAGAATTTAAGTACGCAAGGCCGTACCTTGGTTCTCGAAAGCTAGGGGACACAGTTACAAATGGGATCCTAGTTTGACGTCATGTTCTAAGAGTGAGGATACACTTAATTCCAGTCACTATCCAACTTATAGAGATTAAGTTGGTAGGAATTTTTTTTGGCCACGATCATATTTACAAGGGTTATAGAAAGTCTATCTTTAAGAAAATGGTACGAGATAATGAGGCTTTTATGATCGCAGTCACAAACTATCAAAGAAAATCTATGTACTACCATAGTGCTATTGAGTCAATATCTCTATAAAGGAAGTTTACCAGTTCTATTTATTTATAATTAGGTCATTTTTACAAGACAATATGATATATCTTAGTCAAATACAACTAGGATGAGATGGTATAGAGGAAATCGTTCATCCCATATCTTGGATGTCGATGAACGGTTCAACAATAAGTGTCAAAGGTAATATAATTTGTCAAGGTGATTAATATTATGTAGAGAGTACAAGGGGCTCAATTTCATGCAACACAAGTATCATGGACTTAGTTTGACTCGAGTAGGCTACGGGTATATCAGTTGTCATGGTACTTGGGTTGCCGATGTAAAATTGCATCGGGATTGAATATTTAAGTATATAATTTTAGAAGAAGATATACCACAAATGTGGTAGAATCTATATGGTGTATGGGAGTGCATACTTGGGACCACAATTGGGTCATTAGTTAGTAGGTCCAGTTAGGCTCATAAATGTCAAAGTTGTCAGAAGAATTGAGCCAGTGTTGCGTATTTAAATTGACCGCAACATAAAATGATTTCTATGTGTCATTTGTGTGTACAAATACGTCGCAAATGTCATGCGACTAAAATAAAGCATGAGAAGGTGAGTTTGTGAGTGATAGTCATATCATAGGTATAGAGTGACTAGTCTAGGTCATAAGGGTGAAAGTTGTTGGAAAGGAAATGATAGTGTTGTGCTCCAAATATTCGAGCCACAACAAAGGGTATCAAGGATACAAAAATTAAAGAGGTAATTTAATCCATTTGGGATTAAACCTAACTAATACTAAAATAAATTTAAATTTATCCTAAATTTCAAAAAATAATCCTAAAATAAAACTAGGGGCTTTTAATCTACCTAACTTATAAAAATTAAGTTGGTATTAAAACTAAAGTTATGGTCCTACTAACAAGATTTCTGGAATGGCCTATTTCTTAAATAAGGATACACGAATTCTAGGGTTTACTGGCCGTCATCAAAGATTATCTAAGGGAACCTAGATACTATCAGGGTGCTATTGGTCAACAACTTTATAAGAGAAATGACTACCTATCTAATACTGCTCTTGTATAGGTCAAGCTTCTACAAGGAAGAAAAAAGGACTGAGTCGGATCTAACTAAGGCAAGGTTGTATAAATGCTTCGATCATCGATGGACATTGATGACGAAGAGACCAAAATTGAGGAAATCGTAAGATGAAGGAATTTCAGACCACGATAAAAATAAATTATGATAAGCCTACATGATTGAATAAGGCACGATTATGCAGTTATTTGGAGAATCAAGTCATGGTGATTAGATCAAAGGAATTAGAGTAAAAAAGAACTGATACCTATGGTGATTTGGATATTAAAACAATGAGTGGTACCAATTAAGGGATTAATTTTGTAATTAAGACACAACTAAGAAAAGATAAAGAATCTACTCATTTGGATAATTAGAAGGCTTGTTGCTGCAAAAAGCAAGAGACTTATGATCGTAAAATAAGATATGAATTATTAATAGGAAGGATAGGAATACAATCGATAAAGTAATATAACAAATCCTTGATCTCGATACTATAGTTCCTATAAATTTTATTCTATTTAACCTTCCCCATAGTATTGGCAACCCAATTCTAGCTATAGATAAGTACCATACATTCCTTACAACTTTGTCTAACTCGTATATTCCTAACTTATTAGGTAAGGGTCAAGGCTAAACTAAGCAGGTACTTAGGTCTATTACTCATGGCATACTATTTACTACTAACAATCTTCAATCACGATTGAGATTGGTCATTCCAATACTAGTCTAACCTTCAATTGGATTGTCTATTTATTTTTATGCAACTTACCCCTTATATTATCTATCATGTTGTACTGTTGTTCTTCTAGTTTCTGCTAACTTTCTCATAGAATTTCTCTTGGTTGGGTTACTACCCTACAACACCAACATCAAATCATGATCATCCCTTCTAAGTGATAATTTTATCGAACTCCATAAAATGGCAAGATTCTACACAGACTTAGGTCTAGTCTTAACTACAAGGTTTGTCAAGCTATTCTATTCATTATGAGAATCTCAAAGCATATCTTCTAAAGTTTTTCTTAAGTTTGGTCCAATTGATTTATAGGGATACACATATTCTAAGGTTTAACTGGGTATTCTCTCAATAGTTAGCATAGTCATCTCACATAAAAATCCTGACCAATATTGATGATTGGTAAAGGTTTTAGTCCAACACTAACTACTGTTGGGAGTTCTAATATCTATTTGATAATGTAAAGTTCTCTGTTAAGACTAATCCTTATATATAACTCTAAGCTATCCTCTCGTTCTAGTACATGCATCTATCTTACCTATTTCTAACATAGATAACCCTTTCTATGAATTATTTTACCAACCTTGCTGATATAAATATATAATTAAAAGTCAAGCACGAGTGTTCGTCCTTCCAAAATAGGAAAGAACGATATTCAAATGATAGGGAGTTCAAGAAGGGTATCATTGAATATAATTTTTGAGGTTCAAAGACGATAATTACAAATCAAAAGAAGGTTCCAAGCAATTGTGGATTGAGATCCTTACATACTTATCCTAACGCAGGCTAGCTCGGCACAGTAACGTGACCGAGATAATTTAATCAGGACCTGCATGGGCCACCATAAAAACTATGTCACATTTCAGTCCTAAAATACGTAAGACCTGGGTACGTGGCATTAGCCTACTACGTATTCCACCAGACTCTTATCCGACTAGAATATGTATAAGCTATACTACAATGGTCACTATCTAGATAACACAATAAATATATCTAAGTCTCAATCTACAATGAAATAAAATACAAGAATCGACAGCATATATCTTGGTGTGCACCCCATTCAATACTTTTCCAAATAGACTCGAAAAAATAACAAGAGCCTACAAAACTAGGCTATGACAATAGAAATAGTAATGAGAGATGATAACATAACTGCGATAGAAATGATAATAGTACCTGAGTCCAATGCCTGCATGATGAGGCGGTACGCATCAACAGCTCCAAAAATCTCCTCAATCGTCTATGCTGCAAAACTGGTAGTGGACCAGGTCCTCAGAGGGACATAATAAGGTACAAGAAACAACATGCCAAAGTAACAGTAAATAAATAACTTGTGTGCTCAAGGTATCTAACATAAATCATCTAAGTGAATGCAATGAGAACGTACCCGTCCGCTAAACCAACGGGTCCTGTAGGTCTTCATAGACACAACAATGGCTAGTAGTAATAGTAGTAGTAGGTACGTACATGCCCCGTCAAGGTACCTGCAGTACTATAGGGCCCGAAGCACAAGCATCGGTAGCTAGTAGTGTATGGTAGTCCAGCGGGACGGTAAGTTCCACCTAACCCCATGTATCCCACGTCTCATGTCCACGACATGCAATACAATCAACATCTATGTCTTAAGTCAAGGTGTAAATAACATCAACTTAACTAGCACATAACTCAAGTCCTATCCTAAAACAGAAGCCAAAACCTCGAATATATCAAGTGAGGCTTCTATACATGAGAGTCATGTACAGTGTCCTACGGTAAATCGTGCAAGTGATGCACGTATAAGGTATACGTCGATAATGCAATCTCACGATACCCAATTTTTGTGTACAGAAGTCGGTACCCCGAATATAACTCGGATGCTATGTATCGTCACGTTCCTAGGGTCATAATAAAGTACATGTATTAACATATAAATTATAAACTATAATTAAAATTAAGCACAATTTACTGAGACCAAGGCGAGGTATACTTGCTTGAATCTTTCTGATGAGTGTACAAAGATCCTACTTCGGCAATCCCAGTCGTATCGTCACATAATCCTATGAACATATCATATCTATCGATCAGCTATCACACTAAGGTATGTTACACACAACTATTTCATTGTCATCTGTGGTCAAAACTAGATCATATGGCAACTAGTCTAGTTTTAGGTTCAAGTTGGTACTAAGCTACACCATTAATCTACCATTAATATATTCATAAATTATAATATAATAATTCTGGAATATTTACTATATTAATAATAAAATAGTATACTCTCTCTTGAAATTATGTATTCTACATCACAAGTAATCACCAACAAAAGCTAGTTAAAGTCTAAACCTTTTTATGAATAATTTCTTATCCTTGATTAACATACATAAATAAAAACATAATTTATATATTCTAAAAATATATTTTAAAATGCTATTTTTTACTTAATTAACATATAAAAATAACTATTTATGCTTATGCAAAATATACTAGTTGTTTAGTACTAGTAGCTATATATTTATAAACCAAATTATTTCCAAAATAAACAAATATTCCAACTCCAAAAACATAATTTTAAGTTCTGAAATCTAACATAAAAATTTACATTTTTCTCTATTTAACATACTATTTTATGTATTATAAAATAATAAAATTAAACTAGTTAGTATAGACTAGTTCTTAGCACATCATTCCAATGAAATCTCTTCATAAATTCTTATGCATAACACTCTCAAAAACTTAAATTAAAATTCTAAAATTAACCAAAATATAATATATAATTACTTTCCAAACGTGGAAATTAAAACTTTAAATGATAAAAATATAAACTAGTTACTCCAATCTAGTGTTTACACATGCTCAATACTATTACCCTTATGAATTTCTACAAATTTTAATTCTAAAACAAATAATTTATAATCTAGAAAAATATGTAAAATTAAGTCTAGATCAGAATAAAATAATTTATTTAAAAGTTATTTCAACAATATAATAAGAATTACAAGTTGATGTTCACTGCGGGTAAAAACTAAGTTGGTATTGGATTTCCTAGTGTAGCATGCAAAGTATATACAACAAGTTGATAAAAACTTTATAGAACCTAAAATTTATTATTTAGTACATCTAAGGGGGTTCAAGGAGAAGAGTTTTGATTACTAACCTCTTTAGAAAATGGGTTTAAAATGCCTCGAATCGCAACTTATTCGAAATAATTCCATATTTGACTTCTCCTCCTTGTAGCTCCTTGTGATGATTATGTAGTTTGTTTTAGGGGTTGTGGTGACTATGGAAGATGGTAGGATGGTAGGGGAAGGATATTTGGGTGCTGTGGTGGAACGTGGTGGAGTGGCCTGAGAAGTGGTTATGCTGAATTTGAATTTAGCCTAGACACCTCTGATAGCGGGGTTGTTTTAAGAAACTTCGAGTGAGTTTTGATGGAAGGTTTGTTAATAGAAAGTGTGAGGAATAGGGAGATAAAGAAGCATACTAAATTTGCAAGAAAGATACTTATTATGGAGGGAGATATGGCTGTATTGATTACTTATCCGAGTCGATATCTTTCTCCAAACCACCACCACAACATCCAAATCTCCTTCTACAGTATAGGGATAATTTTACTAGCCCCAGTCCATATCTTCCTCAATAGTATATGGGTAATTTAGTATGCTTCTTTATCTTCCTGTAGTTTGTCCGACTCGAATACGTATTGGGGCTATGTATTCTTCATCTTTCCCTAGTTGTGCCTTAATACGTATTCGAGTCGTACATATTACACTTAAACCATTTGACTTGCCCCAGTCCCAAAATACGTAGGACTAAGAATACATAACATGCCAGATACACATTCAACCAGACTCTGGTTCGACTCGAATACGTATTAGCTATAATATTATGGTCAATATCTACATAAAACAGAAAATATATCTATGTCTCAATCCACAATGAACAAAATACATCAAGAATGAGCTACATGTGCTAAATTCGGCCGTCCAGTAACACACAAACTTATATAGACTCGAGAAAAAAGTATAAGTTTATAAAAACTAGGCTATATCAGTAGATAAATAAAAAATATGAATAAATAAACATATCTCCGGTAGAAATAATATAAGTAGCTGGTACCAATTCCCGTATAACAAAGCAACACACATTAACAACTCCAGACAGGCTCCACAATGATCTATACTGCAAAACTGACAAAGGACCAGGTCCTCAGAGGGACGTAATAAAGTACAAGAAAGAACATGCCAATATAACAGTAAAATAATAAGCAATGTGCTCAAGGTTATCTATCATAATCAACTAAGTGAATGCAAGTGAGAACGTACTCGTCCGCTAAACCACCTGGGCCTGTAGGTGTGCATAGATACAATAGTAGATAGTAGTACTAGTATCAAGTAGTAGTAGTAGTAGAAGTAGTAGTAGTAGTAGTAGTAGTAGTTGTAGTAGTAGTAGTAGTAGGTGCATAAATGCCCCGTCAAGGTACCTGCAGCACTATAGGGCCTGAAGTGCAAGAATCAGTAGCAAGTATTGTGTGGTAGCCCAACGACACAGTAGGTTCTTCCCAGTCCCCATGTATCTCATGTCTCATGTCCATAACATGCAAGATTAATCACTAACTATGTCGCGAGTCAATATATAGATAAACTCATGTTAACTATCTCATGTCACGGATCCTAAATCCTGACACATAAGCTGGGAACCTCGAATGTCACAAGTAAGACTTATGTACATACAAGTCGTGTCTAGTATCCTAAGGTATATTATGCAAGAATTAGCACGAATAAAGGAATACGATGACAATACAATCTAACGATACCCGATTTTGCGTACGAAAGTCGACACCGAAATATAATTCGGATGCTAAGTATCGCAATGGTCGTAGGATCACAATAACATATACAAAGAACTAGAAATATAATATCAAAAGCTAGTAATAGCAATAAGCACATAATACTGTAACAAAGGCAAGGTATACTTGTCTGGAGTTCCAAGCTGATAATACAAAGAACCTGCTCTCGAATCCATGCTCGTGCGATCCCAAGAGCATAAATATACAATATTATAAAATTAGTCTATTTGACACAGTTCACTAAGCATGCACAAGTGTACAACTACTTTATGTTATTAATCATTAGACAATTAGGGTCTAAATTAATCAAGGGTACAACTTACATAATAACATCAGTTATTTAGAGGCTACAATAATTAGGGGTCCTAACTAAGTAAGTTGGCTAAGGTTCACTAGTCAAGGACCAAAAAAGTGTGTAAATACCAAGCCTACTAGTCACATAACATCATCAAGTCCTCTAAATGTACAACTTTTTATATAACATAAACATGGTTATAATGAAGGTTCATGTAGGTACTAGGTGTTCTCACACTAGGTTTCCATATACAACATATCATCAACCTTGGTATTCACTAAGTATGAAACTATGTTAACCAACCTAGGGTTAGTTTTGTCTATTAAAACATGTACATGAGCGTTAACAATAGGTCAAGTTAGGGTCATCATAAACAACAAGTTAGTGTCATCACAAACAATCACATACTCTATTCCTCAAGTATATCCATTCATCCAACTATATACAACTCTCGTTCTACTATAAAATATCAAGTATACATAGACAAGTCAAATCTGAATTTATAATAAGATCATGACATATACCTCATTCCTAACTTAAATTTATCATGAAACATGTGTGCAAACACTACTACAACTAGTGCACAATCCTAGCATGGCATCTTCTATATTCTAACATAGTGTTTATAAACAATAAAACTAGCTAGCAAAAAACCTAGGCAAAGTGCACTACTAGTTGCACAACATTTAATCATGTCTCAACTATGCATTTATTTATATATAATATCCTAAAAAAACTTATATATTCTAAAATTTAGTGATAATTAGAGTAAAAATCATATTTTTTAAGTGGTTGGTTGGATTTTAGATCATGGCAAAGTGAATAGGACAACAAGTGCAAGCATAACATTCAAGTCTAGACATGAGAAGTAGTAAGTGTTCTTGGTGTAATATCATAACAAATATGAATAAAAAGTTGGTAAAATTTAATAGAGATGTGAATTAAATATAGAGAGGGTTGATTAGGTAAAGTTTGAGCTCTTACCAAAGTAAAATAGGAAGTAAAAAGAGGACTGTGCACTGCTTGCATAAATCTGTCCAGATTTGGACACTTCAGCTCGTAGCTGACGTTCAGGTCTTCAAAATATTTTTCCAAGTGTTGTGGGTCTTATAGAGATTAGGGAGAGGTAGAGGATTAGGATATGGTGGTTGTTGAAGGGTTTTTTGTTGGAAGTGGAGCAACAAAGTGTTGAAGTGGTGCTATTGCTGGCGGGTTCAGCAGGGTATCTTCGGTTTGTAGGGGATATTTGGGAGAGTTATGGGTTAATTTATGTGCTGAGTCGTAAAAATAACTTGTTAAGGAGAGGTAGGCGAAGAAAATTTGGGTGCTTTGGTGGTGGTTTGGAGGCTGTGAAGATGATAGAGTGGCCTGAGAAGAGGATACACTGAATTTGGATTCAACCTGGATACCTCTGATGGAGAGCTATTTTGAGGAACTTAGAATGAGTTTTGATAGAAGTTTTGTTTAGATAAAGTGATAAGGACAGAAAAAGGAAGAAGCATACACAAGTTAAGAGAAAGATACTTACTGTGGAGGAACATAGGGCCAGATTGGTGGGGGTGTTACTGAATTCAGATTCAGCTTGGGTAGGGTTGGATAGATGAAGGTGTGGAGGGAGATGGAGAAGGAATTTGGAGATGGTTTGTGAATTAAAAATAGGAGAAAGAGAGTTAGAAAGAAGTGTTCTTTAGGTGGTTTGAATGGGAGAGATGAAGAGATGGGGGTTATGGACAGCCTAGTGGGAAGGGAAAGAGTTTGGGGTTACAACTTTTACTAGTGGGGGAAAAATAGTTTGGGGTTACATACTTTGGTGTGAGTGGGGAGATAAAATGAGAGGGGATTATATGCTGAATTTATTCTTCTAAAAATAGGTTTTGGGTTATAGACTATTGTGTTTTTTGTTTTGTTACTTTAGAGAGGGTGTTTGGTGTTCTACTTGACCACTTAATTAGGTTTTTAAGGTTGGGTTTGTGGGTTGGCTCTAGGTTGAGTCCAATTAAGCTCAAAGGGTTCAATTTGTCATATTTATTAAATTAGCATGTAAAATATATAAAAATAGATGTGACCCAAAGGATTAGGTTAGGGTAGTCTCAATTTAGGTTAGTGTCAGACATTTAGTTGTAGGAATCTGGTCAGTGTTCATTATCCGAAATCCAAGCTATGGCCACTAGGTGGAAATTTGAGATTTTATGATGCATAAGTATCGAGAATATTGTGTAGCTAAAAATAGAATACAAAAGTGTGAGTTTGAGTATGACACTAGGGTCAAGATTGAAGATTGGTGTGTCTGGATTAAGAGTGTGAAAGTTATTGGTCAGCAAGTGTCACGACCCGCACCCGGAAGTTCGGGCACGAGTACGTGGGTACGTCCAGCCTACGCCGCAGAGTCGGCGGTAGTACGCTGTCTAGGTCAATCCATCTAACTAGTCTAACTCATTCACAATTAACATAGGCAAGATAATAATGGGAAAAGAAACTTAAAATTTGCAACTGAAATAAATGTGACAACAATTCAAATGTTTAATACAGGAATTTCAAATGAAATCGGGGACAAACCCGATTAAATAAGATAAGAAACGAAATAAAAGATAGCTACTGCTAGCTACTCTGCAGCAGGGGTCTCCTGGGTGGGTTCTGGCTCCTCATAGGTATCATCTGTACCCTCATAAGGACCATAATAGGTAGGGGCAAGATCCTCATCATCGCCTAAATCAACAGATCCAGTCAGGAAAGGAGCAAAGTACACAGTGCACAACAATGTTAAACTAAATATTTATGACAATTAAACATTGAATATCATGTTAAGGAAATTGCATAAAAGAATGTTAATATCTCAGAGTCAAAACTATAAACAGGAATATGAGAAAACAGAAGTAAACGAGCAGGAAAAGAAACTACACAGTCAGCAAGAATATAACATGACCAGAAGTTATCTGTATGAAACTTGTGTTTGTTTTTAGAATACTTAGTTGGCATGCAGGGGTTTATAAGGCTAATCCGGCCGTCATGAACGGCTATTAGTCACGAATAATCGAGATCCGGCTGATGGACAGTCGTGTACCAACAGCTATTATTCACGGCAAGGGGAAGGGTAAACTACATGCCTTTCAGTATTCTCCCACCCGACATGAAAGACAAGACATGAATTCCAATATTCAAGACATAAAATATAGTATTCTAACACTATGTGTAATCAGCAAGAGTACTAGTAGAGCAGGGAATTTAATTATCACAATATAAAGATTAACTTGAAGTGCAGGTACTTGCCTGTTGTTTGGATCTGTTTAATTTGGTTCTTGGGAGAAATTTCCACAGATGAGTCCAAAAGCTGAAATAGACATTACCATCATGCTCAGAAGATGTCAAATAGCTAGAAACGCCTGTCCTTGGGTCCAATTTGGAGACAAGGGCAAAAACGGCACTTTCGGGTCAAAACGGGGTCCGCCGGTGGGCCCGCTTTGCACCGAAAAACGCGTCCGGGTCAAAGGTCTCCAAATTCACCAAACTTAGTGTCAACAGGTCAGGAACGCTGATACGAATCCAACGGAACTTCCAAATTTGGATTCCGATGAGCCGAACACAAAATCGCCCGTCGGGCGGGGCCTTTGGGGCCCACGACACGCGATTTCGTCAACGTTCTCAGAATCGAACCAAACTTGACCCACAGGACCAGCGTATCGCTACGAGTCCGATGGCGCAAGTTTCGTCTCGATCCGACGTGTGTGCACGAAATTAGGGTAAATTGCAGAAAAGCCGGATACGGGGCGATGTCCGCGGATACGCGTTGATTCCGGTGTGCACGCACACCCGAATCAGCTTCCGCGAAGTCTCACACGTCCGTATCGACGAGGCGCACGTATCTGTGAAGACCGTGCGCGACCAAGTCGTCCCGTTTGGTGGGGCGTACTCAGTTTCGGGGTGAAACAGGGTCTGGCTTTTCCTGTTTTTGGATCGCGGTGTGCGATCGCCACAGGCCGCGATGCCCCGAACAGTTTGTCCGGACACCGAGAGGGTCATACAGGCTACGCGTAGGAATTTACAGAATCGAAAACGGAGATCAGGGTTGCAAGTTACGAATACCTGAAGGGGACCGAGAAACCAGGGTTTTTCGAGTCCGACACGCGGTTCTGTGTCCTGGACGTGTCCACGTGTCCAGCGGCGTGTCCGGGTGTCCTCGGCTGTGTCCGGTGCTCTGGGGGGCTGGCCGTCGGTCGGCGAGGCCCTGGGTGGTCCGGCGGGGTCGTCGACAGGGGCTAGGGCGGCGCCGAGGGGTCGGCCGGCGGCTCGAGCAGTCGTCGAGCGGCGTCGAGCGGCTGAGGGAGGTGTCTGGAGGTCGGGGAGGAGAGAGGAGCAGGGTGGAGGGGCTCTGGACGGCGGCGCTGTGCTGGACGGCGCAGGGAGGAGGACGGCGGTCTGGGAGGGAGTCGGCGGCGAGCTAGGGTGGAGTTAGGGTTAGGGTTTGTGGGGGAGGAAGAGGGCGGAGGAGAGGATATATATAGGGGACGAGGCGGGGTGAGGCCGGGGCGTCGTGGCCGCGGGAGAAACGGAGGGGGAGTCGACGTGGGGGGTTCTCCGGCCACGTCGCCGGAGAACGCGGCGGGCGGCGCGAAGTTCGGGTCGTGGGGAAGAACGGGGAACAGGGGTGAGGCGCCGGGTCGGGCGCGGATCCGGTCAGGCCGACCCGCCCGACCCGTTAGGGTGATGGTTGGGCTGGGCTGGGTGGAGGCTAACGGGCTCGGCCCACTGGGCCGGGCCGGGCCCAAAACCTAAAAGAAAATATTAATAAATAAAAAAATAATAATAATAATTAAATAAATAATTAAAATAGTTAATTAATTAATTAATTAAAAAATAAAAAAAAATAGTTTTTAGGCATTTAAAAATAGGTCTGAGGCCCAGAAAAATCCAGGAAAATTACCCTAAGTCCAATTTTTCATTTTACACCAAAAAATGTTATTTTCATGATATTTTAATATTATTTATTGCTAATTAAAAATCATTTATTAATTGAAAAGCTTGATTTTAATTGCAGAAAATTCCCAGAAAATTCCAGAAAATTGAGAAAAATCCAAGATTTAATAATTTAAAAATTTTGGGGGTTTACAACCTACCCAACTTACAAAAATTTCGTCCTCGAAATTTAAGAATAACAAGGCACGAAAAGAAAAGGCCGAAAAAATAAAATACACCTCAGGGTTCAAAAAGATAGGGGTATCGCTCTCTAATCTCGTCTTCTCGCTCCCAGGTGGATTCGCCGGGGGAATGGTGCTTCCAAGCTACGCGAACCAGAGAGATAACTTGGTTCCGTAGGACTTTCTCCGAGCGATCCAGTATCTCCACGGGTTGCTCTTGGTAAGTCAAACTTGGGCCTACTTCGAGCTCTGAGTGATCCAAAATGTGGCTGGGGTCTGACACATACTTCCTCAGCTGCGACACGTGGAAGACGTTATGGACTCCTTCCAGAGAGGGTGGCAATGCCAGACGGTATGCCACTTCTCCGATTTTCTCCTGAATGCCAAAAGGTCCAATGAATCTTGGGCTGAGTTTTCCACTCCTTCCGAACCTAATGGTGCCACGTGTCGGGGAAATCTTTAAGAATACCAGCTCTCCAACCTTTAATAAAGTCACAATCAAGTCTTAGTTCCATAAGCAAAATATTTAAATTGACTTGAATTTCATAAATTTAATTACCTCAAATTCTAAGGGCCTTCGGTGGCTATTTGCCCAATGTCGTTGCCTGTCTTGAGCCACTCGAAGTCTATCCCTTATTTGCTTTACCTTCTCAGCTGAATCGATCACCATCTCTGGTCCCAGCAAGGCTCTTTCTCCAACGTCATCCCATGATAGCGGGGTACGACATCTTCGTCCATACAGAGCTTCAAATGGAGTCATCTCGATGCTGGCTTGATAACTGTTATTATAAGAGAACTCCACAAGATGTAGATAGTCTTCCCAGGATCCTCCAAAATCCAGAACACATGTACGGAGCATATCTTCAAGTGTCTGGATTGTACGTTCCGATTGTCCATCAGTTTGGGGATGATAAGCTGTGCTGAATTTGAGTTGCGTCCCCAAACTGGCTTGTAAGCTCTTCCAGAAGTGAGAGGTGAATCTTGAATCTCTGTCGGAGACAATACTTACTGGAACCCCATGCAACTTAACAATATGTCTGATATATAGATCTGCCAGCTTCTCTGTAGATAGCCCCACTTTGAAAGGTAGAAAGTGTGCCGACTTGGTCAGTCTATCCACTATCACCCAGATTGCATCCTTTCCACTAGGTGTCCTCGGAAGTCCGGAAACAAAGTCCATTGTGATATGTTCCCACTTCCACTCCGGAATGGGTAGTGGTTGGAGCAATCCTCCAGGTCTTTGTCTCTCTGCCTTGACTTGCTGGCACACTAAGCAACGGAATACGAACCTGGCTACTTCTCTTTTCATGCCATGCCACCAAACATGCGTCCTCAGGTCCTTGTACATCTTGTTGGCCCCTGGATGTATAGAGTATTGCGATCTGTGCGCCTCTTGCATAATTTCTTCTCTTATGTCTCCTTGAGGTACACATAATCTATCGCCATGCCTCAGTGATCCATCTTCATGAATTCTGAATTCTTCTACTAATCCAGCTTGCACTTGACCTCGAAGGCTTCGCAGGCCTTCGTCTTGAAATTGAGTCTCCTTGATTTTGTCTATTAAGGTAGACTGAATCTGCAAGTTCATCATTTGGCCTTCTTTTCCTGGGATAATTACTTCAATACCCAGACTTTCCAGGTCCTCGAGCAAGTGTCGGTTCAAAGTCAAGTACATCGCCATAGGGTATCTGCTTAGGGCGTCAGCAACTACATTGGCCTTCCCAGGATGATATTGAAGGGTGATATCAAAGTCTTTCATTAGTTCCAGCCACCTTCTTTGCCTCATGTTCAGCTCTTTCTGGGTGAAGATATATTTTAGACTTTTATGGTCTGTAAATATTTCCACCTTTTCTCCATAAAGATAATGTTTCCATAGTTTAAGAGCAAAAATGACAGCTGCCAATTCTAAATCATGAGTTGGATAATTCTTTTCATGTGGTCGAAGCTGTCTAGAGGCATAGGCTATTACCTTCTTGTTCTGCTCCAATACACAACCTAGACCTTTTCCAGAAGCATCACTATAAATAGCGAAACCTTCGGTTCCGGAAGGTAAGGTCAGAATAGGGGCAGAAGTCAGTCTTTTCTTCAATTCCTCAAAAGCACGCTGACATTCATCAGTCCAGGTGAACTCTTCATCTTTTCTTGTTAATTTTGTCATGGGCTCCGCAATTCTAGCAAAGTCCTTCACAAACTTCCGATAGTAGCCAGCTAGTCCCAGGAAACTTCTAATCTCAGCTACAGAGTCTGGAGTGGGCCAGGATTCTACTGCAGCTATCTTCTTAGGATCTACTGCTATTCCATCTCCAGTCACAACATGTCCCAAGAATTCTACTTTTTCTAGGAAGAAAGCACATTTAGACAATTTTCCATAAAGTTTTTCCTTCCTCAAAGTCTCCAAGGCTAACCTCAAATGTTCTTCATGTTCTTCGGGGGTCTTGGAGTAGATCAAAATATCATCAATGAAGACCACTACAAATTTGTCTAGGTATGGTTGGAAAACTCTGTTCATTAGGTTCATAAAAACTGCTGGAGCATTCGTCAACCCGAACGGCATTACTAAGAATTCGTAGTGTCCGTTCCGGGTATTGAAAGCAGTTTTAGGGATGTCTTCTTTTCTCACCCTTACTTGGTGGTAACCAGACCTTAAATCAATCTTGGAAAATACCCGAGCTCCACTCAACTGATCAAATAAGTCATCTATCCTGGGCAGGGGATACTTATTCTTAATTGTTAAGGCATTCAAGGCCCTATAGTCAATACACATTCGGGATATTCCGTCCTTCTTGGGCACAAATAATACTGGAGCTCCCCAGGGTGAGACACTAGACCTAATGAAGCATTTGTCTTCTAGTTCTTTGATTTGCTCATTTAGTTCTATTATCTCCTTCTTGTTGATTCTGTAGGGATTTTGGGACACTGGTGCTGCTCCTGGCACTAAGTCAATGGAGAATTCAACTTCTCGGTCTGGGGGTAAGCCTGGGAGATCCTCAGGAAAGACATCAAGGTATTCAGAGATGATAGGTGGCAATTCTTCTGTTACTAGGGCTCCACAAATTATGTTATTACCCATTTCTCTAGAACCTCTAGCAAATTCAAATTCTGGCTTGCCAGGGGGCCTGAAGATTATACTGCCTCTGTGACAGTCTATTGTGGCATGATGTTGACTCAACCAATCCATACCCAGTATAATATCAAAACTGGGCACTGGCATTACAAGTAGCCTAGCATATAGTTCTCTTCCACATAATGTAATAGGACAATTGTTACAGGCATCACTAACCGGAATGATTCCTCCACCGGTAATGATCTTATAACAATTCCTAAGGGGTTTAGTGATTAAGTTATGCTTCATAAGGAAATCTACTGACATGAATGAATGAGAAGCTCCAGAGTCGAATAAAGTAATAGCTGGTATTGAATTTATAAGCACAGAACCTGTGATCACGTCTGCTGTGGCTTCTGCTTCTTCCAGAGTCATTGCATAAGCACGGCCTTGCTGCGGTGCACCCCTCTGTTGCTGCTGTTGGTGCTGAGCAAAGCGTTGTTGTTGAGTTGGAAGCGGGGGTCCCCTCTGTTGTGCTGCTGGAGGCCTGGCCTGGACTGGAGCCTTTGGTGCAGCTGGGCGTCCTTGAGCAGCAGGACAGTCCCTTAATTGATGTGCTGGTGAGCCACAATAGAGACAGGCACCTAGCCTCTTTCTACAGTCTTGCCAAGTGTGACCTGGTTTTTGGCAATAGTTGCAAGGGGGAGCTCGCTGGTTCTGTCCCTGAGCCTGGTGTTGGGGTGCTGGAGCTCGAGGGAGAGGACGCTGAGTTTGCTGCGGGGCCCTCTGTTGTTGTTGTTGCTGTTGTTGAAAAGGGCGTTTGTTGGGTCCCGCATTTTCGGTATCTCTTTCTCGCTTCAGTTTGTGCCCCATATCTCTCTCTACGCCTTGTGCCACGCTCAGGATTTCTTCATAGGTACGAGCTCGGCTGGTGGTGACAGCAAGGCGAATATCCGGAGACAGCCCCTTCTTGAATCTACGGGCCCTGTCCTCCGGGGTACGAACCATGTACTCCGCAAAGTGGCTTAACCTGCTAAATTCAGCAGTATATTCATTAACAGTCAGGGTACCTTGTTCCAGTCTCTCGAATTGGCTTTCGAGAGCTTTCCGAGCCACTTCGGGGTAGAATTTCTCCTTGAATAGCCTTTTAAAATCTTCCCAGGTGATGTCGGGAGCAGATAGTTGAGGTTCGTCTCTGAACCAGGTTCGAGCAATGTCGAACAGTTGCAGGCTTGCGGACTCCACTTTGAGGTCATCAGGGACCCGGGCAGTCTTCAGGAGTCTCTCGACATTCTCTATCCATTCATCGGCATAGAGAATGCCCTTAGTTCCGTAAAATTCCAGGGGTCTCAGATTCTTGAAGTCTTTGGCACTCCCTGGCCTCTTGAGTGACGACTCCTGGGGCTTAAGAGCTTCTGAGAGGCTGGTCCGCAGAAGTGCCGTCTGTTCTTTCTGGGATTCCACCAATCCCTGGAACACTCCTAGCAGTTGTGCCCCATCTAGGGTAACTGCCGGGACAGATGGAGGCGGCGGGAGTGCAAGAGTCTCGGGCACATTCTGCTCAGCTGGTTCTGATGTGCCTCCTACTGTGTTCCTGGTCTGGACCATTCTGAAAGATTAAGGGATAGGAAGATCAGAATACTTGGAAATCAAGGGCGATAGAAAAAATTGAGCAGCAATGATATCAAGAATTGAAATAAGGACGCTATACTGTGAATGAGCTTTTCCTAGAATCCTCAATTTTATTCCATACCCTGTCCTAGGGTATTACCCTATTTTAGGATAGGACCTGCATGGGCCACCATAAAAACGTGTCACGACCCGCACCCGGAAGTTCGGGCACGAGTACGTGGGTACGTCCAGCCTACGCCGCAGAGTCGGCGGTAGTACGCTGTCTAGGTCAATCCATCTAACTAGTCTAACTCATTCACAATTAACATAGGCAAGATAATAATGGGAAAAGAAACTTAAAATTTGCAACTAAAATAAATGTGACAACAATTCAAATGTTTAATACAGGAATTTTAAATGAAATCGGGGACAAACCCGATTAAATAAGATAAGAAACGAAATAAAAGATAGCTACTGCTAGCTACTCTGCAGCAGGGGTCTCCTGGGTGGGTTCTGGCTCCTCATAGGTATCATCTGTACCCTCATAAGGACCATAATAGGTAGGGGCAAGATCCTCATCATCGCCTAAATCAACAGATCCAGTCAGGAAAGGAGCAAAGTACACAGTGCACAACAATGTTAAACTAAATATTTATGACAATTAAACATTGAATATCATGTTAAGGAAATTGCATAAAAGAATGTTAATATCTCAGAGTCAAAACTATAAACAGGAATATGAGAAAACAGAAGTAAACGAGCAGGAAAAGAAACTACACAGTCAGCAAGAATATAACATGACCAGAAGTTATCTGTATGAAACTTGTGTTTGTTTTTAGAATACTTAGTTGGCATGCAGGGGTTTGTAAGGCTAATCCGGCCGTCATGAACGGCTATTAGTCACGAATAATCGAGATCCGGCTGATGGACAGTCGTGTACCAACAGCTATTATTCACGGCAAGGGGAAGGGTAAACTACATGCCTTTCAGTATTCTCCCACCCGACATGAAAGACAAGACATGAATTCCAATATTCAAGACATGAAATATAGTATTCTAACACTACGTGTAATCAGCAAGAGTACTAGTAGAGCAGAGAATTTAATTATCACAATATAAAGATTAACTTGAAGTGCAGGTACTTGCCTGTTGTTTGGATCTGTTTAATTTGGTTCTTGGGAGAAATTTCCACAGATGAGTCCAAAAGCTGAAATAGACATTACCATCATGCTCAGAAGATGTCAAATAGCTAGAAACGCCTGTCCTTGGGTCCAATTTGGAGACAAGGGCAAAAACGACAGTTTCGGGTCAAAATGGGGTCCACCGGTGGGCCCGCTTTGCACCGAAAAACGCATCCGGATCAAAGGTCTCCAAATTCACCAAACTTAGTGTCAACAGGTCAGGAACGCTGATACGAATCCAACGGAACTTCCAGATTTGGATTCTGATGAGCCGAACACAAAATCGCCCGTCGGGCGGGGCCTGTGGGGCCCACGACACGCGATTTCGTCAACGTTCTCAGAATCGAACCAAACTTGACCCACAGGACCAGCGTATCGCTACAAGTCCGATGGCGCAAGTTTCGTCTCGATCCGACGTGTGTGCACGAAATTAGGGTGAATTGCAGAAAAGCCGGATACGGGGCGATGTCCGCGGATACGCGTTGATTCCGGTGTGCACGCACACCCGAATCAGCTTCCGCGAAGTCTCACACGTCCGTATCGACGAGGCGCACGTATCTGTGAAGATCGTGCGCGACCAAGTCGTCCCGTTTGGCGGGGCGTACTCAGTTCCGGGGTGAAACAGGGTCTGGCTTTTCCTGTTTTTGGATCGCGGTGTGCGATCGCCACAGGCCGCAATGCCCCGAACAGTTTATCCAGACACCGAGAGGGTCATACAGGCTACGCGTAAGAATTTACAGAATCGAAAATGGAGATCAGGGTTGCAAGTTACGAATACCTGAAGGGGACCGAGAAACCAGGGTTTTTCGAGTCTGACACGCGGTTCTGTGTCCTGGACGTGTCCACGTGTCCAGCGGCGTGTCCGGGTGTCCTCGGCTGTGTCCGGTGCTCTGGGGGGCTGGCCGTCGGTCGGCGAGGCCCTGGGTGGTCCGGCGGGGTCGTCGACAGCGGCTAGGGCGGCGCCGAGGGGTCGGCCGGCGGCTCGAGCAGTCGTCGAGCGGCGTCGAGCGGCTGAGGGAGGTGTCAGGAGGTCGGGGAGGAGAGAGGAGCAGGGTGGAGGAGCTCTGGACGGCGGCGCTGTGCTGGGCGGCGCAGGGAGGAGGACGGCGGTCTGGGAGGGAGTCGGCGGCGAGCTAGGGTGGAGTTAGGGTTAGGGTTTGTGGGGGAGGAAGAGGGCGGAGGAGAGGATATATATAGGGGACGAGGCGGGGTGAGGCCGGGGCGTCGTGGCCGCGGGAGAAACGGAGGGGGAGTCGACGTGGGGGGTTCTCCGGCCACGTCGCCGGAGAACGCGGCGGGCGGCTTGAAGTTCGGGTCGTGGGGAAGAACGGGGAACAGGGGTGAGGCGCCGGGTCGGGTCGGGCGCGGATCCGGTCAGGCCGACCCGCCCGACCCGTTAGGGTGATGGTTGGGCTGGGCTGGGTGGAGGCTAACGGGCTCGGCCCACTGGGCCGGGCCGAGCCCAAAACCTAAAAGAAAATATTAATAAATAAAAAAAATAATAATAATTAAATAAATAATTAAAATAGTTAATTAATTAATTAATTAAAAAATAAAAAAAATAGTTTTTAGGTATTTAAAAATAGGTCTGAGGCCCAGAAAAATCCAGGAAAATTACCCTAAGTCCAATTTTTCATTTTACACCCAAAAATGTTATTTTCATGACATTTTAATATTATTTATTGCTAATTAAAAATCATTTATTAATTGAAAAGCTTGATTTTAATTGCAGAAAATTCCCAGAAAATTCCAGAAAATTGAGAAAAATCCAAGATTTAATAATTTAAAAATTTTGGGGGTTTACAGCAAGGGCTAGTGTAGTGTTCCAAATATTGAAACTATAGTAAGGTGCATCAAAGATATCATAATTGAATAATGTATAATAAATTTATTTTTCTAACCCTAATTATTCCAAAATAAATTATAATATCATACTAAACTATATATACTTAAATTTGGGTGAGGAGGGTTTACAGTCTATCTACATTAGAAAAATTTTGTCCTCGAAATTCAAAATCAATCTCTCCAACCATAACTCATCATATATCTAAATATATAAAAACATCTTGGTACTTACTTATACCCATTCTAAAAATCTTAAACTGTCATATACGTACAGTTTAATTGTCTAATGCTGTTGGTCCTCAAAACATCTTTTCACCACCATGTGCTATCTCATTATTTTTATCATGCTAATCGTCATCTATAAAAATTTACCACCTATAATCCAAGGTTATACAAGGATGCCGTAACACAAACTCAGTTTGAATCTTCCAATATCTACAATAAAAATAATGTCATACCTTAACTCTTGAAGGAGTGCATGGGTTAGGCACTAAAATCTTACAAGTACAAAATCTTCAAGGCTACCTATGTAGTATCTAAATCCTTTATTCTACAGCTAAGATTGTGATTATTTCTTTATTCTTTCCTTGGTACAACATTATCAACCTATAGTATCCCCAATAAAATCCTCTAACCTAACTTCTTATAATTGCTCTTAGCAGAAATAAGTCTAATCTAGTCAGTCAGTCAGTCATATATAGTCTAGAAGCTCAACTCAACGATTCCTAAGGAAATAAATATAATAAAATATGACATAAGCCCCTATTCAAATACGTAGTACAAAAATATATATATAGAAATTATGTAATAAATATCTATTCAATCATTCTAAATAGCCTAGATAAAAATATAACCAATACAATAATGAGAATAAGATTTCTAAAATTCGAAAATCTATCGGCTATGGTAAATTGAAAATAGTTTCTCATCACCTACTACTATGGATAGGTCCAGCATGCTCATACCCTATTAGTCAAAAATATAAATCCCTGGCTCTAATCAGTTTATGTGTAAACCCACAATATTCAGCTATCATTCCTATAAGACTTTTATCTTTCATTTACACTCCCCTACCATGTGTAAATCTATAATCTAAGGGTCTTGTGATAATCCTCTACAGAATGACCAACAAGTCAGTATGTGATTCTGAACCTGTGTTTAATTTTTTGAAATTTGTATCACTTCGAGACTGATCAACAATTTTTACTCGCACTAAATTCTTAAAATTCTAAAATATTATAATTCATAAATACTAAAATTATTATTCCTCAAGTCCATATCACAATCCCTTCTCCTTGGATTATGCGACCATAATATATTTCCCTTATCATTTGTTTCCTACGCACCTTCATATCCTTTTCGTATGTTAATCTTATTTTCAACTATAAGCTTCGCCAATCATGACCTAGTACTTTTTACTTCGTAGCATAGTTCTTCTATGCAACTACCGAGTGATAAAATTTTCAGTCCTTCCTAGATCCTTCTCTTAATTTAAAATGCTCGAGGTCATGTACTCCTCGTAAATCTCTTCTTATTACCATTCTACCTTATTTACCTTGAACCTGAGATTTCTCCTAGTTAATTCCATATATACCCTTCATCCAAACTACATGGTTACCATCTTATTACAACTTGCCATTTATTATAAGCAATTCACTATATCTGACTAAAGAATATAACATCTATCAAAACTCTCATCCTTCAACCTATTTGCTCTATCACAGATACTAGCTTATCTACTCAAGTAATCACGGGTGGAACTCACTTGTTCAATTAACAATAACAACCAAAATAATCAAGTACATCTAATTTGATTTCTAAAGCTATACTTTAGTACTCGAGTTATCTAATTACTCAAACACTAGGTCTAGAAATCTACCTATCTATTTAGTCCAGATCTATGTCATCAATAATTTAAGGGGGTCGTAAAATCTACTTTTGATACTAAAAGTCACAAGACAAGATTTAACCACTATGGCCTGCTATGTAAAGTTCTAATTTTTTAAGGTCATAATACCATTCCTTGTATCACCACCATGGGCCACAACTAATCCCTAGCATCTAGCTATGTATTCCATAAATTATACCAGAACATAACTTTTAATACTTTCAAATTACTGCTACCTTAAGCAAGGATAATGTTTTATTAGTTCTAGGCCTCTAATACTATATTTAATTCTCATACTAATAATCTACACTAGCTCTAGCAAATAGGAATAACCTATCTACCTACCCTACTAAGGGTAACCATCTTCTCAAAACTTTATATCCAGCATGTCTTCTTCTGCCTTGACAAGAATCTACTTCTGGAGGAAACACAATGCACGAACGTCCATCTCTCTGAAATAGGGAGAGATGATAAACAATAATAAATATGTCGAGGGGAATGAACGCATACAATTATGAAGTCCAAGGACGATAACCAAATACTAAGAATTTTTTTAAATCAGTTGTGGATTGAGATGCTAATATTGCTAATCCTGATTACATGCTCGCTCGGTACCGAAAAGTAACCAAAATAATTTAATCAGGACCTGGATGGGCCACAACAAAAATATGTCACACCCCAGTCCCAAAATACGTAGGACTAGGAATACGTAAAATGCCAGCTACGCATTCGACCAGACTCTAGTCCGACTCGAATACGTATAAGCTGTAATATTTGGGTTAATATCTAAATAAAATAGTAAATATATCTGTCTCAATCTACAATGAATAGAATACATCAAAAATGAGCTATATGTGCTAAAGTCGGCCGCCCAGTATCACACAAATTCGAATAGACTAGAGAAAAAATATGAGTCTATAAAAACTAAGCTATATCAGTAGATGAATCAACAATTTGAATAAATAAATATATCTTCGACAGAAATGATATAAGTACCTGGTACCAATTTTCGTATAACAAAGAAACACACATTAGCAACTCCAGACAAGCTCCACAATTATCTATGCTGCAAAACTGGCAAACGACCAGGTCCTCAGAGGGACGTAACAAAGTACAAGAAACATCATGCCAATATAACAGTAAAATAATAAGCAATGTGTTCAAGGGTATCTATCATAACCAGCTAAGTGAATGCACGTGAGAACTTACTCGTCCGCTAAACTACCTAGGCCTGTAGGTCTGCATAGACACAATAATAGCTAGTAGTACTAGTAACAAGTAGTAGTAGTAGGTGCATACAGACCCCGTCAAGGTACCTGCAGCACTATAGGGTCCGAAGTACAAGCATCGGTAGCAAGAATTATTTGGTAGCCCAGCGGTATAGTAGGTTCTCTCTAGCCCCCATGTATCTCACGTCTCATGTCCATAACACGCAAGATCAATCACTAACTATGTCACGAGTTAATGTGTAGATAAACTCATGTCAACTATCTCAAGTCACGGATCCTAAATCCTGACACATAAGCTGGGAACATCGAATATCTCAAGTAAGGCTTCTATACATGCAAGTCATGTCCAGTATCCTAAGGTATATCGTGCAAGAATTAGTACGAATAAAGGAATACGATGACAATACAATCTAATGATATCCAATTTTGAGTACGGAAGTCGACACCCGAATATAATTCGGACGCTAAGTATCACAACGGTCCTAGGGTCACAATAACATATATGCAAAGAACTAAAAATATAATATCAAAATATAGTAATAGCAATAAGCACAAAATACTGTAACAAAGGTAAGGTATATTTGCCAGGAACTCCAAGCTGATGATACAAAGAATCTACTCTCGAATTCACGCTCGTACGATCCTAAGAGCCTAAATATATAATATCATAAAATCAGTCACTATGACACGGTTCACTAAGTATGTACAAGAGTATAACAACTCTACGTCATTAATCATTAGACAATTATGGTCTAAATTAATCAAGGATAAAACTTACACAATATCATCCGTTATTTATAGTCTAAAATAATTAGAGGTTCTAACTAAGTAGGTTGGCTAAGGTTCACTAGTCAAGGACCAAAGAAGTATATAAACACCAAGCCTACTAGTCACATAATATTATCAAGTTCTCTAAATGTACAACTTCTCGTATAACATAAACATGCTTATAACGAAGGTTCATGTAGGTACTAGGTGTTCTCATACTAGGTTTCAATGTAAATATATCACCAACCTTGGTATTCACAAAGTATCAAACTATGTTAACCAACCTAGGGTTAGTTTTGTCTATTAAAACATGCACATGCACGTTAACAATATGTCAAGTTAGGATCATCAAAAATAATAAAAGACTCTATTCCTCAAGTATATCCATTCATCCAACTATATACAACTCTCATTCTACTATAAAATATCAAGTATACATAGACAAGTCAAATATGAATTTATAATAATATCATGGCATATACCTTATTCTTAACTTGGATTTGTCATGAAATATGTGTTCAAACACTACTATAACTAGTGCACAACCCTAGCATGACAACTTCTATATTCTAACATAATATTTATAAATAATAAAACTAGCTTGCACAAAACCTAGGCAAAGTGCACTACTAGTTGCACAACATTTAATCATGTCTCAACCATACATTTATATATATATATAATACCATAATTTTTTTATATATTATGAAATTTTGTAAAAATTGGAGTAAAATTTATATTTTGCAAGTGGTTGCTTGAGTTTTAGATCATGGCAAAGTGAATAGGATAACAAGTGCATAAATAACATTCAAGTCTAGACATGAGAAGTAGTAAGTGTTCTTGGTGTAATATCATAACAAATATGAATAGAAAATTAGTAAAATTTAATAGATATTTGAATTAAATTTAGAGAGGGTTGAGTAGGTGGATTTTGAGCTCTTACCAAAGTAAAATGGGAAGGCAAAAGAGGACTGCGCACTGCTTGCACAAATCTGTCCATATTTGGATACTTCGGCTCGTAGCTGCTGTCCGAGACTTCCAAATATTTTTTCAAGGGTTGTGGGGCTTAGATAAATTAGTGGATAGGTAGATAATGAGTATAGGGTGATTTTTGAAGGGATTTTCGTGCAAAAAATGGAGCAACAAGGTGATAAAGTGGTACTATTGCTGGCAGATTCAACAGGGTATCTTCGGTTTGTAGGGGGTATTTGGGAGAATTTTGGGATGCTTTATGTGCTGAGTTGTAAAGGAAAATTGTTAAGGAGAGGTATGAGATAGATATTTGGGTTCTTTGGTGGTGGTTTGGAGGCTATGGAGGCAGTGGAGTGGCCTAAGAAGAGGATACACTAAATTCGGATTCAGCCTGGACACTTCTGATGGAGATCTATTTTGAAGAACTTAGAATAATTTTTGATGGAAGTTTTATGAAGATAAAGTGATAAGGTCGGAAAGAGGAAGAAGCATAAATTTTTTTAGATAAATATATTTACTGTGGAGGGATATAGGTCCGGATTGGTGGGCGTGTTGCTGAATTCGGATTCAGCCTGGGTAGGGTTGGTTAGATGGCGGTGTGGAGAGAGATGGCGAAGAAATTTGGATTGAATTTGTGAATAGATAATATGAGGAAGAGAGTTAGGAAGAAGTGTTCTTCAGGTAGTTTAAATGGGGAAGTGAAGAGAGGGGGGTTATGGTCAGCCTAGTGGGAAGAAAAAGAGTTTGGGGTTATAACTTTTGCTAGTGGGAAGAAAAAGAGTTTGGGGTTATAACTTTTGCTAGTGGGAAGAGGAAGAGTTTGAGGGTTACATACTTTGGTATAAGTGGGAAGATGAAAGGAGAGGGGGTTATATGCTAATTTTATTCTTCTAAAAAATAGGCTTTGGTGTATGAACTTTTGTGTTTGGTGTTTTGTGAGTTTAGAGTGAGTGTTTGGTATTCTGCTTGACCACTTAAATAGGTTTTTAAGGTTGGGTTTGTGGGTTGGCTCTAGGTTAAGTCAAATTAAGCTTAAAGGGTTCAATGTGTCACATCTATTAAATTAAAATATAAAAAATATAAAAATAGATGTGACCCAAAGTATTAGGTTAGGGTAGTCTAAATATAGGTTAGTGTCCGACATTTGGTTGTAAGAATCTGGTCACTGTTCTGCATCAAAAATCCAAGCTATGGTCACTAGGTGGAAAGTTTAGATTTTATGACGCATAAGTGTCGAGAATATTATGTAGCTAAAAATAGAATACAAAAGTATGAGTTTGAGAGTGACACTAGGGTCATGATTGAAGATTGGTCTGCTGGATTAAGAGTGTAAAAGTTGTTGGTCAGCAAGGGCTAGTATAATATTACAAATATTGAAACTATAGTAAGGTGCACAAAAGATATCATAATTGAAGTATGTATAATAAATCTATTTTTCTAACCCTAATTGTTCCAAAATAAATTATAATATCATATTAAACTATATATACCTAAATTTGGGTGAGGGAATTTACAGTTCGAAACCTACATATCTTTTTTTCATAATTTATGTAAACCCCCTCTTTTATTTTTATAGATAGACGGATTTTGGGTTAGAAAATTTTGGTTTAACATCAGGTATTTGAGGTTTAGATTTAAGGTTGCAGATGTCTGTTTCTTTAATTAAACCTTTGGTGCACCCTACCGTTGTTGTAATATTTGGAGCCCAATATTAGCCCATAATTTCCAATAAGTTATTGCATTCTAGACTTGACACGTCAACTTAGGTGCTGAACTTTTTTGTCACTTAAAATCATAATCCCTTGTGCTCTAATTTAATTGCACAACTCTCCGTAACCGAAATCTATATTTAATCCTGTGTCGTGCACCAGTGTCGTTGCCATCAATTTTGAGACAACAACTCAACCCGTTGAGCCGGACCAATTAAAGGGTCCAAGACTGATACCAAGCCTACACCTTTTATGACCTTAGGTCACTCCCAATTAAGACCCCATGTGCCCCCATTTAATTAAAGAGCACATGATAATTTATTTTAATTAAATTGGGGATACCAACTTTGACTAATCCTATTCTTAACCCCAATTTAATCCAATATTCCATTAATTAAGCCCATGCAAAATACACAACACTCTCTCACCCTACAAAATACCAAACACCAATTTTCTAACAAATTTTTTATTATTTTATGTGTCTGTGCAAATACCCAAATTTAGGGGACTTATTTACAAAAGTTGCACTAGGTGGCATCACCCCATTGGTTCAAACCAAATGTAGAAGCCCTCCATTCTTGGACTAGTCAACCTCACCCCTCCCTCACTATCCTTTGTATAAAAAATTCTCCATGTAAAATCCTAGCCATCCATTGTTTGAACCCTCATCCTCACCACACACATCTCTATAAAGTGTCTCCTCACACATACATCCCAAGCAGGCCCTACTCCCCAAAACTTGAAAACTCGGCCCTCTTTCTCTCTCCTCCCTCTTCCTTATAATCCAGCCGACCTCTTCTCCTTATTTCCCTTTCTCTTCTTCTTCTTCTTCTTCTTCTTCTTCTTCTTCTTCTTCTTCTTCTTCTTCTTTCTCTTTACCTCTTCTTCAATGCTACACCAGCCCGACCCTGGCCCTGATACTCTGGCCAGTTGACCACCGAGCCCATCGACCCCACCGTGAGCCTGCACCACCCGACGAACCACTGTTAAACCGGTCTACTCCGGTCGAACTTCCCCACGGCCACCCTACGGCGAGCCTGCACCACCCTACGACCACCACACACCACCAGCATCACCACCTGCTCAACCACCTCCAGTCGACCACGAGCCCGCTGCCTCCACCACCACCTCAATCGAGCCCTCCCCCTTGCACCACCAACCCCAGCAATACCACCATCCCCTTCGGCCAGTTGAGTTTTATCGGCCACCCTCCACCACCAGCACCACCACTTCACACCACCAGCACCACCCCTCCACACCACCAGCACCACCACTCCATCATCTTCACCACCACTCTTCATCACCACCATCGACATTAACACCCCTCCGGCCAACAACCACCCCGGCGTGCCGCCGCCAAGGTGAATCCCTCCCCCTCTACTTATGTATATTTCAGTATTTTATATATTGTTTATTAGTTAAGTTAGCCTTAGGGTTGTATTATATGCATGTGGAAAATTTTAGGTTTAAATAACATGTCATAATATACATTGATGGTGAAATGCTAAGTTGAATATTTATGGTTTAAATATGAATTGATTGAGGACATGGAATATATACATATGATAGTTGGAATTGTGATATATATTGAGGTTGGGTTTTAAGTGTCATACGATACATTTAGGGTATTATCCTATTTATTATACGCATATTAATTATTCTTGATGAGATGATTTAAATTATTGCAAAATAATACTATGATATTAAAATATGGATGGACATTGAGGAGCAGGTGATTGATTGTTATTTGGGTGTAATATCAAACCATTAGTCAGTGATTGAGACTGAGAAATATTATTTATTTATTTTGAGGATGATAAGTAAATATATATGTTGATGTCTGTGAACACCAAGGTGAAACTAAGAATTCGATCATGGTTTGAACTACCAAACATCATGATGAATATAGTAAGATTGAGGTTTTGTTTGATGATATTGTACAGTGATTAAATGGATTTGATGTAACATACCTTTAGTCAACCGTGCTCAACCCTCTAGCTTAGTGTCTTTGACTGGTAACTAAGATTGAAGCCTATGTTAGACGTTTGTCACTTCTTATTTTAGCCGCGTGATAGTCTATTGATTGAGCTTGTATCTCGTCTCTAGGTACTACGGGACCTGCGGACTTGGACGTTGTACCGGATCCCCATCTTCAGCAGTCGGATCCAGGCAAGTGTACCTTGCCACCCTGTATTTTAGTTACCAAATATTTATTATTTTATTATATGCATTGTGCGTGAGTTTGATTAGAATCGTTACTCTGCGTCAGGGTCAAAATCGGGTGCAGACGTTCGTCGGTAACGTCCGATAACGAGTGATAGATGTTCGCAATACCTTGATGTACGTACCTGTGTATATCATACCCCTAGGATACGTCCATACACTGTTATCGTGCCAGATTTCCTGTATCCTGATACTGACATCATAACCGGAGACTGAGACGACCTTAGGGTCGCGTTAATTGATAGTTACTTCAGTACGGATGCCTTGGAGTTGCTGATGGAGTTTCTTGTCTTGCAGGCATTGGTACCAGATACTCATATCATTTCTACCGGCATTATGATTATTTTATATTGATTGTTCATTTGCTGTTGTAGCCTAGTTTTTATAGACTCATATTCTTCTCGAGTCTATTCGAGTTTGTGTGTTATTGGGCGGCCGATTTTAGCACATGTAGCTCATTCTTGTGTATTTCTGTTCATTATGGATTGAGACATAGATATTTATATTTACTGGGTTATTTAGATAGTTACCAGTAGTTTACAGCTTATACATATTCGAGTCGGACCAGAGTCTGGTCGAATGCGTAGCTGGCGTGTCGCGTACTCCTGGTCCTACGTATTTTGGGACTGGGACGTGACATATTTTTGTGGTGGCCCATGCAGGTCCGAATTAAATCGTCTTGGTCACCTGACTGTGCCAAGCGAGCCTGCAAATTAGGAATATATATTATGATTTATTGTTGAATAAGCTCAATCCATAATCAATTTTTAAAACTCCCTTCGTAATTGATTATCGCAATTGTACTTCCCAATTGTATTCGTTCAGTTTTCGTCAATATCGTTATCATTGTTCTTATCTCCTATAATTTTGGAAGGACGAACGCTTGTGCCTGATGGTTTCCTCCAGAAGAAGATCGTAGTTCAGACGGCAGAAGACATGATTTATGCAATAATCTCTGAGAGGATTGTTACCCTCAGTAGGGTAGGCTGGTAGGTTCTTTTAGATGCTAGAACTAGTGTGAAAGGTTAGCAAAAGAATTGGACCCAGTAGTACCCTACCCGTACTTGAGATAGCAGTGATTTAAGTACTGGGAGCTAAAAAGATTGATGATCATAACCCTCTAGAATAATTTATGAAAATGCATAGCCCGATGCTAGAACTTAGTTGTTGTATATGATAGCGATACCAGGAACAATATTATGGACTAGAGGAGATAAAATTTTAGGCTCTCACATGGAAGATGATGATCTGATACTAGAAATTCTAGCATATACTTGGGTGATACCATTATTGCACTATGTGACTTGGAGAGATAAATAATAGAAAGAAGAAATTTGAGGAATACAATTGTAGGGAGAATTTGAGAAGAAGAGTAATTATAAATTAGGGAAGAAAATTTATTTTTGGAGGATTAATGTTGTAAATAGAATGGAAGAATTTATTATGAGGATAAGTTTAGACTATAACATTGTCCTAGCATGAGTTGGTTGAGCCAATACCACGCGACGCTAGATTGTCGACGCCGTTACAATATATTTAGACCACCAGATTACCCTGAGTTTGAGTTTCTTCAGGGAGCCCAGGAGCATGGGGCCCATCTATATTATGGGCACACATTACGAAAGGTGAACCAGTGTACCCCCGCATTATATAAGAGTTTGAGGATATATTTCTAGAGAATTTTCCAGGCCTGCCACCTGATAGAGAGATAAAGTTTGCTATAGAGCTGACTACCAGAGCCGAGCCAGTTATTTTCTCCGTCTACAGACTAGAACCGATAGAGTTGGTTGAGTTGAAGGTCCATAGTAAAGGATCTCTTAGACAAGGGTTTCAGTCGGGCTAGTGTTTCTCCATGGGGAGTATCTATCTTATTTGTGCCGAGGAAGGATGGAACAGTACATTGTGTGTCAATTATAGGGCATTAAATACTGTAACGACAAGGAACAAGTACCCTTGCCACACATTGGTGATCTATTTGATCAGCTTAATGGTGCAAGTGTATTCTCGAAGATCGATCTCAGATCTGGTTTTCATCAGATCAAGGTACGAAGAGAGGATATTCCGAAGACGGCTTTTCAGACGAAGTATGGGCACTATGAGTTTCTAGTCATGCCGTTTGGTTTAACCAATGCGCCAACAGTATTTATGAGTCTGATAAACAATATTTTCCACCAGTACTTAGATAAGTTCGTGGTGGTATTTATCGATGACATCTTGGTATATTCCAAGAGCCAGGAGGAGCACGAGAGACATCTCAGGATTGTGTTGGAGACGCTGAGACAGGAGAGCTTGTATGCCAAGCTCAGCAAATGTGAGTTCTGTTTGGATAGAGTACCCTTCTTGGGACACATAATCACCGGAGTTGGACTAACAATTGACCCGGATAAGATAGCTGCAGTAGAGACGTGACCTACCCCTACATCAGTTATAGAGGTTAGGAGTTTCCTCAGACTTGTCGGATATTATCGGAGGTTCGTGAAAAATTTCTCGAGGAACGTTGTGCCTATGATGCGACTGACACGTAAAGGCAAGGATTTTATCTGGACCGAAGAGTGTCAGACGACTTTCGACGAGCTGAAGAAGCGTCTGACATCAACACCAATTTTGACACTACCTTCAGGATCGGAAGGATTTGTAGTATACAATGATGCGTCTGGGAGAGGATTGAGATGTGTACTGATGCAACACGAAAAAGTGATAGCCTACGCATCGAGACAGCTGAGAGTTCATGAGAAGAACTATCCGACGCATGATCTAGAGCTAGTTGCAGTTATATTTGCACTAAATCTATGGCGATACTACCTTTATGGAGAGCGTGTTGAGTACAAAGATCACAAAAGTATGAAGTATATCTACACTCAGAAGGAGCTCAATATGAGACAGAGGCGATGGCTAGGGTTGATGACAGATTATGATATCGAGTTGCAGTACCACCCTGGCAAGGCGAATGTAGTAGCATATGCCTTAAGCAGGAAGTCCATGGCATACTTTTTGATGACTCAGAGGCAATTACTAGAGGATCGTCAGGAGCTTGGGATAGAGATTGTATTGCCAGGCATGGATTGATAGATGGCCAGTCTTGAGGTTCAGTCTACATTGGTTGAGAGGATCAGGGCAGCCCTGCCTACATATACGAGATTCCGACGACTGCGAGAGAGGACAGAGGCCGACAGGACTCATGAAGACGGAATATTGAGGTGTGGAGATTTCCTATACGTTCTGAGTGGGAAGCTACGCCAGGAGTTGATGACCGAGGCTCATAGCTCGATTTATTCTATTTATCCCGGAGGTACGAAGATGTACCGAGATTTGGGACAATATTACTGGTGGCATGGGATAAAGAAAGAGATTGCAAGATTCGTGGCGAGACGTTTGGTCTGTCAACAAGTCAAGGTTGAACATCAGAGGACTGCAGGACTATTGCAGCCACTCTCCATCCCCGAGTGGAAGTGGAAACACATTACCATGGACTTCGTCACAGGATTCCTGTGGAGCCCTAGCGGGAAGGATGCATATAGGGTTGTCATCGACAGACTCACCAAGTCTGCACATTTCTTGCCCTTCAGAGTTGGACAGTCCACGAAGATATTAGCTGACATATACATGAGGCAGATAGTACGACTATATGGAGTTCCTGTCAGCATTGTATCGGATCATGATTCCAGATTCATGTCATATTTTTGGAGGAGTATGCAGGAGAGTCTAGGAACTTGTCTCAAGTTCAATAATGCATATCATCCTCAGACTGATGGCCAGTCAGAGCGCACGATACAGATACTAGAGGATATGTTGAGAGCCTGCATGATCGACTTTGGAAGATCTTGGGAGGACTATCTACACTTGGTAGAATTCTCCTACAATAACAGCTACCAGGCTAGCATACATATGACACCTTATGAGTAACTGTACGACAAGAAGTGTAGGTCACCGATATGTTAGAGTGACATGGGAGAGCGTCAGATACTATGTCAGTTGGTGACATAGACAGTGGAGAAAGTAAATCAGATTCAGAGCCACCTGCGTGCAGCACAGGACAGACTGAAGCATTTGGGCAGATGCGCACCGCAGATCTTTGGAGTTCAAGGATGGTGACCATATATTTTTGAAGATATTGCCTACTCGTGGTACCATCAGATTCAGAGGCAGAGGCAAGCTGAGTCCGAGGTACATCGGACCTTTTTGACATCTTGGAACGAGTTAGCGAAATGGCTTATCGTCTTGCATTGCCTCCATCATTAGAAGGAGTGCATGACGTATTTTACGTATCACAGTTGAGGAGATACGTGGCAAACCCTAGTCACGTGTTAGATCATTCGGAGATTACAGTCGAGCCCAGTTTATCTTACGTAGAGCAGCCAGTGGAGATACTAGATCGCAGTGAGAAGACTTTGAGAGGTCAAACTATTCGACCGGTCATGGTTGCAAGGAAGTATCATTCGTCAGGCGAGTCTAACTGGGAGCACAATAATTCCATTCGACAGCATTTTTCGTATCTATTTGAGGACCAAGGTACGAATTTACGTACCGTATTTGATAATCAGTTTGCTTTTTAAATTCTCGTAGCTAGTATCATGCCTTACTTTTAATTTCAGGGACAAAATTTTTCTAATTTGGGAAGGATGTAAACCCCCTATTTTATTTTTATAGATAGATAGATTTTGGGTTATAAAATTTTGGTTTAACATCAGGTATTTGGGGTTTAGATTTAAGGTTGCAAATGTCTGTTTCTTTAATTAAACCTTTGGTGCGCCCTACCATTGTTGCAATATTCGGAGCCCAATATTAGTCCATAATTTCAAACAAGTTATTGCATTCTAGACTTGATACGCCAACTTAGGCGCTGGACTTTTTCGTCACTCAAAATCATAATCCCTTGTGCTCTAATTTAATTGCACAACTTTTCGTAACTGAAATCCATATTTAATCCAGTGTCGCGCACCTGTGTTATTACCATCAATTTTGAGACACCAACTCAACCCGTTGAGCCGGACCAATTAAATGGTCCAAGACTGACACCAAGCCTACACCTTTCATGACCTTTGTGTCACTCCCAATTGAGACTCCATGTGCCCCCATTTAATTAAAGAGCACATGACAATTTATTTTAATTAAATTGGGGATACCAACTTTGTCTAATCCCATTCTTAATCCCAATTTAATCCAATACCCCATTAATTAAGCCCATGCAAAATATACAACACCCTCTCACCCTACAAAATACCAAACACCAATTCTCCCATAAAATTTTCATTATTTTATGTGTCTGTGCAAATACCCAAATTTAGGGGACTTATTTGTAAAAGTTGTACTAGGTGGCATCACCCCATTGGTTCAAACCAAATGGAGAAGCCCTCCATTCTTTGACTAGTCAATCTTACCCCTCTTTCACTCTCCTTTGTATGAAAAATTCTCCATGTAAAATCCTAGCAATCCATTGTTTGAACCCTCATCCTCACCACACACTCACCATCACACATCTTTATAAAGTTCCTCCTCACACACACATCCCAAGCAGGCCCTAATCCCCAAACCTTGAAAACTCTACCCCTTTTCTCTCTCCTTCCTCTTCCTTATAATCCAGCTGACCTCTCCTCCTTATTTTCCTTTCTCTTCTTCTTTCTCTTCTTCTTATTCTTCTTCTTTTTTCTCTTCACCTCTTCTTCAATGCTACACCAGCCCGACCCCGGCCCTGATACTCCAACCAGTCGACCACCGAGCCCATCGACCCCACGACGAGCCTGCACCACCCCACGAGCCATTGTCGAACCGGTCTACTCCGGTCGAGCTTCCCCACGGCCACCCCACGGCAAGCCTGCACTACCCCACGACTAGCACACACCACCAGCATCACCACCTGCTCAACCACCTCCAGTCGACCACGAGCCCACTGCCTCCACCACCACCTCGACCGAGCCCTCCTCTTTGTACCACCACCCACAACAACAACACCATCCCCTCCGGCCAGTTGAGTTTCCTTCGGCCACCCTCCACCACCAGCACCATCACTTTACACCACCAGCACCACCCCTCCACACCACCACTCCATCATCTTCACCACCACTCTTCATCACCACCATCGATATCAACACCCCTCCGGCCAACAACTACCCTAACTTGCCACCGTGCCACCGCCAAGGTGAACCTCTCCTCCTTTACTTATGTATATTTTAGTGTTTTATATATTGTTTATTAGTGAAGTTAGCTTTAGGGTTGTATTATATGCATGTGGAAAATTTTAGGTTTAAATAACATGTCATAATATACATTGATGGTGAAATGCTAAGTTGAATATTTATGGTTTAAATATGAATTGATTGAGGACATTATGATGGTTGAAATTGTGATATATATTGAGGTTGGGTTTTAAGTGCCATACGAGACATTTAGGGTGTTATCCTATTTAATATACGCATATTGATTATTGTTGATGAGCTAATTTAAATTATTGTGAAATAATACTATGATATTGAAATATGGATGGACATTGAGGAGCAGGTGATTGATTGTTCTTTGGGTGTAATATCAAACCATTAGTCAGTGATTGAGGACTGCGAAATATTAATTATTTATTTTGAGGATGATAAGTAAATATACATGTGGACGTCTGTGAACATCGAGGTGAAACTGAGGATTCGATCATGGTTTAAACTACCAAACATCATGATGAATATAGTAAGATTGAGGTTTTGTTTGATGATATTGTATAATAATTAAATGGATTTGATGTAACATACCTTTAGTCAACCGTGGTCAACCTTCTAGCCTAGTGTCTTTTGACTAGTAACTAAAATTGAGGCCTATCCTAGACGTTTGTCACTTCTTATTTTACCCGCGTGATAGTCTATTGATTGAGCTTGTATCTCGTCTCTAGGTACTACGGGACCTGCGGACTTGGACGTTGTACCGGAGCCCCATCTTCAGCAGCCGGATCCAGACAAGTGTACCTTGCCACCCTATATTTCAGTTACCAGATATTTATTATTTTATTATATGCATTATGCGCGAGTTTGATTAGAATTGTTACTCTACGTCCGGGTCAAAAACGGGTGCAGACGTTCGTCCGTAACGTCTGGTAACGAGTGATAGATGTTCGCAATACCTCGATGTACATACCTGTGTATATCATAACCCTACGAAACGTCCACACACTGTTATCGTGCCAAATTTTCTGTATCCTGATACTGACATAATGACCGAAGACTGGGACGACCTTAGGGTCGCGTTGATTGATAGTTACTTCAGTACGATGAGACTGCTAGATAGAGGTTCAGGTTCAGCGCACAATCATTGACCGCTTGGGATGGAGAAGACTGTTACTAGACGTTTGGACTCCTCAGTACACGCTTATATATGTATATATACTATTTCTGTAGTGATCCTGTATCTAGAGTAGTTGTATCACCCATGTGACTCTTTGCCCGAAGCTGCGGTACGTCCCGTGTATTTTCGTGTCCGGAGCCACAGTTTTATTTTGGATAGCCCACGCGTCGAACATTGTCTTCAAAATTGTGTCTCACTTAGGTGGTTATGCTAGACTACACCATCGTTGCATTTGTTTTTTTTGTTATACTATGGCTTGCTATCTTTTTGTACCTTGTTACGTCCCTCTGAGGACCTGGTCCCCTGCTAGTTTTGCAGCATAGACGATTATGGAGCCCTTGGAGTTGCTGATGGAGTTGCTTGTCTTGCAGGCATTGGTACCAGGTACTCATATTATTTCTACCGGTATTATGGTTATTTTATATTGATTATTCATCTGCTGTTGTAGCCTAGTTTTTATAGACTCATATTCTTCTCGAGTCTATTCGAGTTTGTGTGTTATTGGGCGACCAACTTTAGCAAATGTAGCTCATTCTTGTGTATTTTTGATCATTGTGGATTGAGACATAGATGGTTATATTTACTGGATTATTTAGATAGTTACCAGTAGTTTACAGCTTATACGTATTCGAGTCGGACCAGAGTCTGGTCGAATGCGTAGCTGGCGTGTCGCGTACTCCTGGTCCAACGTATTTTGGGACTGGGGCGTGACAATTTATATCAATAAACCAAAATTAGTTGTCAATTTTTCATCCTTTCTTGGGTGTTGTGTCAACCCAATCATATTTAAACAACACAATTTTTATCTCATAAGAGTATACCAGCTCAACGATATCTCTTAGTACACCGTAATAGTCAAATTCTGGATCCTTATCGTTGACTGAACCCCTCACAAATACTCCAAAATTCTTTGTATAATTGGCCTCCTTATCGACAAATGATTGATTAATAGGCTTAATAGTGGTTCTAAATTTGAAGCCATTGATGGTGTATCCATCCCAACACTTTGTTCTATTGCTTGGTCCGATAGCTAATGCTCGAATTCGTTCGTTCTGTAACTCCATACTAGGACGATAAACCTGAAATATTACGTATCATATAAACATTAGACAAAGATTAGTCAGAATATGAAATTTAGAATGCTTAATGTTTAGGATCCGTACATAATTATGGAACCATGATGGAAATTTTGTATAAACCTCTCTAGCAAGATCATCATCATTAATAGTAGATCTCTCCATTTTGACCTCATCTCTAAAAGTACTATGATAGTAAGGAGAATAGTTAGAGCACTTTTTTTCAAGCATATACATAATTGAAATATGTAGCAAAGATGTGTCACTTACTTCTAAATATCTAGCATCTCCTCAAGACCACTATTTAATAATATATACCGATGAGCGTCTTTAAACTCATCGTCTTCCAACCACCGTGCTTTAGTAGCACTTATAGTTTTGCCTCCCATATTTAAGATAGTGCATATTACACTATTTGGTTCATCAACCCTACCGACATTATTCCTTAGGGCTCTATTACGATTTGTTCAGACATAAGTATTAAAATAGATGGAGCAGAAGTTTGAAACCTCCTCAATGATATATATATGTTTCCAATATTGAAGCTTCTACATGAGCCTTATTACCCATTTTCTTCTTTAGGTGATGTAGATACTTATTGATAATATATTAAATATTAAAATTCTTTGAGTAAAGAAATTAATAGTACAAACTAATCAATTTATACCTCTCAAATGGATACATCCATCGATAATAGACGGAAGCACCCACACGTGCTTCGTATGCAAGATGAAGCGACAAATGCTCCACACTATAAAAAAATTGGGGGGTAGCACCATTTCTAACTTGCACAATGTCAATATTATCTTCTCCTCAAGTTTTATTAATTGGTGCGCCGTCAACTTGCTTGAACACAAATATCTAAAGAATATAGATAATTTGGCCAATAGAATCAATACTTGATTAGGCAATCTCTCTCAGAGCAATAGGTAGTAACCTTTCCATAAATATATGGCAATCATGACTCTTCATCCCTGTCAGTTTGTGTTCGTTAAGATCGACATATCTTGCCAGATTTGACACGTAGCCGTCAGAAAATCTCAACTTTGAAATCTAATTGTTTATTATCAATTTTTTCTCCCTACTCAATATAAATGGTGCTGGAGGCTTGACCCAATTACCGTTTGTACTTCATTTTAGGTACAAATCTGAACGCCTGCCAGAATAGATGGCTCCTGCAGAACAAGGCTCTTTCTTTGTTCCAACCACCTAGGATGCCTTATTCTAGTTATTTCTTGCTTTGAAATTATCTTTTATTTTTCCTTGATATCCATCACCATATTGAAGATGTTGTCGAATACATTATTTTCGATATGAATAACATCAAGATTTTGTCTTATGAGATTGTTCTTCCAATAAGGTAAGACCCAAAAGATACTCTGCTTTGTCCAATTATGTCTATGTTCGAACCCTTCAAAGTGAAGGGCCGATATTGGATCTTCCATCACAGTCGGCAATCCATCTGCCTTTTTTCAAACTTGGTCTCATGTCAGTCTCAACGGGGGAGGAGATAGTTCCTGTTTACCTGCTCTAAAGCTATTTATATTCTTCTCCACGGATGAGACGCAGGAAGGAACTGACGATGATAATAAAAAAAGTATGCTTTCCTGCCATTATGGAGACGGAATGCCTTACTCTTTCTCATATATATCAAACAAGACAAAGTACCATGAGTAATCTACCCTGATAACATCCCATAAGCTAGAAAATCATTGATGCTCCACATAAGTGATGCACTCATCTGAAAGTTCTTCTACTTTGATATATCATATGTCTGAACGCCGAACTGCCATAATTATTTTAACTCATCCACCAACGGTTGCAAGTAGATATCAATATTCTTTTTTGAATTTTTTGGACCGGGTATGATAAGTGTCAAGAACATGTAAAGAGTCTTCATGCATATCCACGGTGGTATATTCTAAGGAGTCAAAATCACTGGCCAACAAGAGTACTGAGAGCCCGACTATCCGAACGAAGTGAATCCTTCAAAACATAAATCCAACCGTACATTCCTGGGCTCCGCAGAAAATTTAGGATGACACAGATCAAAATGTTTCTATGCCTCTCCATCGGAAGGATGAGATAATTCTCAATCATCCATCTTTCATTCCTTGCTATGCCATGTCATATGTTCTACTGTATTTGTGGACATATACATCCTCTACAGCCTCTTTGTAATCTCTAAAAAGTGCATATACATGTAGGGACGCAATCTTTTTTGGGTAGTTGACTTTCTTTTGCCTCGAATTGGCTTATATTGGTCCACGTGATAGAAAATACATCTATCTTTATCATTATTCTCTTTGTAGTACAATATATAACCGTTTCGATAATAATCTATCTTTTTGTAGCCTAATTCGATTTTTCGTATCATCATCATCTTCGACTTGTAAAAGTTTTAGGCAACTCCTTTGATCCTTTTGGAACTAACTCTCTAACAAACTGAATTATCCGATCGTAGCATTCCTGTGGCAAGTTAAAATCAAATTTGAGGTTCAACATCTGCATCACCACCGACATGACATAATAAGAATTATAACTTGGATATAACAGAGTATCGGCATTCTTGAACATATCATAGAATTCCTTCGTATAAGGATTCAGATCCTCCGGATCAAAACTTGGACTGGTTGCATCAAATACTAACTCACGCACCAGGTTTCACGGTCGATATTCAAAGTTATCTTCAATAATGGACTTCTACCTCCGTATTAAAAAATGAATGATATTGAGGAGTCAAAGGTTCTCCTTGAGCCGTCCACTCCTTATAGTTTGGTACGAAATCCTTCTTGTAGAGATGCTTCCTCACGAGATCCACCTCTTTGAATGCTATATTATGATATTTGACACAAGGAAACTTGATGAGACTCTCATCCATGAAATAAGGTTGACTACTGGCATATTGAGAAATTCCTCAACGCTCGTCCTGAAATTATCTGTCAAACCAATCCTACTCTTATGTCGTCGATTGTACATCCACTATCGGTCAACTAAGTTTTGACTCATTGCTTTCTTATAGACTTGAATGATTATGCACGTACTATGTCAAAAGAAAAAATATAAAGAACTATGAGTATCTAGCTAGTTAGAATACTTGCTAAAAGCAAATACAAGAGGAAAACTTATCTATCGCATATAATAGTTTTTTGTTTCCGATACCAAAAAATATGATATTCCGGTCCGATACCGCTGATATTACCGATATCGCCTATCCCGATACTCATAGTATGGTCTGAAACAAAAAAAAAACTAAGAAATAATACTAGAAATACTTAAAATTATGCATAAAGTATAATATATATATATATATTCTAAAATGTTAATAATTTACTAATAGTTATTTGTTTCCGATACCAAAAAATCTGATACTCCAGTCCAATACCACCGATAAAACCAATATCGTCGATCCCAATACTCATAGTAATGGTCCGATACCGATACTCATAGTAATGGTCCGATACCGATACTCATAGTAATGGTCTGATACCGATATCGCCAATCCTATATTTTAAATATTTTTTATTTTAATTTTTTTCAAAGAAAACTAGTAGCTATTATCCATATGACAAATTAGTAGCTTTTTAACATGATCCAAAGCAAACATGTATTTATACAACTAATGTTTATATGTGTCTTCTAGCGTCCTGTCATATATCTTCCACAAAATTCAAATATATTCGATAATGTATATAGTCTTCCCCAAATAGATATATGGAGGGTTAGGGTTTACCATCAAAAGGGAGGAGGGAATCTGACGGAGCACAGAGTTGGACGCTTGAGGCCGGTAGAGGGCCTAGCTAAAATTCCTGAGGTCGGAGGAGGTGCTTGGGGGGATGTCTCCGCTGCTCGAGTCGAGGAGTAGGAGGAGGGCTCGGGAGGATGTCAGGGCTCGCCTGAGAAGAGGAGGGACTGCTTGTCGCCGGAGAGGGTGAGCTAGGGGTCGGTGGAGGAGGAGGAGGAGGAGACACTACCAAAATATGATGAATTAGCAACATTTTTTAGCGACATTCTTTAATGACGTCGCTATCTTTTATGAATTTAGTAACGCCTGAAAATAATGTCGCAGGACGTCGCTATTAGCGACTGTCTGCGATGTTTGGCGACTATAAATAATATTAAGGAAGAAGATGTCGCCCGATGTCGTAAAACTTCAATATTATTTTTATTATAGCGATGTTTAGCGTCGTAGTATTCCTTACGTTGTTAAATATTATAAACTCTGTGACGTTTAGCTACGCGGTATTCCTTACGTTGCTAAATATTATAAACTTTGCGACGTTTAGCGACGTGTTCTTCAAACATCGCTAAAAGTTTTCATAAAGGTTTACAGCCCGATTTCATTTTCCCCAATTCCTAAAATTTCTAAATTCATTTCCCCCAACCACGCGCGACCCCTCCGGCGACCTCGACCTCGACCCCTGTCACGACCCGCACCCGAAAAATCGGGCATGAGTCGTGGGTACGTCCAGCCTACGCCGCAGCATCGGCGGTAGAACGCTGTCTAGGTCAACTAACTAAATAATAATCTCACACAAAAATCGGGCATGACCTCTCCCAAAAGGAGGGCAACCACACAAATAATATATCAACCTGTCAAGATCTCAACTCCAAACGGAGGAGCAAATATCTCAATGATAATCAAGTACTCAATCACGAATCTAAGCACGATAAGATAACACAGAGATCTAACAACTATAAAGTCTAACCAACAACAACTACTACAACAACCACAACATCAAATAATAATACAACAATATCCAAAATAATATACAAACAAGGTCTCAATCTAAAACCGGAGACAAATCCGGTGCTAAAAGCTAATAAAAACAACAACAAAGTCCCAGTGATCCCGGCTACCAACCCGGAAATCACCCCTAAACTAGAGGGTCCCTGTCTGCACCATCGACAGGCTCAGGTCCATAAAACGTCGGACACCAATCCTCCGGATACTCTGAAAAATATGTCCAGTCAGGACTGGAGCAAGTACATCTCTAACAGCAGTTCCATTTAAATGATAAAAACTATAAAACAGTTATAGCAAGTAGCAAAAAGAATGAAGCAAGTATGAAACAAGAAAATATGTATAACTGGTGCATAAAGGTAAAGATGCATGGATATCAGAGCAAGATAGTAATAACTGCAAGATACAAGAAATCTAAGCTAAGATCAAGTCCGTGCACATGAACGTGTAGTGAGTCCAGCATAAAAAATATGTAGTGAGTCAAGTCCAGAAACATGTAAGTGAGACAAGTCAAGAAATGCATGAGAGTCCAGACTATATAGAATGAACTCGGTGTCTTTGAAATACTTGTTTCGACATGTAAACGGCTAGGGGTAAGTACGGCTCACCGCGCACTGGGTGCACGGCTGCTATCATTCCAGATTAGACCAGAGGGAGTGATTCCTGATGATGCCAGATAGGAATGTTTACATGTCTACTCGAGTATTTCCCCGCCCCGACTAATACAAGTGGATCCAAGACCCGACACGCAAATCAAGATGAGTCCAGCCTGAACATGAATGATGCCTGTAGTGATGCCTGTAGTGATGCCAGTAGTGATTCCAGAATAGAGGCCAGAAACATGAAATGTACGTGTCGCAAGTAAATGAATCCAGAAATACCAGTCAGTGTCCCGTGTTGTGCCAGAATAATTAGATGATACTATACTAGAAGCTGAATCATAATAATCATCAGATAATAAAAACTATCAGAGAATGTACTTGCCTGACGTCCTGAGCAACTGGCGATCCGAACCGGTGTCGCAACAACCTAATGCGAAAAGCAAGGTTAAACAGGGTTCTAAAGAGTTAAACAGATATAAAATAACTAAAAATAGGCTTATAGGGTCGTTCTAGGTCAAACGGGTCAAACCGATGAAATCTGGGTGAAAAAGTCAACTCTAGTCCAAAAAGTCAACTCTGGGTCAAAACTAGGTCAAAAGTTGACTTTGGCGGTCAACCGAGTCAACTACGGTCAAGTCTGGGTCAAACTAGGGTGCTCCTGAAATTCTAGGTCAAACCGAGGTCATTAAGCTAGAAAACTCACAAACTCGCCTCCTTGAGATACCGGGATACCCTCGGTATCCGATACCTCAACCTACGCCATATACCCCGTCTATACCCTCTAAAACCTATGCTAGCACGCGTAAATATATACACATAAGCATATAAAAATTACTCCAATACTATTTCTAGACTATTGCTCAAAAACCCCGCTCGAAACCCAATACCTTGGTTATCTTAAGGTATTGAGATACCTCGGTATCTCAAGGTATTGAGATACCGCTCTAAACTCAACCCGACTACCCCTCTAACTAGCTAACTATGCATAAACAAATATGTCTAGCTATAATCTAGGCTAAAATATAGGTATCTAATACATATAGGCATATACCTATATATCTACACCCAATACCTTACCTTACCTTACATATCTATATATTATCTTATACCTAGATATCTAACTATCTATCTAGCTATGTATATATCTATATATGAATCTATGCATATAGTATAGATATAGATATCTAACTATATCTAACTATCTACCTATCCATCAATCTATCTAGTTATCTATATATATCTACCTATTAGTCTATCTATCTATTTATCTTAGTTAACTATCTAACTATCTAGTTATCTATCCATTTACCTATCTTATCTATCAAACTATTTATCAATCCGTCTATCTATCCATCTACCTATTAATCTATCTATCTATATACGTATCTATCTAACTACCTATTATCCATCTATCTATCATATATCTATTCATCTATCTATGCATCTATCTAACTACTTAGCTATCTAATATATAGCTATCTATGTATTAATCTATCTACCTATCAATCTATATATCTACTAATCTATCTATCTATATATATATATATATATATATATATATATACCCCTCTCTACCTCGCATTTGCTGCTGCTCTTGCTGCTATACACTGCTGCACATGCTGCTGCTGAAGCTAGCAGCTGCTGCTGCTGCATAGGCTGCTGCCTATGCTGCTACTGCTGCTGAATACTGCTGCTGCACCTGCTGCTGGTGCAGCAAGGCTGCTGCTGCAGCTGCAGTTCCAGCCCCAAGCACCCCCCCTCTCTCACAACACACACACACACACACACACTCCTATATATATCTATCACTATATATATATACATACATATATATACATATATATATATAACTCTATAGATATATATACACACTAACTTATATCTACCAACATATATATATATACACACATATTAACACATATAAACACACACACATTCATACATATAAATACACACACACACAAAAACACATATCTATATATATATATAAACACACATATATCCATATATATATAAACACACATCTATATATACATATACACACTCAAACACAAATATATATCTATATATCCTCACTCACACACACTTACTCACACTAGCACACACCCTCACACACACACTCTCACACACACTAGCACACACTCTCACAAACACACAACCATACAACCACACACATAAACACTCATACATATATATACAAATATATATACAAATATATATACATATATATATAAACTCATATGTATATACCTATAAACACTCACTCACACTCACACACACTCACCTACACACTCACACAAGCACTCACTCACACACTCACCTACACACTCACACAAGCACTCCCTAACACGCTCACAAACACATAACCACACATATATATATAAATATATATATAAAAACACACACACAATATATATATACACATATATATAAACAAACACAACACAACGCACACCACGCCCACAACGCCCACCAACGTACGCCCAACGACCCCGACACGCCCAAACACCTAAAAATATATAAAATATAGCCCGAGAATTCTAGCACACACTCCCCGATACTAACCCAACGCGCGCACAAGCCCGAAACGAGGAACCCAAGTCGAAATGGCCGTTCGGTCATTTCGACGAACACGTGGTGCGCGGCTCGAAAAACCTCCTGAAACGCACACCAAACGAACTCGGAATCGGCGCAAAATTTACCCACGCGCTCTACACGATGTCTAGATCCTAGAAAATGTGCTCCCGCGTCGATTCTAGGCCCGTGGCGGAAACGCACACGCACTTAGAATCGGCGACGACGAAAAGCCCTAATTTCGCCCGAAACGCCCGTTTCTCCGCGACGCGGCTTTCCGTGTCCGAACGGAGACACGCACTCATCCTCAAGACACCCGACAACGTCTACCTAGGTCCGTCTAACCTAGGGCATCACCCAAAATTGGGCCAAATTCGGATTCCATCCGAATTCGACACAAAACCTAATGTCAAAGTCTCTAAACTCAACCAAACTAGTTCCAACTTCCTCCTACGGGTAGGCTTAGGGTCTAGGAAGGTTCTACAACACTAATTACACTACACAAAAATAATTAGGAAGGGGAAAGTTAGGTTTTACCTCTTGGGAGTTGAAATCCCAAGGCCAAAGTCTCACAAATGCTCCAAATCCTCCAATCCAAGCTTCCAAGCCTCAAATCCAAGCTCCAACACCAAATCTAGGCTCTACCCACCTAGGTTGGGGAAGAAGCAAGATTAGGGCTAGCATAAGGAGAAGGAATGGAAGAAAGAAAGAAGAAAAATGGAAGAAAGACTTACTTTGGAAGAAGAAGGAAGAAGAAAGAAGAAGTGGAGAAGAAGAAATGAAGAAGAAGAAGTGAAGAAGAAGAAGAAGAACCAAAGGGAGGGGGGCTGCTGCTGTCCACGGGTGGAATGGGGTTGGGGGGACCGGCCAAGCACATAAAATGGGTCTCCAAAGTCTCCAAATGCCCAAAATGCCCCTACATGACTTGGTTTTGGGTTCCGGGTTCCAAAAGTACTCAAATTAGTTCCAAATCTCTCCAACTAACCTCCTAAAAATAAAATAAATATTCTAAGCCCCAAAATAATTCTCACAAGGGTGTGGGCTGGGTCGGACATGGGTTCACTAGGGTCTGACATGGGTCCAAGCTAGCCAAAATCCTAAAACAATCAATAAAAATATAATACAATCATTAATTAAATATAAATACAATTAAATATAAATAATACACAATTAACCAAATTAAAATAAAAAAATACCCGGCTTTGGAAATGGGGTGGTGACAAGCCTATCCTCCTTAGAAAATTTCGTCCTCGAAATTTAAAGTCAATCACACTCCTCTAGGTCAAACCCCCAACAATCACAGTCAAGAAATTCTACCTAAACAACATACAAGATCAGGGTCCTACTGGTCGTATTATTACAGTCTCAATCGGGGTCACTACACTATCTACCACAGCACAAAAAAATCTAACAGGTACTAATGAAGCACACCACAGGAATGGAAAAGGACAGGAAGAAGAAACAAGAGACAGACCTGCTAATCCGACATCCGTAGCATCGGCCTCCTCGACCGTCAACGCATAAGCCCTGCCCTGCTGGGGTGTATCCCTCTACTGGTGCGGGGCATGATGCTGTGCCACAGATGGCCTAGCTCCAACTCTCTGATCCTGTGCTCCACCCAATGGAGGTGCAGTAGAGCAATCTCGTATCTGGTGAGCAGCGGATCCACAGAACAAACACACCTTCAGCCTTCTCCTACAAACATCCCAGGTGTGTCCTGCCTTCCTGCAGTAGGCACAAGTGGGCACCCTCTGATCCTGACCCTGTTGCGCTGCCTTCTGCACATAGGGACGCTTAGCTGGTCCCGCACTACCACTGGCACTGCCTGAATCATCCCTGCCTCTCTTAGACTTGAGCTCCAAGTCATCCTCTGCTCTCTGAGCGTCTCCTACTATCTGCTCGAAAGTCGCCTCGCGGTCGCTCCTGGTCAAAGACTTGACCGCCATAACCAAGCCCTTGCGAAACTTTCTCGCCTTTGCTGCCTCACTCAAGCCATCTACAAATCTGCCCAGACGGCAGAACTCTGCTGCGTACTCGTCCACCGTCATGCTCCCCTAGACGAGTGCCTCGAACTGGCTCTCCAAAGCACTAAGCGCCACATCTGGGAAAAACTTCTCCTTAAAAAGCCTCTTAAAAGCCTCCCAAGTAAGCCCTGGCGCCGCGATCCTCGTATCTGTGCGATACCACGTCAAAGCGAGGTCGAACATCTGACTGCCCGCTGCCTCTATCTGCATGTTGTCTGGAATCTGTGCCAGCCTGAAGATCCCCTCGATCTGCTCTATCCAGTCATCCGCGTACAGGATACCTTCTGTACCACGGAACTCCTTGGGTCGCATCCTCTGAAAGTCGATAATACTGCCCGGCCTCGGATGCTGAATCTGATCTGCCTGTGGCTGAATCTGTGCCACCCTATCCACTGCTGTCATGGCCACCTGGTGGGCATTCTCAATGCCCAGCCTCATCACATCCACCTGACGGTGCTGCGCGTCCATCATCTCCCTGAAGAACGCAAACAACTGTGCGGCATCTAATGGAGCAGGAAGCGGTGGAGGAACCACCGGAACGACTGGGGTAGTCCTCGGATCGACAGGTGAAGGAGGATCCCCGAGAGAAGCAGATGCTCCCTCAACCGCAGGAGTGGTGAGTGGAACGGTAGCAGCTGCCTGAATACGAGATGGACGAGAGGTAGCAGACCTCTCAGTGGCAACTGCTGGGGCGGTACGATGAGATCGTGTCTTCGGAGGCATCCTGAACACAGATCAAAAGAAGTCAATACGGCGCAAGATACGATATCATCAAAGAAGGACAGTAATATTTCAAAAGAAGCAATTTCAGAATAATTAGATTGAAATTGTTCCTAGTCGTGATTGAGTACACTCTCATCCTAGATCCTAGATCCTATAGCAGGCTCGCAGCAGTACAACTAAGTTGTTGTACCACCACGACATCGCACTAATTGCGAATCGAGACCTGCATGGGGCCGCCACCAAAAACGTGTCACGACCCGCACCCGAAAAATCGGGCATGAGTCGTGGGTACGTCCAGCCTACGCCGCAGCATCGGCGGTAGAATGCTGTCTAGGTCAACTAACTAAATAATAATCTCACACAAAAATCGGGCATGACCTCTCCCAAAAGGAGGGCAACCACACAAACAATATATCAACCTGTCAAGATCTCAACTCCAAACGGAGGAGCAAATATCTCAATGATAATCAAGTACTCAATCACGAATCTAAGCACGATAAGATAACACAAAGATCTAACAACTATAAAGTCTAACCAACAACAACTACTACAACAACCACAACATCAAATAATAATACAACAATATCCAAAATAATATACAAACAAGGTCTCAATCTAAAACCGGAGACAAATCCGGTGCTAAAAGCTAATAAAAACAACAACAAAGTCCCAGTGATCCCGGCTACCAACCCGGAAATCACCCCTAAACTAGAGGGTCCCTGTCTGCACCATCGACAGGCTCAGGTCCATAAAACGTCGGACACCAATCCTCCGGATACTCTGAAAAATATGTCCAGTCAGGACTGGAGCAAGTACATCTCTAACAGCAGTTCCATTTAAATGATAAAAACTATAAAACAGTTATAGCAAGTAGCAAGAAGAATGAAGCAAGTATGAAACAAGAAAATATGTATAACTGGTGCATAAAGGTAAAGATGCATGGATATCAGAGCAAGATAGTAATAACTGCAAGATACAAGAAATCTAAGCTAAGATCAAGTCCGTGCACATGAACGTGTAGTGAGTCCAGCATGAAAAACATGTAGTGAGTCAAGTCCAGAAACATGTAAGTGAGACAAGTCAAGAAATGCATGAGAGTCCAGACTATAAAGAATGAACTCGGTGTCTTTGAAATACTTGTTTTGACATGTAAACGGCTAGGGGTAAGTACGGCTCACCGCGCACTGGGTGCACGGCTGCTATCATTCCAGATTAGACCAGAGGGAGTGATTCCTGATGATGCCAGATAGGAATGTTTACATGTCTACTCGAGTATTTCCCCGCCCCGACTAATACAAGTGGATCCAAGACCCGACACGCAAATCAAGATGAGTCCAGCCTGAACATGAATGATGCCTGTAGTGATGCCTGTAGTGATGCCAGTAGTGATTCCAGAATAGAGGCCAGAAACATAAAATGTACGTGTCGCAAGTAAATGAATCCAGAAATACCAGTCAGTGTCCCGTGTTGTGCCAGAATAATCAGATGATACTATACTAGAAGCTGAATCATAATAATCATCAGATAATGAAAACTATCAAAGAATGTACTCGCCTGACGTCCTGAGCAACTGGCGATCCGAACCGGTGTCGCAACGACCTAATGCGAAAAGCAAGGTTAAACAGGGTTCTAAAGAGTTAAACAGATATAAAATAACTAAAAATAAGCTTATAGGGTCGTTCTAGGTCAAACGGGTCAAACCGGTAAAATCTGGGTGAAAAAGTCAACTCTAGGTCCAATAAGTCAACTCTGGGTCAAAACTAGGTCAAAAGTTGACTTTGGCGGTCAACCGAGTCAACTACGGTCAAGTCTGGGTCAAACTAGGGTGCTCCTGAAATTCTAGGTCAAACCGAGGTCATTAAGCTAGAAAACTCACAAACTCGCCTCCTTGAGATACCGGGATACCCTCGGTATCCGATACCTCAACCTACGCCATATACCCCGCCTATACCCTCTAAAACCTATGCTAGCACGCGTAAATATATACACATAAGCATATAAAAATCACTCCAATACTATTTCTAGGCTATTGCTCAAAAACCCCGCTCGAAACCCAATACCTTGGTTATCTTAAGGTATTGAGATACCTCGGTATCTCAAGGTATTGAGATACCGCTCTAAACTCAACCCGACTACCCCTCTAACTAGCTAACTATGCATAAACATATATGTCTAGCTATAATCTAGGCTAAAATATAGGTATCTAATACATATAGGCATATACCTATATATCTACACCCAATACCTTACCTTACCTTACATATCTATATATTATCTTATACCTAGATATCTAACTATCTATCTAGCTATGCATATATCTATATATGAATCTATGCATATAGTATAGATATAGATATCTAACTATATCTAACTATCTACCTATCCATCAATCTATCTAGTTATCTATATATATCTACCTATTAGTCTATCTATCTATTTATCTTAGTTAACTATCTAACTATCTAGTTATCTATCCATTTACCTATCTTATCTATCAAACTATTTATCAATCCGTCTATCTATCCATCTACCTATTAATCTATCTATCTGTAAACTCCCTCGACCAGATTTCAGTATTTTAATATATTTTTTTAGTTAATTAGAATTAGTGTAACTTTTTAAAAAATTTTATTATTAATATATTCTATTGATTGTGCACCTGTTCATTACACAATTAATTAAGGCCTCACACTAGCTGTTAACCCTAAACTAATTTCACATCCCTGCCCTAGACTTGCTAGACTACATTTTCTGTATTTTTAGCAACTCCCAGAAACCTCGTTTTGTGCTTCGTTTTAGTCGCACAAATATCGTTACAAACGTACGTATTTAATTCCTATTTAATTTTTTGCTCTTTACCAACCTCTGTACCCTAGAGATTTGAGGACCAGTAGTCACCTGTTTTGCCCAACCAAAAATACGATAATATTCTACACTAATTGTATTACAATTATCGTATTGACACCGTAGAAAAATTATGACCCTAACTGCCCCTGAATAATTAGTGAACACCGTGCGCAGTATTTATTAAATAATAAATACGGTGACCCGTATCACCTGCAGAAATCAGACCCTGCATCTGCCCAGGCTCATCCCCACAGCCCAGGACATACTCCCCAGCTTTTCCCCTCAATTCTGTGAATTTTGGTAATTTTTAGAACCAGGTGATTTTCCAGACAAATTGCATAATTGCGCAATTTCCCAATTTTTGGACTTTTATGCAAATTGTGAAAAGATTAGGGTTTTTATGCAAAAATGTATGTGAGGTGGCCTAACCTCATTGGCTAGACAACCTAACACCTACATGTGGCATTATTATCCAGAAAAATCTATTAGAAAATATCCTAAATTACAAATTACTAAAATACCCAAAAGTTCTACTTATTTACGAAAATACCATTAGGCATAAATCCTATATAAACCCTAAACACCCCCCCCCTCTCTCTCATTTCCGACTCCCCTCGGCCAGCTCCGGCGACCGCCCACCGCCGGACCACCGCCAACCCCTTCGCCCCTCCCCCGGCTACCTCCCCGTCCATCGCCACCCTCTCCGGCCACCGCCTCCGCCGTGGCAAGCCACCGCAGCACCCCTCCCCTCCCTGCCCGACAGCAACTCCTCCTCTCCCCGACGCCCCTCACGGCCACCCCGACCACCGTGGACCACCGCCACCACCACCAAACACCTCGCCACCTCCTCCTCCACCGACCTGACCTTCCCCCACCGCTCCACGACGGCCTCTGCCGCCGGCAACTCCCCCGCAAGCCACCACCGCCTTTCCCTGTCATCCTCCTCCCCCACCTCCCCGACGCTCCCCATCGCCACTCCGGCCACCCCCGACCTCCGCCACCACCACCAATCTCTCCGCCACCCTCCCCTCCTTCGATCCCTCCGCCTTGTCGGCCGTCTCCGCCGCTGCTCCGCCGCCGGCAAGCCCCGTAGGCTGCTGCTGCTGCTACTGCTGCCAACAGCTACTGCTACTGCCGTTGCTCCCCCGGCCGGCCGCCGTCGACTCCGCCGCCGTCCACCCGCCGTCGACGACCAGTGGACCCCACCTGTCAGTAGGTAAAATCCTAAACCCTAATAATTATGTATTTACATATATAACCCTATATGTATATATATATATATGTATATATATATATGTATATATATATGTATATTTATATGTATAATTATATATATAGGTATTATACTATTAATATATATTACATATATACTGTTATTTATACAGTGTATTATACTGTATATTATAGTATTATATATATTTACCAAATATATGTATATATATCTATTTTTCTATATATGTATATATATATATATGTATATACATATATGTATATTTATATGTATATATGTATAATTATATATATATGTATATTAATTTCTAAATATATATATATGTATATATATATATCAATATGTTATCATATATATATATATTATTATTATTATTATTATTACTGTATTTACTAAAAACAGTATATATATTTACTTATATATATATATATATTTTGTTCATTTTAATATATGTATTTAATATGTATATGTATATATATATCTACATATATACTCATATATGTACAACTATGTATATATATAGGTATATATATATATAACTATATATATGTTATGTAATAATTATTATATCTATGTATTTATACTATGTATATATATATCAGATATATGTATATAGTATACACTATATTATAATTATTATATTACTGTGAATATACACAGTATATATATATACATAATGTGCATTTTATTTTTATTATTTATATGCAGTGTATTCCTTTTATTTTATATGTATATAAATATCAGTGTTATATATACACTGGTATATATACTACTATATATAACTGTGGTCACCTATAGACCCTGATAATATTGCTGGATAATACAGCTTATATTTATATATTTCTAATTCTTGCACTGTCTTTAAATTCACTATATATATTATTATATATGACAGTGGTCACACATATAGACCCTGATATTATTTATATTGCTGAATAGTACAGCATTTATATATATATTTAAATTCTGTTCTGTTCTGTCATTTCATTTTATTATTATTATATTAACAGTGGATAAACCCTGCTAAATATTATAGTATTATATATCTATATCAGTGGATATACCCTGCTACTATATACCTGCAATTTTTTCTGTTCTTTATATGCTATACTACTATACATATATTATATCTATATATATACATACTATATATATATATCTATATTATATATATTATATGCTATATCTATGTGTATATATATATACTATATATATATAGATGTGTATACTTTTTATACCACGATATTCACGAACCCTGTATCTTTAACAGGAAATAGTTCCAACACAGCCAGTGACCTCTTGTCACCAGCACCTTCAAACCTGACTGCGAGATCAGGTTATCAAAAACACTATCAGGGAGTAGGCAAGTATACCTTGCCAAGTACTGTTTAAATTCTCAATATTGTATATGCTCTTGTTTCTGTATTTCATATACAATGATTACCTGAGACTGCCTTGGGTACAGTCAGTTGATATGTTGACATATAAAATAATATTACGGACTCACCAACAATTATGAGAATATTCTAATATTCTCCTAGACCCTATCACGGGAACACGCAACATGGTTGCAATGCATATTGGGATGCGAGCTACGTATTTGATTTGCTACCAATACGTGTGACCCGCATCACGGATTAGAATAATACAGGAAATATACGACTTGACATTTAGTTACATTGGGAGGGGAGAACAACTAAAATATGTATGGGACACCCACCTCTTTACCATGTGCCGCACTCGACGGAGTGATACGGATGATATAGATATGTATTCATGTGACCATTCTCATCGTAGATGGAAAATTGTATAGTGCCCTTGAACGGGGGCATATATGGCATATACTAGCCTGTCACTACAGATTGGTGAATTACGTCAGCATATGTCTAGCCACACATTTCCCATACGTATTAGGTTGTCTCAAATTGCATTTCACATAGATGGTTAGCACCCTGTATTTATTTTATTCAGTAATTTCTATTCAGTATTTATACACATGGCATGTTGTTTTCCTGTATCTTGTTACGTCCCTCTGAGGACCTGGTTCCCTGCCAGGTTTAGCTGAGACACTCTACCCCACAGTACCTGGACTTGGACAGGAGTCTGGATATGCCCTTGAGATGGAGCCAGAGGAGATGACGTCAGAGTCTACCTGAGTGCACCTGGAGTTGGAGCTACATATTTTTGAGGATGTTGTGCTAGTTTATCTTATTTCACTCCTGCTTACTTTTTGTAGTGGGATTGTTCCCACCTGACTTTATCTGGGTTGTATATGACATTTCAGATATAGCATCTATATATTCAGAATTTTCCCTGTTATTCTTGTGGATGAGATAGATTTACCTGTATTTAGACTTGTAGTATTTTAGGACAGCGTAGCACATCACTTTGGGTCCATTAAAATTGGGTAATCCCTTAGTGACGTGTCAGCTGGCCAGTGACACGTGGCCTAGTTCCGTATATTTTTGGGACTGGGGCGTGACACGGTTTTAGTGGTGGCCCACGCAGGTCGAGTTAATTGCTAGTAGCATGATAATCATGTTCAGCAAACCTGAAATAGGATAGGAATACTAGGTCTCATCCACACTAACTTCATCCATAAATATTGCATCCTGCTTGATTATCATCTATTAAGTCCTTCGTACTTTTCTAAATTTTTCAATCCTTTTCAGAAATATGGACATACCCGGGGAAACTGCGATTAATGGAACTGACCAAGCAACAGACCTCTCGCCAGATGTCCAAGGGACACCAATCCCGAGAGACCAATCTCCGAGAAGGATGTTGGTCAATCCAACAACCTCGTACCTTCACCAGGATCCTACCCAGGAGACAATACCAGCCCGACAAGAAGGGCAAACTTCTCAGGCACCAACACTGCAGGCCGAGATACCTTTGTCTCCACCTCCAGTTCTCGCAGCCCTGATGCCACAACTTGAGGAACAATCTCAGATGTTCCAAGCCATATTGCAGGCTCAGTGGCAACAAAATGAAGTCCTGAGACAATGCTTAATGACGGTTCTGGAGAGGACAGCTGCCCCAGTACCAGCCCCTATCCAACCAACTAGTACTGTTCGAGGCTTTAGCCGGATGAGCCCGAGAACCTTTAAGGGCAATAAAACTCCGGAAAAGATCTCAGACTGGATCTCCAACACGGAAATACTGCTAGAAGGTTCACAACTTCACCCTGACCTATGGATGACCGCAGTAAGGACCCTACTCCTCGGTAACGCCCATCACTGGTGGGAATCTATAGAGCGCAGTACGGGCAAGAACCATACTTGGGAGGAATTTCTGGAATATTTTAATGCAAAATATTTCCCAGCCACAGTCAGAGATGATCTGTACTCCCAGTTCCTGCATTTGGAACAAGGAAATATGACCGTCGACGCTTATGATGCAGAATTCAGTCGACTAAGTCAATTCGGTGCCATCCTAATACCAACCAAGCTGAAGAAGGCCCTAAAGTTCCATCACGGCCTTACCCCCGAACTCCAAGGGTATACTACGGCACAGTCGAGGATTTCATACGAAGAAGTTCTTTCAGAGGCAAGGATACAAGAAGCCATTGGCCGAGAAGCAAGATGCTCAAATCCAACCATATCAGCCATAGACCAGACAGGAGCAGGAGGACCAATCCGTCACCTGAGAAATCAGGCACAACACAAGACAGGGCCATATCAATACAAGGAACTTCCGACTTGTCACTATTGTGGCAGGAAGGGACATTATGCCAAAAACTGTCGAAGGAAGTATAGACTATGCTTGATATGTGGAGATAATCAGCATAGGGCCAGAGACTGCCCACAACACAGAGAAGCAACACTTCGGACTAGGCAAGGACCAGCAGCACCAGCCCAGAGAATGCAACCTCCTACTAGAGGTCAGCATTCCCCAGCATCTGGAAGATTTCAGAGGGGACCACCCTTAGCCACCCAAGACATGCAGTACTACCTAGCCAGACAACAAACCGGTAGACAAAGGCATGAGCAGGCCGTTGCACTAGCTGCAATGGCAGAAGAATCGGAAGGTGAACCCATTTCAGGTACCTTTATAGTTGCATTATTACCAGCAAACCGCATTATTTAATTCTAGAGCTGCACTGTCTTTCACATCTAGTAGTTTCGTACCCATGTAAATAGCCAGGTTTACCAGAAGAGGCATTGTTCCAGTTACCAACATTACTAAAGCATGCTAGTAGTCATATATAGTAGCGTAATGAGAACGCGATTCCCGGTACTTTCAATACCAACCTTCGACGTAGTCTTAGACATGGACTGGCTAAACCAAGTACAAATGCTATCCTAGACTACAGGAAGAGAAGCGTCATCCTTAGACCACCAAGTTACCCATTCGGATATCAGGACTAAGCAAACACATCTAGGTAGATTGCTAGACGTTGATTGTTAGGCTCAAAACATGTGAATGTAGGAATAGCTGAATACTACAGGTAGTTTCCAAATTAGATTTGATATACATGACTTATTAGGATAGTCAGTAACTTCTAATCTTGTGTTTTCACCTACCCGAGAAACTATCAGACTTGGAAGAAGTGGAAAACTAAGCTCGAGGTACGTCATACCCTTCGATGTGTTGGAACGCATCAAAGAAATTGTTTACAAGATAGCATTACCTCAGACATTGGAAGAAGTACATGACGTCTTCCACATATTCCAATTAAAGAGGTACGCTCTGGATACAAGTCATGTGCTTAAATACGGACAACCTATAGTGTATATTAAGGTTGTAGAACTTAGAAACCACACCTCTTTTGGGTCAACTACCAACCTAGACAAGAAGTTAGAGATTATAGAATCTTGTCTATTTGTGAATTTGAATTGTTTTGTACTCCTCATATCCTAATCTAGCGTACTTATATTTGCTATACTACCTTAAATTATGCACTGCTATTATAGCCTAGTTTTGCAAGCTTATTCTTTACCAAGCTTGTTCATTAATTATGTATTATTGGAGTACTACACTAATACATTTCAGAATCAGTGTAGGACGGTCTAATCAACCATAATGCACTTGGTTCGCCTTCGCATAACTACTTTAAGTGGATTAAAATATATAGTGATTAATAAACAGGTGTACTTACCCTCTGCGCATATCATATCAGCTACATAACTGTGCTAATACGAATATGTGAATAGGGAGTACCAGAATAGCATTTTCATCCACAACTGCCTTGACAATTCCCATTGAATTCTTAAACGCCTTGAATCTCCATACTTCTAATCCATTACCCCCTTGAACTCTTGATTACTGTTTTCCGTCTTTCCTTATTTCGGAAAGAAGAAACCTCGTATATAGTATAAATATGAAGTGTATTGTTTCCATAGCCATTTCTATAGTTTTTGGGGAATTACCAAACCCTATTAATAGATTAGATTGCAGTTTAACACTGTTCTTATTTTTTTTTTAGAATGACTTCCGTTACCTACCATACGTTGTATTACGTTCCTCTAGTTCATATTGCATGAAAACATCATGCACCTGGGAACGGGAAGAGGATATTCGATAAATGTTTCCCCCATCTATTTCCAGATCAGGGTATGTCCAATATTTCAAACTTAATCTTTCTTAATATAAATCTTTCGTTCTCATTATATGTGTGTTTTTATTTCGAGGACGAAATATTCTAAGGAGGGTAGATTGTAAACTCCCTCGACCAGATTTCAGTATTTTAATATATTTTTTTAGTTAATTAGAATTAGTGTAACTTTTTAAAAAATTTTATTATTAATATATTCTATTGATTGTGCACCTGTTCATTACACAATTAATTAAGGCCTCACACTAGCTGTTAACCCTAAACTAATTTCACATCCCTGCCCTAGACTTGCTAGACTACATTTTCTGTATTTTTAGCAACTCCCAGAAACCTCGTTTTGTGCTTCGTTTTAGTCGCACAAATATCGTTACAAACGTACGTATTTAATTCCTATTTAATTTTCTGCTCTTTACCAACCTCTGTACCCTAGAGATTTGAGGACCAGTAGTCACCTGTTTTGCCCAACCAAAAATACGATAATATTCTACACTAATTGTATTACAATTATCGTATTGACACCGTAGAAAAATTATGACCCTAACTGCCCCTGAATAATTAGTGAACACCGTGCGCAGTATTTATTAAATAATAAATACGGTGACCCGTATCACCTGCAGAAATCAGACCCTGCATCTGCCCAGGCTCATCCCCACAGCCCAGGACATACTCCCCAGCTTTTCCCCTCAATTCTGTGAATTTTGGTAATTTTTAGAACCAGGTGATTTTCCAGACAAATTGCATAATTGCGCAATTTTCCAATTTTTGGACTTTTATGCAAATTGTGAAAAGATTAGGGTTTTTATGCAAAAATGTATGTGAGGTGGCCTAACCTCATTGGCTAGACAACCTAACACCTACATGTGGCATTATTATCCAGAAAAATCTATTAGAAAATATCCTAAATTACAAATTACTAAAATACCCAAAAGTTCTACTTATTTACGAAAATGCCATTAGGCATAAATCCTATATAAACCCTAAACACCCCCCCCCCCTCTCTCTCATTCCCGACTCCCCTCGGCCAGCTCCGGCGACCGCCCACCGCCGGACCACCGCCAACCCCTTCGCCCCTCCCCCGGCTACCTCCCCGTCCATCGCCACCCTCTCCGGCCACCGCCTCCGCCGTGGCAAGCCACCGCAGCACCCCTCCCCTCCCTGCCCGACAGCAACTCCTCCTCTCCCCGACGCCCCTCACGGCCACCCCGACCACCGTGGACCACCGCCACCACCACCAAACACCTCGCCACCTCCTCCTCCACCGACCTGACCTTCCCCCACCGCTCCACGACGGCCTCCGCCGCCGGCAACTCCCCCGCAAGCCACCACCGCCTTTCCCTGTCATCCTCCTCCCCCACCTCCCCGACGCTCCCCATCGCCACTCCGGCCACCCCCGACCTCCGCCACCACCACCAATCTCTCCGCCACCCTCCCCTCCTTCGATCCCTCCGCCTTGCCGGCCGTCTCCGCCGCTGCTCCGCCGCCGGCAAGCCCCGCAGGCTGCTGCTGCTGCTACTGCTGCCAACAGCTACTGCTACTGCCGTTGCTCCCCCGGCCGGCCGCCGTCGACTCCGCCGCCGTCCACCCGCCGTCGACGACCAGTGGACCCCACCTGTCAGTAGGTAAAATCCTAAACCCTAATAATTATGTATTTACATATATAACCCTATATGTATATATATATATGTATATATATATATATGTATATATATATGTATATTTATATGTATAATTATATATATAGGTATTATACTATTAATATATATTACATATATACTGTTATTTATACAGTGTATTATACTGTATATTATAGTATTATATATATTTACCAAATATATGTATATATATCTATTTTTCTATATATGTATATATATATATATGTATATACATATATGTATATTTATATGTATATATGTATAATTATATATATATGTATATTAATTTCTAAATATATATATATGTATATATATATATATCAATATGTTATCATATATATATATATTATTATTATTATTATTATTACTGTATTTACTAAAAACAGTATATATATTTACTTATATATATATATATTTTGTTCATTTTAATATATGTATTTAATATGTATATGTATATATATATCTACATATATACTCATATATGTACAACTATGTATATATATAGGTATATATATATATAACTATATATATGTTATGTAATAATTATTATATCTATGTATTTATACTATGTATATATATATCAGATATATGTATATAGTATACACTATATTATAATTATTATATTACTGTGAATATACACAGTATATATATATACATAATGTGCATTTTATTTTTATTATTTATATGCAGTGTATTCCTTTTATTTTATATGTATATAAATATCAGTGTTATATATACACTGGTATATATACTACTATATATAACTGTGGTCACCTATAGACCCTGATAATATTGCTGGATAATACAGCTTATATTTATATATTTCTAATTCTTGCACTGTCTTTAAATTCACTATATATATTATTATATATGACAGTGGTCACACATATAGACCCTGATATTATTTATATTGCTGAATAGTACAGCATTTATATATATATTTAAATTCTGTTCTGTCATTTCATTTCATTATTATTATATTAACAGTGGATAAACCCTGCTAAATATTATAGTATTATATATCTATATCAGTGGATATACCCTGCTACTATATACCTGCAATTTTTTCTGTTCTTTATATGCTATACTACTATACATATATTATATCTATATATATACATACTATATATATATATCTATATTATATATATTATATGCTATATCTATGTGTATATATATATACTATATATATATATAGATGTGTATACTTTTTATACCACGATATTCACGAACCCTGTATCTTTAACAGGAAATAGTTCCAACACAGCCAGTGACCTCCTGTCACCAGCACCTTCAAACCTGACTGCGAGATCAGGTTATCAAAAACACTATCAGGGAGTAGGCAAGTATACCTTGCCAAGTACTGTTTAAATTCTCAATATTGTATATGCTCTTGTTTCTGTATTTCATATACAATGATTACCTGAGACTGCCTTGGGTACAGTCAGTTGATATGTTGACATATAAAATAATATTACGGACTCACCAACAATTATGAGAATATTCTAATATTCTCCTAGACCCTATCACGGGAACACGCAACATGGTTGCAATGCATATTGGGATGCGAGCTACGTATTTGATTTGCTACCAATACGTGTGACCCGCATCACGGATTAGAATAATACAGGAAATATACGACTTGACATTTAGTTACATTGGGAGGGGAGAACAACTAAAATATGTATGGGACACCCACCTCTTTACCATGTGCCGCACTCGACGGAGTGATACGGATGATATAGATATGTATTCATGTGACCATTCTCATCGTAGATGGAAAATTGTATAGTGCCCTTGAACGGGGGCATATGTGGCATATACTAGCCTGTCACTACAGATTGGTGAATTACGTCAGCATATGTCTAGCCACACATTTCCCATACGTATTAGGTTGTCTCAAATTGTATTTCACATAGATGGTTAGCACCCTGTATTTATTTTATTCAGTAATTTCTATTCAGTATTTATACACATGGCATGTTGTTTTCCTGTATCTTGTTACGTCCCTCTGAGGACCTGGTTCCCTGCCAGGTTTAGCTGAGACACTCTACCCCACAGTACCTGGACTTGGACAGGAGTCTGGATATGCCCTTGAGATGGAGCCAGAGGAGATGACGTCAGAGTCTACCTGAGTGCACCTGGAGTTGGAGCTACATATTTTTGAGGATGTTGTGCTAGTTTATCTTATTTCACTCCTGCTTACTTTTTGTAGTGGGATTGTTCCCACCTGACTTTATCTGGGTTGTATATGACATTTCAGATATAGCATCTATATATTCAGCATTTTCCCTGTTATTCTTGTGGATGAGATAGATTTACCTGTATTTAGACTTGTAGTATTTTAGGACAGCGTAGCACATCACTTTGGGTCCATTAAAATTGGGTAATCCCTTAGTGACGTGTCAGCTGGCCAGTGACACGTGGCCTAGTTCCGTATATTTTTGGGACTGGGGCGTGACACTATCTATATACGTATCTATCTAACTACCTATTATCCATCTATCTATCATATATCTATTCATCTATCTATGCATCTATCTAACTACTTAGCTATCTAATATATAGCTATCTATGTATTAATCTATCTACCTATCAATCTATATATCTACTAATCTTTCTATATATATATATATATATATATATATATATATATATATATATATATATATATATATATATATATATATACCCCTCTCGACCTCACATTTGCTGCTGCTCTTGCTGCTATACACTGCTGCACATGCTGCTGCTGAAGCTAGCAGCTGCTGCTGCTGCATAGGCTGCTGCCTATGCTGCTACTGCTGCTGAATACTGCTGCTGCACCTGCTGCTGGTGCAGCAAGGCTGCTGCTGCAGCTGCAGTTCCAGCCCCAAGCACCCCCCCCTCTCTCACAACACACACACACACACACACACTCCTATATATATCTATCACTATATATATATACATACATATATATACATATATATATATAACTCTATAGATATATATACACACTAACTTATATCTACTAACATATATATATATACACACATATTAACACATATAAACACACACACATTCATACATATAAATACACACACACACAAAAACACATATCTATATATATATATAAACACACATATATCCATATATATATAAACACACATCTATATATACATATACACACTCACACACTCAAACACAAATATATATCTATATATCCTCACTCACACACACTCACTCACACTAGCACACACCCTCACACACACACTCTCACACACACTAGCACACACTCTCACAAACACACAACCACACAACCAGACACATAAACACTCATACATATATATACAAATATATATACATATATATATAAACTCATATGTATATACCTATAAACACTCACTCACACTCATACACACTCACCTACACACTCACACAAGCACTCACTCACACACTCACCTACACACTCACACAAGCACTCCCTAACACGCTCACAAACACATAACCACACATATATATATAAATATATATATAAAAACACACACACAATATATATATACACATATATATAAACAAACACAACACAACGCACACCACGCCCACAACGCCCACCAACGCACGCCCAACGACCCCGACACGCCCAAACACCTAAAAATATATAAAATATAGCCCGAGAATTCTAGCACACACTCCCCGATACTAACCCAACGTGCGCACAAGCCCGAAACGAGGAACCCAAGTCGAAATGGCCGTTCGGTCATTTAGACGAACACGTGGTGCGCGGCTCAGAAAACCTCCTAAAACGCACACCAAACGAACTCGGAATCGGCCCAAAATTTACCCACGCGCTCTACACAATGTCTAGATCCTAGAAAATATGCTCCCGCATCGATTCTATGCCCGTGGCGGAAACGCACACGCACTTAGAATCGGCGACGACGAAAAGCCCCAATTTCGCCCGAAATGCCCGTTTCTCCGTGACGCGGCTTCCCGTGTCCGAACGGAGACACGCACTCACCCTCAAGACACCCGACAACGTCTACCTAGGTCCGTCTAACCTAGGGCATCACCCAAAATTGGGCCAAATTCGGATTCCACCCGAATTCGACACAAAACCTAATGTCAAAGTCTCTAAACTCAACCAAACTAGTTCCAACTTCCTCCTACGGGTAGGCTTAGGGTCTAGGAAGGTTCTACAACACTAATTATACTACACAAAAATAATTAGGAAGGGGAAAGTTAGGTTTTACCTCTTGGGAGTTGAAATCCCAAGGCCAAAGTCTCACAAATGCTCCAAATCCTCCAATCCAAGCTTCCAAGCCTCAAATCCAAGCTCCAACACCAAATCTAGGCTCTACCCACCTAGGTTGGGGAAGAAGCAAGGTTAGGGCTAGCATAAGGAGAAGGAATGGAAGAAAGAAAGAAGAAAAATGGAAGAAAGACTTACTTTGGAAGAAGAAGGAAGAAGAAAGAAGAAGTGGAGAAGAAGAAATGAAGAAGAAGAAGTGAAGAAGAAGAAGAAGAACCAAAGGGAGGGGGGCTGCTGCTGTCCACGGGTGGAATGGGGTTGGGGGGACCGGCCAAGCACATAAAATGGGTCTCCAAAGTCTCCAAATGCCCAAAATGCCCCTACATGACTTGGTTTTGGGTTCCGGGTTCCAAAAGCACTCAAATTAGTTCCAAATCTCTCCAACTAACCTCCTAAAAATAAAATAAATATTCTAAGCCCCAAAATAATTCTCACAAGGGTGTGGGCTGGGTCGGACATGGGTTCACTAGGGTCTGACATGGGTCCAAGCTAGCCAAAATCCTAAAACAATCAATAAAAATATAATACAATCATTAATTAAATATAAATACAATTAAATATAAATAATACACAATTAACCAAATTAAAATAAAAAAATACCCGGCTTTGAAAATGGGGTGGTGACAACCCCCATCCGGCTGACGGTGCTTCCCCCCCCACGACTCCCTCCAGCTCTGACGGTAAACCCTAAACCCCCTCTTCCCCATCTCCCCCCCTCTCTCTCTCTCTCTCTCTTTGCGACCCCCGTGACCGCCTCTGGCTCCAAAAATCTGACCCGCGACCTCCTGCGACCTCGTCCGGCACCGACCATCCGACCCCGGCAAGAGGGCGATAGGGTTAGGGTTCCGACCGTGCTCCCCCCTCGACCCATCCGACCCCGACCTTGACCCCCCTCGGTCAGGTAACCCTAACCATAAGCCTGTCTCACTCTTGCTGACACGACATTGACACACTGACACGACGTACACACACGGACACTAACACGGATACTGACACGGATACATTGTATAATATGTGTATATATGTGATACGACACACGCTAATACTGACACTGACATGAAACACACGATGTGTAATATATATATATATATATATATATATATATATATATATATATATATATATATATATATATATATATATATATATATATAATTACTAGCTTGATCATCCATATATAAATAGGAAAATTTATATTGGAGATCCTATCAGAATACTGATTTTTTGACATGAAAATAGATTGATAATATCCATATTCAAACTAGACCAAAATATTTTATAGCAAAGCAAACTCGATCAGAATATCTTACAAGATTATAATCACTAAAAAACTAATTATTTGGAGCATGATTTTTTGGGAATTTGAGTTTTGGGACTTTTACTGTCTTTTGATCAATAAATTGAATCACCAATTAGTAAGTAAATAACATGGTTTATAAATAAAAATAATTAAGTTAAAACTATTTTATATTTTTTGTAATTAAATTAGAAGATAATAACTATTTTTACTTGACATAAAATAAATAATAGTAAATACATTTCAAATCTTATCAAGTAAAAATAATCTAAGATTCAAGCTAATACTAAAATGAATAAATAACTTGGAAGGATAATAATTTTCATGTATACTAAAGTGATAAATAGTTTTTAGAAAAAATAGAAGTTACTAAGTATAGTGTTGTAGGTGGAACTCAGACACGGACATACGGACACACACACACATACACATACACTAACCCTATTTATCAGTGAGTGTGTTGTGTGTGGAATTGGATTGGGTGTTAGTATTAAGTATAGTTTTTGTGGGTATGACTTGAGGGTGCATATATGTGCATTGGTGTAAGTGTTCTTCTTTGTATACAAAGTTATGTGTTGAGAGAGTTATATGCTAGTGTTGAGTATCAATTATTTGTTCCTAAGTCTAGATCTTAGCAAGGGGTGGTAGATGTATCTTAGTATAGATATCATGGGTGTGGTTGAGGTTTGTAGGAAATGTGATAGGGTAGGTTTCTAACATAGGATACTTGGGTACTTGGTGTTTAGGTATCTTGGTAGCTAGTAGCATATGTGGAAATTAATTAGTTAGTGATATCTTAGTATCTATAGTCAAGTGTTATGGTTTTAGGGAGATATGGATATTTTTGCTAACATGAAATATTAAGTCTTCTTTTCTCCTTCATAGTGATATCTTAGTCAAGTGTTGAATACTTAGATTTTACCATATTGAATACTTAGGTTCTACCTATGTTGGACACTCCGAAGTCAAGTGTTCCTTTATGGTCCATTATGTGGAAAAAAAATTGAGTTTTGCAAGCCTTTTGATGCTATTAGAGTTATACCAGAAAATACTAAGAAAAAAATGATCTAAATATCTAAAAAGACTTGCGGTGAGAACTAGATTTCAAGTCTTTTTAGGTTTTTTTTAGAGGAGTAAACAAAGGCCTCTCAGTCTTTTCAGATAATTTATAATACTTAGTCTTTTCAAGGATTTTTTAAAATCTTGTATAACTCTCAGTAAATTTTCTTTTCAGATAATGGGTCACAAGGGAACACGTGTTTATTATTATAATCCGTCCATTTAATAGAGTTTGAAATCAGAGTTGTCCACATATCTTCTAAGTTTGAAATCATGTCTTTATGTTATTACTTTTGTAAGCGTTTGAACGATATATACTTGAATATTGTATATCTAACTTTGCAGAAGTATATTAATGGATATGAATTACTACCTACGTCATCGTTCGTGGATGTACAACCGTCATCCTGATGACATGTGCGGTGTGCAGGATAAATTCATAAATGTTATACATCAGTTCCTGCAGTTCACCAAGGTATTCTCTCAGTACATGGACGACACCAAAATTAAGTGTCCGTGTATGAGATATCACAAATTAAAATATCACCCAGAAGTTGACGTGACATATCATTTGTACTCGAGGGGTTTCACGTCGAATTACTATTAGTCGACCTCACATGGAGAACTTATGTCTTTAGCATCAGAGACGGAGCCTTATGTGGAGCCGTATATGGATGTTCATGACCACGCTGATTACAATGACGGTTGCGTGAACATAGTTTTCGATGCTGTCGGGCCTAGTTTAATTCTGACAATGACGATGTAGTTGAGGAGGCACCGAATGTCAATGCTGTAAAGTTTATGGAGTTACTGGAGAATTCAAGGACTCTATTATATCCTAGTTGTGAGGATCATTCACCGTTGAGGTGGTTACAAGATTGTTGAGCATCAAGTCTAATTTTAATATATCGCAAGAATGCTACAACCGAATGATGGAGTTGATTATTAAGATCTTGTCTGAAGGTGCTAAGTTGTCTAAAGACTTCTACCGGTCTAAGAGGATGGTGAGATCGCTCTGGATGGGATATGAGAAAATTGATACATGTCGCAATAGGTGCATGCTGTACTATAAAGACGACAAGGATGAAGATGTGTGCAAATTTTATTGTCTTGATCGCTATAAGACAACTGTTACAGGAAGGTCTGTCGGTGCAAGAAAGCCGACAGATTCGATGCACTACTTGCCTTTAACATGGCGGTTGCAGTGGTTGTTTATGGTGAAGGAGACTGCCAAAAATATGAGTTAGCATAGGTGAGAACAGATTAAAGGAGTATTGGATCACCCATCCGATGGAGAAGCATGGAAGCACTTCGATCGAGAGTATCCCAATTTTGCTTTGGATCCACGTAATGTAAGATTGGGGCTCTCCTCCGACGGTTTAATCCCATTCAGACTTTTGGGCTCCGAGTATTTGTTTTGGCCTGTGATCGTCACCCCATATAACCTAACACCTTGGATGTGCAAGAAGACTCTGGTTATGTTCTTAACCTTTATTATTTTGGGTTCGAACAATCCGAAGAGGAACATCGATATGTACTTACAACCGTTGATAGATGAGTTGAAGCAGCTGTGGGAAGTAGGCGCCAACACGTATGATGTTTCAAAAAAGCAGAATTTTTAAATGAGGACAACACTTATGTGGAACATCAATGACTTTCTGGCTTATGGCATGTTATCAGGATGGAGCACTCATGGCCGTCTCTCATATCCGTATTCATGTACCGCACTAAGGCTTTCCGTTTGAAACACGGAGGCAAACTGTGCTTCTTTGATTGTCATTGATAAATCCTGCCGAAGGATCATCCGTACTGGAGGAACATGAATACTTTTCGTATCGGGGTTGTAGAGAAGGCCAATACACTGCCAAGGTAGCCCGGATATACGATATGAGAAGAGGTAAAAGATTTATCAAGTGTTATCAAAGAGCCTGCTAAGGGGTACAGTTGAGATAGATTTGGTCATACTCATAACTGGACGAAGAGGAGTACATTATAGGATATGATATATTGGAGAACCAATATGATCAAACATAATCTTGATGTCATGCATATCGAGAATAATGTGTTTGACAAAATAATTAATACTGTAATAGACGTAAAGGGGAAGATGAAAGACAATATGAAGGCCAGGTTGGACTTGGAAGATATATATACTCTTCCTGCATTAAATTTGATAGAGGTAGAAAATTAAAAGTTAAAGCAGCCTAAAGCAATTTTTTTACTGGAGAAGGAGGACAAAGGAAGACTTTGTAGGTGGATTTAGGTCCTAAAATTTCCAAACAGGTACGTGTCGAACTTGAGAAGATGCGTCGATCTCAAGGAAAACAAACTGACGGGTATGAAAAGCGACGATTGTCACATATTCATGGAGAGGTTAATTCCAATTGCATTTTGAGAATTCTTACCGCAGGTCGTTTGGGATCCATTGACATAGCTCAGCATATTCTTCAGAGATCTTTGTTCTACTAGGTAGCTTGTTGATTGTCTAGAAAAGCAAGAGAAGGATATTGCGCTAATACTGTGCAAGGTCGATAAGGTATTTTTTTCTAGATTCTTTGACTCCATGGAGCATTTGCCAATTCATCTTTCCTATGAGGCACGTGTTGGTGGACCTGTCGGTTATCGGTGGATGTACCCATTTAAGCAAAATCTGAACCACCTAAAGAGAAAGGTAAAAAAAAGCACGGATTGATGGTTCTATTTGTGAAGCTTATGTGCTCAAGGAGATTACAAAGTTTTGCTAAGCGTATTTCAAACCTCATGTTGCTACTAATCGAACAAGTGCTCAGAGAAACCACGACGGATATCAGGAATCTAATGATGCAATACTGAAAGTATTCAATGTGTTTGGAAAGCCTTCAGAAAAAATAAAGAAGATATATTTGAATAATGATGAGCTAAGGGCTGCTTAGTTGTATATATTAGTCTATTGCAATGAGGATGAAGTGGAGAATCTAGAGGGGTAAGTAATTAATACGTACATGTTTACGTTATTTCAATGTAATGGTATAAGCTCGGTAATGTTATGCTACTAATCGGCGGTTGCTTCATTATTTTTCAGCACATATAATGATGAGCTGAGGTCAGTTAGACCCTACATAACATACGAAGAAGTAGAACAAGAAATGCGACATTATTTTCCTTCTTGGTTGAGCACATATGTAAGGATCTCGGTAATTACTTTTTGTATATGCACTTTACACAATAATTAATGGAACATTGAATTTAATTTCTTATCTTATGGTATTTAGGTCGACCGTCCATACACAACACTTGAGAATAACCTATTAGAACTCTAGCTAAGGGGCCAAATTATGCCGTCAAAATCTGTCCAAGCTATTGTGTAAATGGGTTTAGGTTCAGGTCAACAACTACCCCGATCAGAGACAACTTCATAGATCTTGGGGACACCAAAAATAGTTGTTTATGTATCAAATCTTTGAACTATGAAGATGTCGACATAGGCAATAATTTTTATGGCATATTACGGAAGATTGTGGAGCTGATATATAATTATGGAATAGAGCCTGCTAAGATCGTGTTATCCAAGTGTGAAAGGTTTGATCCGATCCAAGATCAAGGTTGGAAAATAGACAAGCTTGGTCTTGTGGATATAAACTATCAGCGTCGATATCAAGCCTACGAACCATTTGTCCTATCAAGTCACGCTCAGCTCGTGTACTTTACAACTTATCTTAAACGGGGAATAACGAGGTCGGACTGGTGGACAGTATGCAAGACCAAAGCTAAAAATATCTTTGACGTTAACGAAATAGCTTATTAGGAGGATGAGCTACCTCTTGTAACAAATATTGTAGAGGTGGACTCAACGGAAGTTTCTCATTACACGGCTAATCATGTTGAAGATGTAGAATTATCCAAAGAGGAAGATAAAGTAGATAAAAGTGAAAAAGAGGCGGATGAGGTCGAAGAAGAGGAGGACAAGGAAAACGAAGAAGATAAATTTTTAGAAGAGGATTGAAAATAAAATTAAATTCATTTAGTCTTGTAACATATACTGTATTTTTTTGGATTAGACTTCTTGGATATTATTGCCAAAACTCTAGACTTTTTGGCTATCTAGACTTTTTTTGTGCAATTCAACGAAGGGTTGCTCCGGGTCTATTTATACATTTTTTGGATTAGATATTTTTTGTGTAATTCTATTATGATTGTGAGATTTATTTTATTTTTCTACTTCATTTAATTATATTCATATTATATATATGTATGTATAAAATTGCGTATTTGTTTTATCATCATATGTTGTTATCAGTTATGACAGGACGACGTGGAGGGTTCAGACGTAGAGGAGCATCTAGAGGACACTGTTCTCCGAGCGGCAACACTTCTTTGGTACCAGGTTCTTGGGACAAACCACCTGTATCTCCTCATGATAGTACTTCTGGGATGAGCACTCCTGGTACGAGCAGTACTCCACTCTTTCGACCACTTGCACCTCCTCATGAAAGTACTCCTGGGACGAGGAGTACCAGGCCGGAGCCTACTACTCTGTCTACCGTTCCTACTGCTGACGGTACCATGGAGACCGAGGAGGAGACAGACGAGGCCCAGCCCTCACATTATCAGAAAGACCCTCCATAAGCTTCTCCGGACGTGCATCAGATGGAGATTTGGGCCGACGACACAAAGTAAGTTAATTAATTAACATTTTCTTACGCATATATATATATATATATATATATATATATATATATATATATTAACTTTTTCATGAATATAATTATCTCTATATAAAAATTATCCATCGAGGGTACAAATATGCATGTTGGTCTTTTTGAGTAAAATTATGGTGGCCCTTTGATCAACTACTCCTATGCTCCAAACAAGAGGATGGCATTATGGTTTAAGAACTTCAAAGTGAAAATATATTTGGTTTAAATATCGATCATCTAATTTATTTATAGTACATAATTTACTATATTACTTCTTATAGGACACGTATTTCTATCCACCACATCGGGCCGAGGTAATTGAGAAGATGTTCTTTCCGTCGCCATCAAGCTAGTCCAGAATGCGATCAAAGATAAGAAGGACCGTGATCATTTGGGAAAACCAATCCAAGGTTGGATCACGACTGAGCAGTGGAATCAGAAGAGGGCTAGATTCGATGATCCTAGGTACAAGAAAAAGTCGGAGAAGACGAAGGCGACCAGGAAGAAGGCAGAAAAGTGGTGTAGTGGGTCGATTCCGATGACAGAATATTTTTGGCGCATGGTAAGTATGTGAACGTATATATATTATTTTAATCAAAGTAGGATAAAATGGTTAATTTTAGTAACAATATATCTATTTGTAACTAACAGGTCCAGAGGGGTGAAGATGCTAACATGGTGACCGTCTTCCTTGCCACCCATCGGAAGGGCGGACATCCTATCGATGATAGGGCCACGCAGACTTACGTAAGTTTACTTTATATTTTTTATTTTATTATAACCTAGAAAATATGAAAATAAATATCTATGTATTTAGTAATAAGTTGCTTAGATGATAGGGTTATTTACACTAACTATTCCTATATTTTTGGTTTATAACATCGGGTACCCCTGCTTTTGAACAACTTAGAAAATATGCAAATAAATATCCATGTAGTTAGTAACAAGTATATTTATCGAGCGATTCATTTTTTTTAGAATGAGAATCTACGGCTCCGTGAGCAGTCGACACAATATGCTGCGTTTACACCTCCCGATGGAGAGGCCGGTACTTCCTCGCAGCCACCGGACCACCCAGTTTCGTCGGCTGACGACCTGTGGCAGACCGTCGCTGGTGGTCTTCAGAGGGATACGTACTACGGTACGGGATCCTATGATGCCTATGTTGCGATATAGGTCTCTAGGACCCCCTCTGCCCCTGCGCATACCCCACAACCTTTCTAGGAGTCCGTGGAAGTCCAGCAGGATAGAGTTGACCATCAGATTACGTCTCTGCGTGACGAGATGATAAGACTGATTTTGCAGCAGCCCCAGTCCCAGCCGTAGATGGACGACACGAGGATCTTAGCATGTTTTGATGCGCTCGAGCAAAACATTTTGGAGCTCAGTACTATGACCGAGGCGACACAGCAGGACATTACAGATCTGGCATCATCGACACAGCGTTTCGTCACTCGGATTATAGGTATCATGGATTCATACAATGATTACCTATCAGCAATGGAGCGGATACATCCTCCTCGTTAGCCGGCATCGACACTGACTCCACCGACGATACTGCCTCCTAGTTCGACATCAGTGGCGCTTTCACAGGGCCAGTTGGACTATATCGTATCCCAGTTGCGCGACGGTGTTCCTCCTCCTCCTCATGATCAGCATTAGTCCTAGGTTGGATAAATAATTATGAGTTTGTGTGAATTTGGCCCATTTTTGGAAATTTGTGTGACATAGGCCCAATTTTTGGTCTGTTGTATATATTCTTTTTGTCACATGAGGATATTTATTTCAGACTTTTATATATGTATGAATTTGTATGACATTGGACAACAGTGACAATAGATTTAAATTTATCGATGTTTAGTAATTTTTTTATGTGTGACAATCTATTTTTATAAACTATGAATATATTTGTATAAACTGCAGACTGAATATTGTTATATAAATTATTATGTTAACAATTTGTATTTTTTTAAATATTTTACAGTAATTTAGCGATGTTTACCGACGTCTAACGATGTTTAGCGACGTACAAATATGCCGCAGAGAGATCACAATGTCGCTATCCTTGTACCAAGACATCGCATATATGTCGCTTAAAGTCGCTAATTTGCTGCCTTAGCAATCTCTGCCATGTCATCAAGACGTAACTAAAATACATTGCTAAACGTCACTATATTCAAAAAATATTAGCGACTTACATGCGTTGCTAAACGTCGCTAATGAAAGAATATCAACGACGTTTAGTGACGCAGTAAACGTCACTAAGTATTGAAATATCAGCGACGTTTTAGGACTAAATTTGTGCCGCTCATATACAGACGTTGTGCTGCAGAATGTCGCTAATTGGTAAAAATTTTACGACGTTCATACGTCACAAAGATACGTCGCTAGTTGCGACGTATAGCGACGTATTTTCAGTCAGCGACTAGCTAGGCTGCGATAATTATAAAATATCGCTAATAACGTCGTTATTTTATTTTAGCGACCTAATTTTACAATTAGCGACGCTTTGTAGCGTCGCTAACCCCATAATTTTTAGTAGTGAGAGGATGAGTGAGGGGTAGGGGCTGCCGGAGAGGGGTCGAGGGTCGGTGGAGGAGGAGGAGATCGCTGGAGAGGGGGAGGGGGTCGGTGGAGGAGGAGGAGGAGGAGGAGAGGGCGAGTGAGGCGGACGGGCTCTCGGAGCGGGGTCGATGGTCGGTGGAGGAGGATGTCGCCGCAGTGGGGGAGGGGGTCGGTAGAGTAGAGGGGTAGGGGGTCGGAGGGGGGGATCGAGAGAGAGAGAGAGAGAGAGAGAGAGAATGAGGGTAAATGAAATGGGCTCAAAAAATTTATGTTTTCGCAATGACGGATATTTTCGTCGCTATTCCGTCGCTGAGATAACAACGACATATTAGCGATGGATTATTGACGAAATATAATATATTTGGTTTACATAAATAATTCAGTCGTTATTCCGTTGCTGACTCAGCGACGTATTGGTTTCCGTCGCTAAGATCCGTCGCTATTTAACAGTATTTTTGTAGTGAAATATGTGGGTGAGGTGGGGGGTGTTGTTGGGGTTTAATAGGTTATTCCATTTTGAGACAAATCCAAGTGTGTATATTTTAATATTTGAGCATTCATTTAATGACTTGTGCACTGTGATGTGTTAACTCAAATGGTTCGTGCGGTAAAATTTTTTTTTACTAGTGGGCAAGGTTCAAATCTCACAACAACTAGTTTTTCTGTCACAATTTTTAGAAAAAATTCTTTGGGGCTAGGTCCCAAATAGAATCAAACTTGGACTTTGACTCTGGTATGGACAAAAGACGCAAATGACACAAACTGGTGTTTTGATGGGACACTTTGCACGATCGCATCGGACACAGAGTAGCGCGCTCTTGCATGTGTGGCACAAAGTTAGCTCATGAATAGAGCAGCTGGAGCAACGGGGTTGTGGTGCCATGGTGCAACAAGCATGCAAAATTCGACACAGTCCGACCCGACTCACCTCTGGTTATGAGCCGGACATAATTTGAGGTTTTGGATTTAGTCCGGCCGACCCGATCTGACCCGTTTTTCCAAACCAAGCTAGACTGCTATAACCCAGATCCGATAAGAATCGGTCAATCTCGAGCCTAGTTTGCCCGGCCCGGCCAAATTCACACTTCAACATACATCCACTACTCTCTGATAATGTCCATCTCCACCAATGTCCATCTCTTCATGATACCTCCCAACAAAGACTATAGTTCTAATACTAATATATGACCCAAACTAGTGCGTAAGATGATTATTAACCAATAATTGTGTTGTAGACTTTCATGTACTTTTCTTCTTCTCAAAAATGAATAAAAAGAGCATGAATTAATTGAACTATGTTGGTAGAACGGTAAGTCGGTATATGCAATGCAGCACCTCTTAAATAGTTCAATACATTTTTACATTTATAGATAGCTGAGATATAACATTTCATGGAACTATCAAAAGTAAATTGTTGGCATATCTCTATTTTGGGTTTGAGCAGATATTTGATAGTGATGACTGATAACCTCCCTCAGATTTAGAGATACAATTTGAACAACAAAGCTACACGGACTGATGAAGGAGACGTGGTTTAATCCACGTTGCCACGTGTTCCTTCTCATTGGTCGGATCTGGACGGCTGACGTTAGCAGGAGGTGCTGGCTAGATTTGGACATACAGATATTTGATAGTGATGACTCATAACCTCCCTCAGATTTAGACACACAATATGAAACCATTGAATGGAGAGCCTATCTACCTTTGGATATTCTCTCCAGATTTATGGAGATTGTCAGCATCCTCTGAAATTTAAGCTTGATCAGATGCCCACATTGGCAAGTGATCTTGATAGCCACCCAAGATAGCATAGCAACCACGAATGCAAGCCAAACTCCATTCTTCTCAGACTAATACATGTTCCTACTGGACTTCCATCTCACATCAACAATTTCTACAAATACATCATCATTAATATAGTGATGTTCGACAGCAAACATCCAAATTCAATCGTGTTATAGAAAGTTTCAAACGCTTGTGTGTTTTACCGGAGGAGATTTGATGTTTCCAATTTGGTGTTTCCAACTATGTACTCTTTCATATGTCGAGGTGGGCTTCACCAATTATGAGTGCAATTTTATTATAAATTGGTGGGACTCATCTCTACATGTGAGAGGAAACATGATTGGGAACACCAAAATGGGAACAACAGATCTCAACCGTTGTTTTACTGCAAATATTGTATTGTGGCCGGTTCAGTGTTTTTGAGTGTATAGAAAAAAAAATTGTGCCCTTCTTATAAATTAGAAATATATATTTTTAATCTAATTTTTTTTTTTTGAAAAAATATATATTATTTTTTAATGTTTCCTTATTTATATTTAATGTATCCTCCACGGGTCATGGTCCCTCCTCGATGAGCCCAACATCGTCCGTCTCTGTTATCCAACCAGAACTTCACCCTCCGCGAACCTTCACGCCGCCGCCGACACGCCATCCTCGTCATACAACAACTACTACTACCCTCTCAACCCAACCTACGATACCGCCTCACTGGAAACCCACAACCAGATACCATCATCACTGCCTATACGTAGGAACAGAACCCAGTAGCCTCGCCAAGTCTTCAGTGTCGTTTTCTTTTTCAGGAACCGTCAGCATCAGTCTCCATGGTGTTGTGGCTTCTCCATTTGTTGGGAACGAAAGTGCAGAAACCGTTCCCCAAACCAGAGAGTACCGGCGAGTGAACCGAGCAAAACGCACAAACCAAAAACGCCAAACACAAATCGCAGATACAGAGATTTTTGACGTGGAAAATCCTTACCAAAAAAATCACGGGACGATCAGAGTCCAACCCTGAAAAGCCTCTACTAATGGAATAAGAAATACACCGACTCCTTACAAACTTCTTACTGATCCAAACGGATCATCACAACTCTTTTGGAACATAAAATAGATTATAACCACGAAGAAGAAAGACAACAAAAAATACCCGAAACTGATCTCCTTCTTCGAAACGGCCTCCAATCCTTATTTCTCCTCTCCAATGTTGCAATGGCACTCTTGCCTCATTTTCTCTCCTTGTTGCTATTTTTTTTTTTTAGAGAGAGTGATATATTTTAGGGCCAGGAGACACCTATATATAGCCTCAAACCCACAACTAGCATTCTTATTATAGATAGAAATATCCAATCCAAATCCAAATCCATTGACATATTCCTATTATATGTAGGAATATCCAATCCAAATTCATTGAGATATTCCTATTATTTAGAAATATTCAATCCAAATAAATTGAGGTATTCCAATTATATGTAGAAATACTCGATCCTATTCCGAAATATTTTTCACATAGGTTGGGAACCCCACCCACTCCATTAAATTTCTCCCTTCACAACTATGTGGAGGGGGTCGTCATCCCGACGATCCGCCTGCAGTACTCAAACTTTTTTCTTGGTAGAACCTTTGTGAACATATCTGTTCCGTTGTCATCTGTATGAACCTTCTCAAGCGTCGCTTCCTTCTTGTCAACCATATCCCATATCCAATGATACAGGGTATCAATGTGCTTAGACTGGCTATGAAATGTCTGGTTCTTCACAAGGTGAATAGCACTCTGACTATCACAAAGCAAATGATACTGCTCCTGCTTTAGCGCAATTTTTTGTAGCAGCTTCTCCATCCACAACAACTCATTGCAAGCCTCCGTCACCGTAATATATTCTGCCTCTGTCGTCGACAAGGCAACACACTTCTATAAATGCGACTGCCACGATACTGCTCCACCAGGAAACATCATCATATAGCCCGAAGTCGATCGCCTCATCTCTACATCTCCAATCAAATCAGCGTTGGTATATCCAACCAGCTTTGCCTCGTCACCACCAAATGAAAGTCTCCAATCTGCAGTACCCTGAAGATATCGTAGAATCCACTTGACCCCACTCCAATGTACCCTTCCAGGATTGGAAGTATACATGCTAAATGTGCCGACTGCGTGAGCAATGTCTGGCCTCGTATATACCATAGCATACATAAGACTCTCCACAGCAGAGGCATATGGAAATCGCTCCATATCTTCCTTCTCGTCCTCGGTAGATGGACACTGCTCCTAAGTGAACTTAAAGTGAGCCGCAAGGGGGTTACTCACTTTCTTTGACTCGTCCATCCCGAAACGCTGAAGTACCCGGTGAATGTACTTCTTTTGGAACAAGTATAGCAGCTTGGACTCTCTCTCTCTCTCGGCTGATCTCCATTCCAAGAAAGGCTTCGTTGCGCCCAAATCCTTTATAGAGAAGGCCGTACCCAGTTGGCATTTCAACTCTGCTATCCTGGGGGCATACCGACCCACCAATAACATGTCATCAACATAAAGCAACAAAATAATAAAATCATCCTCGGTGAAGTACCTCACAAAAATATAATGATCCAACGTCGTCCGTGCATGGCCATGCTCCCCCATAAATGACTCGAACTTCCTGTACCACTGCCTCGAAGCTTGTTTCAGACCATACAAGCTCTTCCTTAACCGGCATACCAAATATGACTTGTCCTTCTCACAGAATTCCTCTGGCTGCTCCATGTACAACTCCTCCTCACGATCACCGTGGAGGAATACCGTTTTCAAGTCCATTTGCTTGACCTCCAAGTCAAAACTAGCTGCCAATGCAAGCACCACCCGTATAGATGACTGCTTGACGACTGGCGAAAAGATCTCATCATAATCTATGCATTTCCGCTGACCGTAGCCTTTAACTACCAGCCTCGCTCTGTATCGAGGGCGAGTAGCATCATCTGTCTGCTTCACTCTTAACACCCATCAATTTTTCAAAGCCTTCTTATCCTTTGGCAACTGCACCAGATCATAAGTAGAGTTGGCCTCCAAGGAACTTATCTTCTCCTGCATGGCCTCCATCTACTCCTGGCAGTGTTCGTCTTCCGTAGCCTCTGCAAAACTTTCGGGTTCTCCCCCGTCAGTAAGTAGCACATACTCACCCGGCGAGTATCTCGTAGATGGTCGACGTTCTCTATCGCTTCTCCTCAATTATCACAACCCGCACCCGATGTAAGGATGCAAGTCGGAAACAACGCCCAGCCTACGCCACATAATCGGAGGTAGAACGCTGTCTAGGTAATCTATCTAACAATATAATAAACCACCGACAATGATAATATACTCAATCACAGATCTAAGATGTAAATAAGAACGAATCAGATAAAAGAATAGAAAAGTCACATACAACTTATAAGTCTAAAATAATACATCAATGAGTCTGAAAGAATATTAACAAATAAGTTGGAGACAAATCCAGTACAAAAATACTAAGAAGCTACTAAAATCGGGTCATCTATCTCAGTTGGAATAAGTCCCACCTGAACCAGGGTCTCAGACTCTAGACCCACAACATCCTGAGGTCCATAATGTGTAGGGTACCAGTCCTCAGTATCATCTGGGAAAAATATATCCAGTCAGAAAAGGAGCATAGTACATCTCTAACAGCAGTTCTAATCAATGATAAAAACTATGTAATAGTAAATAGATGTGAATATACAAGATGCACAATAGATACGAGAGATATAGATATAATAAGAAAATACTGGAATAAATACAATAATGAGCAATATGTATATGAACAAGAATACTAATGTCTAAGTGTGTGAGTACTAGCTTTAACATATGATCGACTTGGGAATATGATACAAGATATATGGCCTGGCTAATCATACGTGCGGTATATGATTAACACTATTCAATGCAAGACATGATAGAAGGAGGGTATTATCACATATCTACACTAAAATACTCTCCACCCTCGACTGGTATAATAGATCCAACCATGGTACGCTATGGCACGAGATTCCCCAAGAAGATAGCTAGTCTTCCCGAGAATCAATGTCTGTACATGTACAAGATAATCAATGAAACAAGGCTTGTACAAGATACACCATATACCAAGGAATAACATCTCATGATGAGATCCGGATATACCAATCCGTGTAACCATCGTGTCAAGAGAACAATGATATCTATACTAGATACAAAGAACATAGATGATATCATAAATGAAAAACTATTAGAGAATGTACTCGTCCGAAGTCTAATGAATAGTCTCACAGATGTCTGACACGGTGCCTCGAAGACATAGATATGGAATACAACATCAATACAATGTTCCGGAAAGAAAATAAGACAAACTAATCAACTTCTAGGTCAACAAGTTAATTCTAAGTCAAACGTCAAACTAGGTCAACTATAAGTCAACTATGGTCAACTATGGTCAACTATAGTCAAGCTATGGTCAACTACCTATTACTAGATTGCACAAGTCTAACACAAGGATATTGGGTTCAAATACTAAAAGTCTAGGTCACAAAACCCATATCTTAAATATTATGATACCGTATCTCCGGATACGTAAACCCATAGGTAACACATCAATATATAAGCCAAACAATTATTAATAATATAGAATCCTAATTACAAACATTAAATAGGTGCCGTAGTTTTGAACCAACTTGGTATCACAACATAAAACCAAAATCTTGATACCCAAACCCAATACCTTGGGTATCCCCAATTACCTTGGTACTTACCTTGGTTTCTCAAGGTAATACTCAAATACTAGTTATACTATCTACCCGTAGATATATACATATACTACAATAATTATTATACATATAGTATATATTAAATACTATTAGCACACACACACACACACACACACACACACACACACATATATATATAATATCTAATATATAAAACTGCCAAACTGTCGTTGAAGATTCTGCCCGCTGTCGCTGAAGCTGCTGTTGATATTGATACACTGCTATTTTAGTGACAGTTTTCTGCAACTATCGCTAAAACTGTCACTAAAACTCCTGATACGCTGCTGATACTGCTGCTGTTTCAGCGACAGTTTTCTGCAACAATCGCTGGCTGCTGTCGTTGTTTCCCCTACTGTGGTCGCTGCTGTTTCACTACTGTTGCGATGACTGCTGTCGCGACGGTTCTTGTTGTCGCTAAAACTCCTGTTCTTCCCCTCTCTTATATTTATATATACAATGCATATATAAATATAACCTATATAAATATATATATAACACCCATAAAAAGATACAAAAATACATATAACTATAATATATAACAGTATGACAAATAACATATATATAACATACATACACCTCCACATATATATGTACATATTAAATACATAAGACAATAGCATAGTAATATATACATATATAACAACGCATATATGTATACGTATATAAAATCATATACACAAAACGAATGCATATATCATATAATTAGGTATATAACTACATATATAAAATCATATACACAAAACGAATGCATATATCATATAATTAGGTATATATATATATATATATATATATATATATATATATATATATATATATATATATATATATATACACCTATATATAATAGATACATAGATCTAAGACATAATAATACATAAATATTGTCACCACAATATATATATATATATATATATATATATATATATATATATATATATATATACACTTCTCCAAGAAATAAGAACACAAAGAATTAGATCTATAATTAAATTGCACACACATGGAACGTATTATCCCGTATCCCACTAGATCTAGGATACGCTTGCGACATGAGTCCACCACACATCCAAACGTACCCCGAATGACACGAATACGCCACATATATTATTTATGAACAAAATATGACATGTACAAAGTCCCGTGTCGGAGAAAAAATTCTCAAATCAACACGTATCACCAAATTGTTGGGATATGACCTATACGTACCCAATTGTGGACACGACACTAGACCCAAACACACAAGCACATGCCAAATTGATCTATAGAACCAATTGACACACACAACAATTATCAATCTCGGAATTCCCCCAAAATTGACACAAAAAGTACCACAACTTTCTCAATATGCCTCCTATGAACACAAAACCAAATCCTATGGGTAGCCTATGCATATGGGTTGATTTTTTATAGTTAAATCTTAGATTTAGAACCTAAATTAAGGAAAAAAACTGAATTGTACCTATTGGGAGATGGATTCTCAATACAACATCAAAATGTGATAAAATTGGCTCCAACTTGTAGATCCTTGCTCCTCTTTGTAGATCATTGCTTTCTCCTTCTAGATCCTTGCTCCACTAGTCTTTAATAGTGATTTGGGAAGGAATTGGAATAAAATTTGGTAGGAAAATGAAGTGGGAATGAAGGAATTTGGTTGAGGTAAATTCTAGATCTAGTTTTGAAATAAAAAGAGGAGAGGAAATTTTCCCCCCTCTTTATAATAGGCCGACCCCCTTTTCCTTCCCTCAAGTTACTATAAATTATCCAAAATATCCCTTGGGGCCTCTCATGAAGAAATAATGAAGGAGGAAAGCTTCTAGTCTAATGGTTTAATTAATTTAATCCATCTCCTTAACAATGGGCCTTCTAATTGGGCTAATTTCTAACAATTAATTCATGTTGGTCCATGAGTCTAACTAAACTAGTTAGGTCCACTAACACAAGTCCAAAATAAATAACTAACATCTAACAGTAATTAAATAATACAATAAATAATTATTTACCATGTACAATATTTAATTAAATATAAAATTAGTAAATATTATTTCCTAGAAAATATGGTAGTGACATCAATGGAACCACTGGTGCTGGTTGTATATCTACAGCCTCCTCCCCTCCAGAAACTGCCTCCTCAGCATGCTCATCTTCCTGAGGGTCACCATGACCACCATCAGCAGGATGATGATCAAGGTTGGGAGCAACTCCATGTACTAGCTCCTCCATAACTGGATCCTCTGCGATATCCTCTGGAAACTGCTCAAAGCGAAATGACTCTAACTCGGGCAATTCCTCAGCCTTAGAAGGCATCTCAGAATCCTGAGTGTTCGTCATGGTCTTATCCTTGACGAATACAACATCCTTGCTTCTATAGAGCTTTCTTCCCACTGGATCGTAAAGTCTATAGCCAAACTCATCCCGACCGTAGCCAACAAAGATGCACCGTCTCGTCTTTGCCTCAAGTTTGGATCTCTCATCCTTCGGTACATGCACGAAGGCCTTACAACCAAACACTTGCAGGTGATTGTATGACGGCTCTTTGCCGTACCATACTTTGTCAAGCACATCACCCTGCAAAGGAGCAATAGAAGATAAACTAATAACATAAGTAGTTGTGTAAAGTGCCTCACCCTAATAGCTTCCTGGCAAGTTTGCTTCTGACAGCAAACACCGCACCATCTCCATTAGCGTCATGTTCATCCGCTCCGCTACACCGTTGATCTGCGGTATCTTTGGTGGAGTCTTCTGGTGTCGTATCCCATTATCTCTTAATAAGCATCAAAGGGACCAATATACTCGCCGCCATTGTCCGACCGAACACATAGCAGCTTCTTGCCCGTCTTCCTTTCAACTGAGGCCTGAAACATCTTGAAAGTGGGCAACACATGATCCTTGGTCTTTAAGACATAGACCCAAACCTTCCTGGAACAATCATCAATAAATGTTATAAAATAAGAAGCACCACCAATGGATTTTGCCTTCATAGGATCGCAGACATCCGAGTGAATCAACTCAAGCAATGCCGGCTTCCTTGAACTTGGGTGACTTTGGAAAGATACCATATTTTGCTTCCCTACCAAACAGTGCGTGCACTTCTCCAACTTTGTAAACTTTAGCCCTGGAATCACCTTCATGATCACCAAGTAGCTCATTCCCTTCTCGCTGAGATGGCTGAGCCGCCTATGCCACAACTCAGTAGACGCATCAATAGCTACGTTAACCTCTTGTGCCCCCTGTGCGTCCCCTTCCATATAGTAGAGTCCGGACCTCTTGCTTCCTCTGGCAATCACCATCGAACCTCTAGAAAGCTTCTACTGATTATTCCCAAAAAGACTGAAGAAACCCTCGTTATCCAACCTTCCAACCTGTAAACTCCCTCGACCAGAAATTAGTAATTTAGGATTAGTTTTGATTAATTAGATTTATGACAATTTTTTTTAATTTTATTTATTATATATTGATTGTGCACCTGTTCATTACACAATTGATTAGGGCATCACACTAGCTGTTAACCCTAAACAAATTTCACATACCTGCCCTAGACTTGTTAGACTACATTTTCTGTATTTTTAGCAACTTCCAGAAACCTTGTTTGGTGCTTCATTTTATTTATTTCCTATTTAAATTTCTGCTCTTTACCCACCTCTGTACCCTAGTGATTTGAGGACCAATAGACACCTGTTTTGCCCAACCAAAAATACGATAATATTCTACTCTAATTGTACTTCAAATATCGTTTTGACACCGTAGAAAAATTATGACCCTAATAGCCTCTAAATAAATAGTAAACACCGTGCGCAGTATTTATTAAATAATAAATACGATGACCGTATCACCTGCAGAATCAGACCCTGCCCCTGCCCAGACTCACCCCACACTGTCCAAAATATTTTCCCCAGCTATTTCCCTCATTTTTTTACAATTCAGAATTACGGAAAATCAGTATCTGAAATTTGGTAAATTGCGAAATTACGCAAAATACAAATTTTATGCATTTATGCAATTATTGAAAAGTTAGGGGTTTATATGCAAAATTGCATGCTAGGTGGCCTAATCCTATTGGCTAGACCATAGGTGAGTGGGACCCACCCATAACTTCCAGAAAAATCTGCTGGAAAATATCCCAAATTATCAAATTACCAAAATACCCCTGAAGTTGCCATTAATTACAACTTTGCCACTCATTCCCAAACCCTATATAAACCCTATACCCTTCCCATTCAAATCCCCACAACTCCTCCCTCCGACCACCGCCGGCCGCCCAACTCCGGCCAACCCTTCGCCACCCTCCCCTCTTCCCTCCGGCCAAGCCCCACAGCCATCGCCGCCCTGCTCCGCCGGCCACAGCCCCCGCAACCTCCCCCTTCCCTCGCTGTCCACAGCACCACCACCACTCCCATCTACCCCCAGCGCCGCCTCCGGCCACCGTGCACCGCCACCACCACCCCCACTCGACTCGCCGTCCTCCCCTCCACCGGACCACCAACCCTCACCGCCCCACGACATCTCCTCCGGCCACCCTCACCCCCACAGTGCCCCGGCCAGAATCCCGACTATACCACCACCCTCACCTCCGGTCGCCCCTAGCCGTCGCCACAGTCGTCGTGGACCCCCGCCACCACCACCAACCTGACCGCCACCCTTCCCTCTCCCAAACCCGCCGCCTGCCCGGCCACCTCCGCCGCTCCTCCGCCGGCCAGAGCCCCCGTACTCCACTGTTGCTGCTGCTGCTGCTATCTGCTACTGCTGCTGCTACAGCTCCTCCGGCTGCCTCCGCCGCCGTCCTCTCGCCGGCGACACCGTGTGGGACCCCCCTGCCACCTGTAAGGTATATATACCTATACTATACATAAATACGTATATAATCTCTAATACATGTCTATATATATATAATATATGTATATATATATGTATATATATATATATATGTATATATATATATGTATATATATATGTATATATATATATATATGTATATATATATATGTATATATATATGTATATTACTATGTATTTATATGTATAATTATATATATATATTTACAGTATATTATACTGTATATATATTATAGATATATATCAATATATATTCTATACATATATATATTTATATATGTATATATGTATATGTATAACTATATATGTATATTTATATATTATAGTGTATAATTACTAAATAGGTATCTATATTTTTTTATATATATTTATATGATATGTATATATAATATGCTATTATATAATTACTATACTATGCATTTTTCCTTTATTTTATTTTCTGCATTTATTTCCTGCACTTATATATATATATATATATATATATATATATATATATATATATATATTATCTATATGTATATATATATCCAGCTGGATAATACAGCTTAAGTATATATATTATATTTTAATTCCTGCAATGTCAATTCAATATTATATATTATACTATGCTGGATATTACAGCCTATCTATATGTATATTTACAGTGGTCACATATAGACCCTGATACTATTTTATATTATATTTGCTGAATAGTACAGCACTTATATACGCATTAAATTCCTGTACTGTCATTTCAATTTACCTATATTATATCTCAGTGGATATACCCTGACTATTATATTTATTATTATATCAGAGGATATACCCTGATAATATTATAATATTATATATCTATCGCAGTGGATATACCCTGCTACTATTTACCTGTATTTGTCTGTTCTTAAATACTATATATATACTGCTATATATATACTATATCTATATACATACTATATATATATATCTATATCATATATATGTATATAAGTATAGATAAATGTATACTTATTATTTGCAACCAAGATATTCACAAACACTATCTGTTGTAACAGAAACCAACTACAGCACAGCCAGTGATCCCCTGTCACCAGCACCTTCAAACCTGACTGTGAGATCAGGTTATCAACAATATCAAGGAGTAGGCAAGTATACCTTGCCAAGTTAATGTTTAAATTCAATTATTGATAACTATTTTTGATATTCATATACTATGAGTACCAGAGACTGCCTCTGGTACAGTCAACTAATACGTTGACGATTAGTGTAAATAACTTAGCATTACAGACTCACCAACAGCTGTGAGAGTATTTTGATATTCTCCCAGACCCTATCACGGGAACACGCAACATGGTTGCATTACATATTGGGATGTGAGCTGCGTATGTGATTAGCTACCAGTACGTGTGGCCCGCATCACGGATTAGAATAACTCAGGAAATGTACGACTTGACATTTAGTTTCATTGGGATGGGAAAGATAACTAGTAGACGTATGGGACACCCCCTCCATATATGATTTATACCTTCGTACCATGCTCCTCGGAGATGGTCGATGGCAGAGCTACCCGTGAGTCCGGGGGCATACGACACATATACTAGCCAGTCGCCACGATTGGTGAATTACGTCAGCGTATGTCTAGCCACACATTCCCATGCGTACTACAAGGTCTTTATTTGCATTTTCACATAGAATGGTTAGCACCCTGTATTTATTTCCTTTATTCAGTATTTACATACATGGCATATCATTTTCTGTATCTTGTTATGTCCCACTGAGGACCTGGTTCCCTGCCAGATCTAGACGAGGCTTTCTACCCCACTGTGTACGGCCCTGATCAGGAGGCCAGATGTGCTACTGAGGAGGAGCTTGAGGAGACGCCCTCAGAGTATGCTTGACCCTAGAGGCCTGCCACCAGGAGATGGAGATGTTTTGCTCAGATAGACACTGCTTAGTCTATCTGATTTTTCTGCGCTATTATCAGTTTTTGTAGTAGACTTGTATTCTCACCAGTTGTGTACTGTATTAGACTCAGTTTTATATATATTTCAGCACTTGTTTTTCTGACATTTTGTTGTGGATGAGATAGTTTTACCTGTTCTATACTTGTAGTATTTTAGGACAGCGTAGCACGTCCCTTTGGGTCCATCAAAGTGGATTAAGCCCATAGTGATGTGTCAGCTGGCCAGTGACACGTGGCCTAGTTCCTGACATTTTGGGACTGGGGCGTGACACGGTTTTAGTGGTGGCCCATGCAGGTCTATCTTTACATTGCTAGTGGTATGATGACATGCCCAGCAAGCCTGCAATAGGATAGAAACATTAGGTCTCATCCTCACTGACAAAAAAATTTTTTAAATTTTTTTTTATATATATTTGCATCTTGCTTGATTATCAATTATTATCTCCTTTGTGTTTTTTTTAATTACTCTATTTTCTTCAGAAATATGGACATACCCGGGAAACCTGCGAATAATGGGGCTGACCAAGCCACAAACACCTCGCCAAGTGTCCAAGGAACCCCGTCCAATCACCAGAATTCTGGCGAGGAGACAACACCGCAGGCGGAGACACCATTGCCTCCACCTCCAGCCTTGCCCATCCTAATGCCACAACTTGAGGGTCAACCTCAAATGTTGCAGTTTCTCCAGACTATGTTGCAGAACCAGTGGCAACAGACTGAGGCCCTGAGACAGTCTCAGTGGCAGCAGACTGAAGCTCTGCGACAGACTCTGATGACGACTTTGGAGAGAGCTACTACTCCGGCACCCGCACCTGTTCAACCAGCGGGCACAGTTCGAGGCTTCCGCCAAATGAGCCCGAGAGACTTCAAAGGCAACGAAACTCCTGAGGAGATCTCCGATTGGATCTCCAACACCGAAATGCTGCTAGAAGGATCGCAACTCACCCCGACCTATGGATGACCGCTGTAAGGGGCAAACTTCTTGGCAACGCCCATCACTGGTGGGAATCCATAGAGCGCAGCGTCGGCAAAGACCAAACTTGGCAACAATTCTTGGAGCACCTCAACGCCAAGTACTTTCCAGCGACAGTCCAGAATGCCCTATACTCTCAATTCCTGCACCTGGAGCAGGGAAACATGACTGTCGATGCTTACGACGCGGAGTTTAGCCGACTGAGTCGTTTCGGTGCTGATCTGATCCCGAACGAGCTGAAGAAGGCTAAAAGATTCCACCATGGCCTTAACTACGAGCTCCAGAGGTACACAACAATGCAGTCAAGAATCTCCTACAACGAGGTTCTTACCGAAGCGAGGGAGCAAGAAGCAATTGGCGGAGGAGCAAAACGCTCAAATCCAACCTTCCCGGCCAAGAATCAGCAAGGAGCAGGAGGACCTATACGTCGTCCCCAATATCAGACTCAGCAGACAACGGGGCCTTACCAGAAGAAAGAGCTCCCGATTTGTCACTTTTGTGGCAAAAAGGGGCATTTTATGAGAGACTACAGAAAGAAGCTAGGATTATGCTTGCTATGTGGAGCTAGCCAACACATGGCCAAAGATTGCCCACAACGCAGAGATGCAACACCTCAGCAAGGGCAGAAGCCAGGAGCACAAGCCCAGAAGATGCTACCCTCCACATCAGGAGGATATCAGAGAGGAGCACCCTTGCCTACTCAGGAGACCCAGTTCAAGGCCAGACAACAACCTGGAGGGCAAAGACAGGGACAAGTCTTTGCGTTAGCTGCAGTTGCAGAAGAGCCTGAAGGGAAAACTATATCAGGTACCATTTTAGTTGCATCATTACCTGCAACTGTATTATTCGATTCTGGGGCTACTTTGTCTTTCATATCCAGTAGTTTCGTAGCCATGCACAAGCTATCCACTTCCCCGCTACCCAAGTATTGGAAAATACTTACTGGAGGAGGTATTGTTCCAGTTACCAACATTATCGAAACCTGTCCGGTAGTTGTTTGTAGTAGAGGACTAAGAGCGCGATTTTTGGTACTCCCCATGCCAAATTTTGACGTTGTCTTAGGCATGGACTGGCTAAGCCAGAACGATGCTATCTTAGACTGCCGTAAGGGTAGTGTTATCTTTAGACCCCCAGATCACCCGGAGTTCGAATATGCCCGAGGAACCATAGAGCAAGGAGTAGGCCAGACTCCTAGAGCCTACATGGCGATGGAGACAGCACTTCTATCAGTTATAGCAGAGTTCGTGGATGTATTTCCAGAAGAATTGCCAGGCCTACCGCCTGACAGAGAAGTGGAGTTCATTATTGAGCTAATTCCCGGAGCTGCACCAGTATCCTCCAATGTATACCGACTGGCGAAGAAGGAGCTTGACGAGCTGAAGCTTCAACTGGAGGAATTACAGATCAAGGGATTTGTTCGTCCTAGTGCATCACCCTGGGGAGCACCAGTGCTGTTTGTACCGAAGAAGGACGGAACATATCGCATGTGTATTGATTACAGAGCCCTCAATGCTCTAACAATCAAAAACAAGTATCCCTTGCCGAGAATTGACGACCTGTTCGATCAACTAACAGGAGCCGTGGTATTCTCGAAGATAGACTGGAGATCAGGCTATCATCAGGTCAAGGTACGCAAAGAAGACATTCCAAAGACAGCATTCAGGACTCGTTATGGTCATTACGAGTTTCTGGTGATGCCATTTGGACTGACTAATGCACCTGCTGTATTCATGAACCTGATGAACCGAGTCTTTCATCAATATCTGGACCAGTTCGTGGTAGTCTTCATCGACGACATTCTGGTATACTCGAAGAGCCACGAGGAGCATGAAGAGCACTTAAGACTAGTACTAGAGACGCTGAGACGGGAGAGCCTTTATGCCAAGATGAGCAAGTGTGCATTTTTCCTTGATCGTGTTGCTTTTCTTGGGCACGTGATCACCGGAGAAGGCATCTCGGTGGACCCTGCAAAGATTTCATCTGTGGAGACATGGCCAACTCCGACCAATGTCTCAGAGGTGAGAAGCTTTCTAGGACTTGCCGGATATTACCGGAGGTTCGTAGAAAACTTTGCAAGAATCTCGGAACCGATTACTCGCCTTACCCGCAAGGAGCAGGAGTTCTTGTGGACTGAAGAATGTCAGACAGCTTTTGATGAGTTGAAGAAGCGTCTGACTACAGCCCCCATTTTGACAATACCATCTGGATCCGGAGGTTTCGTCATCTATAGCGATGCATTCGAAAAAGGATTTGGTTGTGTCTTAATGCAACATGGGAAGGTTGTAGCTTATGCCTCAAGACAGCTGAGGACTCATGAGAAGAATTACCCCACTCACGACCTAGAGCTTGCCGCAGTCATCTTCGCCCTGAAGCTATGGAGACACTATCTATATGGCGAACGAGTGGAGATTTTTACCGACCACAAGAGCCTAAAATATGTCTACACTCAGAAAGATTTAAATCTGAGGCAAAGACGATGGCTTGAAGTGATGACGGATTTCGAGATTGATCTACATTACCATCCTGGGAAAGCAAATGTGGTAGCTGATGCTCTAAGCAGAAGACCCTCGGCATTCTTTATGATCACCCAACCAGATCTGTTGAGAGATCTAGCAAAGTTGGGAATAGAGGTCATTATGCCAGGACTTGACGGCCAGTTATCAAACTACCAGCTGCAATCAACCTTGGTGGAAAGAATCAAAGCTGCTCTACCAACAGATGCAAGATTTCAGAGGCTTCGCCAAAGAACAGAAGCTGGAATCCAGACAGGATGTCGCATACACGAAGATGGGACTCTAAGATGTGGTGATCGTCTTTATGTTTTAAATGGAGAACTTCGTAATGAGCTGATGTCAGAAGCCCATAGCTCAACATACTCTATACATCCGGGAGGTACCAAGATGTACAGAGATCTGCGACAATATTACTGGTGGTATGGAATGAAGCGGGAAATAGCATACTTTGTGGCTAAATGCCTGGTGTGTCAGCAAGTCAAGGCTGAACATCAAAGATCTGTCGGTCTACTTCAACCCCTCCCAATACCTGAATGGAAATAGGAACACATTACGATGGACTTTGTTACGGGCTTCCCAAGAAGTCCTAGTGGTCGTAATGCTGTCTGGGTAATTGTAGACAGACTCACTAAGGCTGCTCATTTTCTACCTTTCAGAGTCGGGCAATCTACAGAAGTCTTGGCAGATATGTACATGAAGGAGATAGTGCATCTGCATGGAGTACCAGTCAGTATAATATCTGACAGGGATACGAGGTTTACATCTTACTTTTGGCGAAGTATGCAAGAGAGTCTTGGTACCCGCCTCAAGTTCAGCACCTCGTATCATCCGCAGACAGATGGCCAGTCAAAACGCACCATCCAGACCTTAGAGGATATGCTGAGAGCCTGTATGCTTGATTTCAGCGGATCCTGGGAAGATCACCTACATCTGGTGGAATTTTTCTACAACAACAGCTATCAAGCGAGCATCCAAATGGCTCCCTTTGAAGCTTTGTATGGAAGGAAATGTCGTTCCCCAGTATGCTGGAGTGATGTTGACGAGAGACAGATTCTGGGGCCAGAACTGATTATTCGTACGGTGGAGAAAGTAAAGAAGATCCAGGGACACCTACGAGCTGCACAAGACAGGCAGAAGCACTGGGCCAACATTCACCGACGACCTCTAGAGTTCCAAGTAGGGGAGCATGTGTTCTTAAAAATCTCACATACTAGAGGAACTATCAGATTTGGAGGAAGAGGGAAGCTAAGTCCAAGGTACATTGGACCCTTCGATGTGCTAGATCGCGTCGGAGAAGTTGCTTACAGGCTAGCTCTACCTCAGACCTTGGAGGGAGTACATGACGTCTTCCACGTATCTCAGTTGAGGAGGTACATTCCAGACCCGAGTCATGTGCTAGACTACTCAGAGATCACTATCGGACCGAGCTTATCGTACCAGGAGGAGCCTGTAGAGATCCTGGACCGTAGCGAGAAAGTGCTGCGAGGTCAGACTATTCCTCTTGTTCGTATTGCATGGAGACATCATGCACCAGGTGAATCCACCTGGGAACGGGAAGAGGATATTCGACAGCGTTATCCTCACCTATTTCCAAACCAGGGTATGTCCAATATTTCAAATTAAAATTTTTTTTTCTTAATCATCTTATGTCCTTAATTAATCTTTCATTCTCATTATATGGTTGTTTTTATTTCGAGGATAAAATATTCTAAGGAGGGTAGATTGTAAACTCCCTCGACCAGAAATTAGTAATTTAGGATTAGTTTTGATTAATTAGATTTATGACAATTTTTTTTTAATTTTATTTATTATATATTGATTGTGCACCTGTTCATTACACAATTGATTAGGGCATCACACTAGCTGTTAACCCTAAACAAATTTCACATACCTGCCCTAGACTTGTTAGACTACATTTTCTGTATTTTTAGCAACTTCCAGAAACCTTGTTTGGTGCTTCATTTTATTTATTTCCTATTTAAATTTCTGCTCTTTACCCACCTCTGTACCCTAGTGATTTGAGGACCAATAGACACCTGTTTTGCCCAACCAAAAATACGATAATATTCTACTCTAATTGTACTTCAAATATCGTTTTGACACCGTAGAAAAATTATGACCCTAATAGCCTCTAAATAAATAGTAAACACCGTGCGCAGTATTTATTAAATAATAAATACGATGACCGTATCACCTGCAGAATCAGACCCTGCCCCTGCCCAGACTCACCCCACACTGTCCAAAATATTTTCCCCAGCTATTTCCCTCATTTTTTTACAATTCAGAATTACGGAAAATCAGTATCTGAAATTTGATAAATTACGAAATTACGCAAAATACAAATTTTATGCATTTATACAATTATTGAAAAGTTAGGGGTTTATATGCAAAATTGCATGCTAGGTGGCCTAATCCTATTGGCTAGACCATAGGTGAGTGGGACCCACCCATAACTTCCAGAAAAATCTGCTGGAAAATATCCCAAATTATCAAATTACCAAAATACCCCTGAAGTTGCCATTAATTACAACTTTGCCACTCATTCCCAAACCCTATATAAACCCTATACCCTTCCCATTCAAATCCCCACAACTCCTCCCTCCGACCACCGCCGGCCGCCCAACTCCGGCCAACCCTTCGCCACCCTCCCCTCTTCCCTCCGGCCAAGCCCCACCGCCAGCGCCGCCCTGCTCCGCCGGCCACAGCCCCCGCAACCTCCCCCTTCCCTCGCTGTCCACAGCACCACCACCACTTCCATCTACCCCCAGCGCCGCCTCCGGCCACCGTACACCGCCACCACCACCCCCACTCGACTCGCCGTCCTCCCCTCCACCGGACCACCAACCCTCACCGCCCCACGACACCTCCTCCGGCCACCCTCACCCCCACAGTGCCCAGGCCAGAATCCTGACTATACCACCACCCTCACCTCCGGTCGCCCCTAGCCGCCGCCACAGCCATCGTGGACCCCCGCCACCATCACCAACCTGACCGCCACCCTTCCCTCTCCCAAACCCGCCGCCTGCCCGGCCACCTCCGCCGCTCCTCCGCCGGCCAGAGCCCCCGCACTCCACTGTTGCTGCTGCTGCTGCTATCTGCTACTGCTGCTGCTACAGCTCCTCCGGCTGCCTCCGCCGCCGTCCTCTCGCCGGCGACACCGTGTGGGACCCCCCTGCCTCCTGTAAGGTATATATACCTATACTATACATAAATACGTATATAATCTCTAATACATGTCTATATATATATAATATATGTATATATATGTATATATATATATGTATATATATATGTATATTACTATGTATTTATATGTATAATTATATATATATATTTACAGTATATTATACTGTATATATATTATAGATATATATCAATATATATTCTATACATATATATATTTATATATGTATATATGTATATGTATAACTATATATGTATATTTATATATTGTAGTGTATAATTACTAAATAGGTATCTATATTTTTTTATATATATTTATATGATATGTATATATAATATGCTATTATATAATTACTATACTATGCATTTTTCCTTTATTTTATTTTCTGCATTTATTTCCTGCACTTATATATATATATATATATATATATATATATATATATATATATATATATATATATATATATATATATATATATATATATATATATATATATATTATCTATATGTATATATATATCCAGCTGGATAATACAGCTTAAGTATATATATTATATTTTAATTCCTGCAATGTCAATTCAATATTATATATTATACTATGCTGGATATTACAGCCTATCTATATGTATATTTACAGTGGTCACATATAGACCCTGATACTATTTTATATTATATTTGCTGAATAGTACAGCACTTATATACGCATTAAATTCCTGTACTGTCATTTCAATTTACCTATATTATATCTCAGTGGATATACCCTGACTATTATATTTATTATTATATCAGAGGATACACCCTGATAATATTATAATATTATATATCTATCGCAGTGGATATACCCTGCTACTATTTACTTGCATTTGTCTGTTCTTAAATACTATATATATACTGCTATATATATACTATATCTATATACATACTATATATATATATATCTATATCATATATATGTATATAAGTATAGATAAATGTATACTTATTATTTGTAACCAAGATATTCACAAACACTATCTGTTGTAACAGAAACCAACTACAGCACAGCCAGTGACCCCCTGTCTCCAGCACCTTCAAACCTGACTGTGAGATCAGGTTATCAACAATATCAAGGAGTAGGCAAGTATACCTTGCCAAGTTAATGTTTAAATTCAATTATTGATAACTGTTTTTGATATTCATATACTATGAGTACCAGAGACTGCCTCTGGTACAGTCAACTAATACGTTGACGATTAGTGTAAATAACTTAGCATTACAGACTCACCAACAGCTGTGAGAGTATTTTGATATTCTCCCAGACCCTATCACGGGAACACGCAACATGGTTGCATTACATATTGGGATGTGAGCTGCGTATGTGATTAGCTACCAGTACGTGTGGCCCGCATCACGGATTAGAATAACTCAGGAAATGTACGACTTGACATTTAGTTTCATTGGGATGGGAAAGATAACTAGTAGACGTATGGGACACCCCCTCCATATATGATTTATACCTTCGTACCATGCTCCTCGGAGATGGTCGATTGCAGAGCTACCCGTGAGTCCGGGGGCATACGACACATATACTAGCCAGTCGCCACGATTGGTGAATTACGTCAGCGTATGTCTAGCCACACATTCCCATGCGTACTACAAGGTCTTTATTTGCATTTTCACATAGAATGGTTAGCACCCTGTATTTATTTCCTTTATTCAGTATTTACATACATGGCATGTCATTTTCTGTATCTTGTTATGTCCCACTGAGGACCTGGTTCCCTGCCAGATCTAGACGAGGCTTTCTACCCCACTGTGTACGACCCTGATCAGGAGGCCAGATGTGCTACTGAGGAGGAGCTTGAGGAGACGCCCTAAGAGTATGCATGACCCTAGAGGCCTGCCACCAGGAGATGGAGATGTTTTGCTCAGATAGACACTGCTTAGTCTATCTGATTTTTCTGCGCTATTATCAGTTTTTGTAGTAGACTTGTATTCTCACCAGTTGTGTACTGTATCAGACTCAGTTTTATATATATTTCATCACTTGTTTTTCTGATATTTTGTTGTGGATGAGATAGTTTTACCTGTTCTATACTTGTAGTATTTTAGGACAGCGTAGCACGTCCCTTTGGGTCCATCAAAGTGGATTAAGCCCATAGTGATGTGTCAGCTGGCCAGTGACACGTGGCCTAGTTCCTGACATTTTGGGACTGGGGCGTGACACAACCGATACCAGGTTCAAACGGATATCAGGGACATGACGAACATCTTTGAGAACAAGAACTGCACCAGTCTTTGTCCTCAAATTCACATCTTCAATGGCAACCGCCTTCGACACATCGCCATTACCCATCTTCAATACTCCACAGTCGCCTGTTATGTATGTATCAAATAGTGCCGTGTTGTGAGATACGTGCACTGGAGCACCTGAGTCCACCAGCCAAGAGTTGTCATCATAGGAGAGGTTCATAACTATCTCATCACCTACAATGATCATGTCACCTCCATGTGTCGAGGCCGCCGCTGTAGTGTTCTCACTTTGCTTCCCCTTGTCGCCCTTCTTCTCTCTCTTACAAGCGAAACAGTTTCGCTTGATGTGGCCCTTTTGTCACAATGGTAACACTCCGAGTCATCGTACCGACCCTTGGACCTTCCCCTGATTTTGTCTCTGCCAACGCCTGGACCCCTGTTTTTACCCCTTCCGCGGCTCTCTGAAACAAGCACCTCTGAGTGAGATGTGGATGAAGTGCCCTGCGAACGTCTCCGCATCTCTTCATTCAGTACCCCGCTCTTGGCAAACTCCAGACTGACCATGCCTTCCGGAGTAGAAGCGATCAAAGACACTCGTACGGTCTCCCACGAGTTTGACAATATATGCAGCAGCCATAGTCCATGAACTTCGTCATCGAACTTGACTCCTATCGAGGATAACTAGTCAACCATGCCCTGGAACTCACTCAAGTGATCCGTAATAGACGTCCCATCTTTGTACCGCAGATCCATCATCATCCGGATCAAGAACAATTTATTTACTCCGGTCTTCTTCGCATACAAAGATTTCAGCTTATCCTACGGTGACCTCGTGTTCTTAATACTGGCAACGTGGTTGTACACGTTCTCGTCAACGAACTGCCTGATGTACCAACACACCTGTATATTCTCGAAATTCCAGTCCTCTTCGAATTTGTCACTGGGTCTCTCGGAATTAAATACCGGCAGATGCAGCTTCTTGACAAATAGTAGATCCTTCATCTTGCTCCTCCAGTAATGATAGTTGGTGCCGTTCATGTTTACCATGCGCATCGACTTCGCGTCCATCTCTCCTCCCTACTTTGCCTGTCAATTCCTGACACCTTTCTGAAATTTCAGAACCTGGCTTTGATACCACTTTGTTGGAAACGAAAGTGCGAAAATCGTTCCCTAAACCAGAGAGTACCTCCGAGAGAGCCGAGCAAAACGCATAAACCAAAAATGTCAAACACAAATCGTAGACACATAAATTTTTGACGTGGAAAATCTTTGCGGAAAAAACCACGGGACGATCGGAGTCCAACCCTGAAAAGCCTCAATTAGTGGAATAAGAAATACACTGACTCCTTACAAACTTCTCCCCGATCCAAACGGATCACCACAACTCTTTTGGAACAGAAAATAGATTATAACCACGAAGAAAAAAGACAACGAGAAATACCCGAAACTGATCTTCTTCGAAACGGGCTCCAATCCTTCTTTCTCCTCTCCAATGTTGCAATGACACTCTTGCCTCCTTTTCTCTTCTTGTTGCTATATTTTTTTTAGAGAGAGTGATATATTTTAGGGCCAGGAGACACCTATATATAGCCTCAAACCCACAACTAGCATTCTTATAATAGATAGGAATATCCAATCCAAATTCAATTCCATTGACATATTCCTATTATATGTAGGAATATCAAATCCAAATCCATTGAGATATTCCTATTATATTTAGGAATATCAAATCCAAATAATTTGAGGTACTCCTATTATATGTAGAAATACTCAATCATATTCCGGAATATTTTTCACATAGGTTGGGAACCCCACCCACTCCAACACCATCCACCTAGACCATAGTTCCCGTCGTTTCCAGTGGCACGATAATGTTTTCGTGTCGTTCAAGCCTAAATTAAAGTTCAGCCCTCCCTAATTTTAGAGACTAGTTTTGCCACTGAGTGTATAAGTTATTGTTTGGGATGACAATGATATAATATTTCTTCGGGAGGACTTATGTTTATATATGAGCATATAAATAATTTTATTGTTTTAAGATACATTCATAACCGTCCATTAATGAATTATTAAGCATGGACTAGATTAGTTTAAAAGTCGTTTCTTAAAATCGTTCAAATTTGGATTCATAATTGATACTTTAAAAATATTTCATAATGGTTGTTCAAACAATTGTCAAAGGGACCTTAGTTGTGGGCAAAAGTTGTTGCGGGTAAAAGAAGAAGAAAGAGGAGAGAGAAAGGAGAAGTACTTATGTGGAAGTAACAATTATGTCTTTAAAGCCTCCATTTGTAAGCCATTGTTATATGTCGATGGAGTGATAAAATTTGGTGGTTACCAAATGTGTGCAATCCTCCCTACATGACACAAATAATTATATGAATAGTTGCCTTTTTATGGTTGGTACTTGGTAGGTGTTTTGTTATGCCTATTGTCATAGACTCATACATAAAAGTTAATTAGAAGCCTAACAAAACTGTGGTTCTAATATTGCCCTTCTAGTAGACTGGATTATGTAGAATCTGTACATTCCTTTTCCATAAGAGAGGAAAACACGTCAGACTTTGTTTGTATATATTTCATGAAACTATATATTTTGATTAATAGAATGGTCAGTCATTAAGGAGTAGTGGCTCAATATAAGCGAAATAAAATAGTAAATGATGTCCTTTTGAGGCTGCATTGTTGGTATTTTCTTACGCCCCTAAGTATTAATTCATATATCATAAATTGATATCGAACTCAATTGGTTCCTGTGGTTAGTAAGAAAATGTATAATTTTTCTGACTAGACGGATGGTTTCAAAATAAAATCGTAAAAATAATATGAGACAGTGGATTCAAATAACATACAATATAGTATATATAAAGTTTCGTACGTATCGTCTATCATAAATTGATTGTCTTAGTGACCGACTAGATGTCTATTGTTAAAACTGACCTTTCAATTAAGGCTATATGCCCCACTAGAACATCTACCAGTACCATTGGTCTTGTGTCTCTATTATCATACATTTTCTATACTCTGATAATATCCATCTCTTTCTCATATCATCCATCAAAGACTATGGTCCTAATCTTGATGTATGACCCAAAATAGCGGGTGAGATTATTATTAATTAATAATACTAATGCAGGCTTTTATGTAATTTTTTTTTTCTTCTTTGCGAAAATGAATAAAAGGAAAAGAATTGAACTATTTAGGTTGAATGGTGAGTCAGTATATACAATGTAACGTAACGATAAGTTTTTTTTTTTTTTTTTTTTGAGATGTTCGACATAACGTTCGAAAATATGTGTATGCTGTATTGTATGTCTTTTGGGTCCATTGTCTCCAACTCCTCCATTTATAAATAAAAGGAATAATATGTTTCAATTGCTTGATCCACAGATCTTCCGTGATCCAGCCAGATCTTTTATATATATATATATATATATATATATATATATATATATATATATATATATATATATACACGAATAATATCTTCCTATGACTCGATTCTTACCATTTATAAATAGAACGAATAATATGTTCCTATGGCTCGATTTATCGATTTTCGGTCATCCAGCCATGATCTTATGTCTCTTTTCGTTAACCACAAGAGTACTCACTCGAGTTCGACAATATATATATATATATATATATATATATATATATATGAAATTTCTATTTGCTAATTTATTGGTCAGAGTTAGGACCTTGATTGGAGACATGATTTTTGTTCTCATTATTTCCATCACAAAGTTAATGGTTGGCATATCCTTGGCTTGTTTTAAGCAGGTATGATAGTAGATAGTGATGAGTCTGACGAGTGATAGATAACCTCCCCTTGGATTGAAATATTCAAATTTGAAATCATTTAATAATTGAGGGTTAGTACATAGAGCCTAACTGGTATGAATAGAGAGCCTATCTACCTTAAGATACTCCTTCCAAATTAAGAGAGCTTGACAACACGCTCTGAGATGTAAGCATGAACAGATGCCACATTTGCAATTAGTCTTGTGGATACTGCATACTGAGCGTTGCTATCCACCAAAACATAGAATAGCGCCCCACCAATGCAAAGCCAAACTTCATTCTTCTTGATTTATTGTTATATATACATGTCAATACTGGACTGACATCTCACAAGTCGCATCAACAATTTCTGCAAACAAAATGATAGTTAAAATATGTGGCTCTGCTAAGATCGAAATAGAAACAAACAATAGTATTACAAGTACTCTCATTCAGAACGGATCCACACATGCTGGGAGCTTAGGACACCATATATATATATATATATTGTAATTAGTATCAGCAATTGTAGTACTATTATTAATATTCAGAAAGTAACTGGATCCCTTTAACAAATATCATTTGGTGATAATATTTTCGAAAGATTACTCCTCAACTCTAAACATCCTTTTTTTTTTTCCCATGAGTACCCTATAACAAACTATGCCAAAGATGTTAGCTGCAATGTGGACTTCGTAGTAGCACTACAGCTGTCCTATTTGATCAAAAAATTAGTGGGTTATTTTGTAATATAGTCTTACGTAATAATTAATATTAGGATAACACTAACGTTGAATAATTTTAAATTTTAAACCCTAATATATATATATATATATATATATATATATATATATATATATATATATATATATATATATATATATATATGAGATCTTATTACTGTTGGTGCTGCTGTTGCTAATTTCTCTATCTCCTCTTGCTGTCATTTAAACATGTGTATATTTCATCCAAAATCAAATTCATTCTAAATCTGTCATTTAGACGTGTATCTCAATTTTTTTTTCTTTAATTGCCTATTTAATTTCCATTAAATTATCGTCTCATGGCTAGTACCTAAAACTGCCAATATATTTTGGCCTTTCACCTTCTTTGCTGACTACGGAATTATTTTCTCTCATTCACCAGAAATCCTCCTCCCTCTTTCTCTCACATTTTTTATTCTCCACCAAAGTTTTGTTCTTCAATTTTTTACTCTGGACAGAGCTAAGTCAGAGTCAATCTCTCCAAGTTGAGTGCAACGAAGAAAAACCGGTAGCACGAAAATTTTATCAATAGGAGCATTCGATAAAATCTGCACATAGACTCTGAATTAACTTTTATGACAATGATTTCACGTTTTTTTTTTTTTTTTACTATCATAATTTTAAAGGAAAAAGAAAACTTTTTTCAACAATTTAAGAGTTGATTCTATAAATTATTATTTGTTGTCGAAAGCTTACAACACTGTTCAAATATTCTGTTCGTAAACTTTTCTGCTGTCGCATTTCAAGTGAACAAACGTAATTCATCTTATATTCTAAAGACAATTTCCAAACTTCTGTTTGCCTATTTGTCTACTGTCACTTTCATTTTCATTTGAAAGAATTCGCTACTGTCACTTACTTTTGAAAGAAACACACGTCAGTTGCATTTTATTGTGGTAGTAAACTGCTGCACTTTCTTATACATGCAATCATTCTAGAATATTCTTATTACATAACTAATCTTCAGAAGAAAACAAATCTGATTACATAATTTGCTTAGTCAACAGAATACATATCTCGTCTATTTGTCTGTCAAAGAAATACTTGCACATATTTTCGTAAAGTGTTGTTTATAGACATAGTTTGAATTACTATAAATTCCCACATTGTAGTCTTAATATTCTATTGGAAAGTGCTGTAGCAAGAATATTGTAGCAAATTCTTGTGTAGCAAATTACATTACATTAATTTCTTAATACTTTACCTCTTTTTTTTTTTTTTTTTTGACAGCATTCTTAATACTTTGCCTACTAAAGCAAATTATACTTTTACAACATTAATGTTACTGTAGCAAAATTTATTACTGTTATCTGCATTATTTGTAGGAAAATTATTTGCCTAATTCAATTAAGCACTATAGCAAATTTATACCATATAAATTGCTTGGAATAATTACTGTAGCAAATTAGTAGCAAGTTTAATATTCAATTGTATTGCCAAAACGAGAGTAATATCAATTTGTATTGCCAAAACAAATTTACTATTCATTTTATTTATAGACATACTTTGATTGTTTATTAACAGAACAAATTGTGTTACTAGTGGTTGGCACACTCTATTTGGCATATTGTTAACCCCAATACCTTTAAACAATTTAGGTCAAAGAAATAGTTTAGTGAAATTTTAAATTATTTTTGAATCTGAAGTTTTAAAGTAGAGATTATTTTGGGTACAAGTCAAATGGTCCTTCTGTCAACCAGTTGTAAATAGCCCTAAGCGACACGGGTACTTAAGCGTCCCCAGTGGACCACCGCTAGCTGGAAACCGGTCTATACAACTAAACCAAGTTGATCAAAACTTGATAGACTAAACATTTCGTAAGGTTGATTAGCAAGACCACTTAAACTCTTTCTAGAATTGTAGACACTCTTTTGAGTAAACTCTTTATTCTTACAAAACTTTAGACAAGGAAATCACTACCAGAATAAGTCAATTTAGCGACGTCTAAAAACGTCGCTAAATAACCAAATTACGTCGCTAAGTTGGTTTAGCGACGTTTTAAAGCAGTCGAAAAAAACCAAGTCGCTAAAACAAAAAACGTCGCTAAACGCCGCTATACCGACATTTTTTAGCGACTTTAATGTGTCGCTAAATTTAGCGACGCCACGTCACTACATAGCGACGTTTATTGAAGTCGCTAAACGTCGCTAATAGCGACTTATATAGCGACGTTACACCGACGTCTTTAATGACCTGGCAATACTGCCATGTCAGCAGTTTGCGACGTACATCGACGATTTTAGCGACATCATTAGCGATGTATTTAGCGACGTGTAACAGCATCGCTAATTAGCGACGTATTTAGCGACGTAAATGAACGTCGCTAACCGTCGCTAAACGTCGCTAATTTTCAAAAAAAATATTACTGAATTGCATTTCTGGGTTTACCAACCCCCTTGGGTTCATTATCAGGTATATGATGGTAGTAGAAATAATTGAATAAAGAACACAGTAGCAGCACCAAGGGGGAAATTCTAGTGCACTGGGTAAATACAGGGCAAGTATCAGTCAACAGTTGTAAACCAAAATATGAATAATATAATAAAATTTGAAAAAAAGAAAGCATCCAGCAAATCTCATCGTAAACATAAAGAATATGACAAATTTATATCCAAACAATCGCATCCTAAATAATAAAAAATATATAAATATCCAGTAACTAACTATACTTCTGCGGATCTGCAGGAGGCTGACCACCGGCGCGCTTGAAGGATAAGAACTGCTCATACTCGTCCCGTGGAATCGACACCGATGTCGATGGAGAAGGCAGTGACGTCGGTGGATTCTGTGTCGATGTAGGCGCACCAGGAGGTCGTGCCCGCTCCAAGTCTGCGAGTCATTGGTTGTAAGAATCCATGGTAGATAACAGCCTCGTACTGCTATGAACCATTGAATCCTGCATCATTGTCAGTCTCTCGCCCATTGATAGCTGTGACGCCTGCAGCTCCATGATGTTGCGGTCATTGGAGGCTCTAATATCATTTGTCAAATCCCGTAGCTCCGTTATGCTGCGGTCGAGCATATCGAATCGTGCGATGAGCATCGGATCGTCCGCCTGCGGCTGGGACCGGGGCTGCTCCTCCATCCTTCGCAGTAACTCGTCACGGAGAGACGCAATCTGATGGTCAACGGCCTCCTGGACGGCCTCCTGGACTCTGGCCGACGACTGCGAGGGCTGCGACTGCGAGGGCTGTGTGGAATGCGCAGCTGTCGGGGAGGCCATAGATGACTGCGTCGCAACCAGGGCGCCATAGAAGCCCGTACCGTAGTACGTACCCCTCTGGAGACCACCAGCTGCGGTCACCCACAAGTCATCCGCCGACGGAGCTGGAGCGGGCTGCGATGAAGTACCAGCCTCTCCAGGTGTAGGTGCACTAGCAGTCGCCCGCTCACGCAGCCAAAGATACTCGGCCTAGAAAGGTTTGGAAACTCGATAATTACCTAAGTTATATTAAAATTAACACAAAGTAAAGTAATACTTACATATGTCACGACCCGCACCCGAAAATTGGGCATGAGCCATGGATACGTCCAGCCTACGCCGCAGAATCGGCGGTAGAACGCTGTAAAGGTCCGTTCTAGGTCAACCCTATCTATCTATATCTCACAGAAAAATTCGCCATGACCTCTCCAAAAGGAGGGCAACCACGCAATATATATGAATAATCCTCTCCAAAAGGAGGGCAACCACGCAATATATATATGAATACTCAATCACAAAATCTAGGGGATGAATAAAGCACGATATGATATCAAAAAGGAAACCAAACCAAAGATAGCAAGACAATATCCAAAATATACAGTCCAAGGCCATAATAGCTACAACATCTCACAGCATCAAAAGAATAAGTACAATCATCCAAAATAAACCACTGGGAACAACCCAGGAAACCCACCTAGCTAACTAGCGCGCTAACGGCGTCTCCTCGGCGCACTCCTCCTCGATCTCGGGGACACAACCCTCGTCAACATCCGGCCCGTAGAACGTCGGGCAATAGTCCTCAGGATCCTCTGGAAAAAATATGCCCAGTCAGGACTGGAGCAAAGTACATAACTCTGAAAGCAACTCCAAATACATGGTAAGGTGTATATGACGAGCAATAAAAAAGTATACAAGATGCACAGGAAATAAATATATGCTGGAGCACAATAAGTAGCTGCAATATAAACTGGAGAACAATACAAGTAGTAGAAAAGTAACTGCAGGTGAGAAACATGAATACTAGCTAAGTGCCTTGAGCACAAGTTCGTTATGTGATCGGCTTAGGTTGCAAATAAAAAATACTACGATAACTCCGTTATGCGTAAGTTGCATAACCGACATACACATGAATATTGTTTGGCTTTTATCACATAACCAACTCCTACTCCCCTCCCCCATTAATACCATTGGATCCAACCACAACACGCTACGTACATGATAATAGCTCGTGCACATGAAGGCGAGAGCACAAGAAGCACATGATAGCACATGAGAATCAATACCCGAAGCACATGATGAAATACACATGATAGAGTACCCGCTGAACACGGTAAGGGGGATATCATCTCATGACGGGATCCACTAGTACCAGCTCGTGTAACAATGTGTCAGAATCAAGTATCACAGTCCTAGAACAGGTGATATAAACGCTATCATGAAATGGAAACTATCAGAGGTAGGTACTCGCCTGATGTCCTGAGCAACTGATGAGGATCGGGATCCGGACCGGTGTCGCAAGGTCCTATTACGAAAAACAGAATTAAACAGGGTTCTAAGGAGTTAAACTGATATAAAATAATTAAAAACAGGCTTCTAGGGCTATTCTAGGTCGAACGGGTCAAACCGGTAAAATTCGGGTCAAAAAGTCAACCCGGATTCCAAAAAGTCAACTCTAGGTCAAAAATAGGTCAAACGTTGACTTTTACGGTCAACGAGGATAATTATGGTCAAAGCTAGGTCAAACTAGGGTGCCCCTAAAATTCTAGGTCAAACCGAGCTCATTAAGCTACTAAACTCTCAAACTCGCCTAATCGAGATACCGGGATACTCTCGGTATCTGATACCTCGCCCTAGACCACGCACCCCGCCTAAATACGCTAAAACCTATGCTAGCATGCGTAAATATATATACGTAAACATATAAAAATCATTCCAATACATTTTCTAGGCTATTGCTCAAATACCCCGCTCGAAACTCAATACCTTGGATATCTCAAGGTATTGAGATACCTCGGTATCTCAAGGTATTGAGATACCGCTCTCAAACCCCTCTAACTAGCTATCTAGCTAATAATTATACACCTAGTTATTAATATAGGCTAGGAAATATATATATCTACCATATATTTATATATCTAAGTATTTATATACTTATATATATAGATATCCACACACATATACGTATACCCATTTACCTTACCCTACGCATAAATATATATAACTATAGGTATATAGATATCTATATCTTAGATAGATATATATCTAAGTATCTAGCTATCTACCTATCTAGTATCTATAATCTAACTATCTACCTATTTATCTAGGTAACTATCTATCTATCTAACTATCTAATCTATTTCTATTACATATCTATCGTACTATCTATTCTATTATCTATCTATCTATAAATCTACTTATCTATCTATCAATCTATCTTATATATCTATCAATCTATCTAGATAACTATTATCTCCCTCTACCTCGCAACTACCCGCTGCTACCTGGAGCTTGCTGCTGCTGCTGCTGCTGCTGCTGCTGCTGCTCCCTCTTGCTGCTATTGTGCTGCTGCTGCTGCTCCCTCTTGCTGCTGTTGTGCTGCTGCTGCAGTGCAGCAGCAGCTGTTGTTGCTGCAGTGGCTGTTTGCCCCCTCCATCTCCCAAACACACACACACACACACACACACACACACACACACACACACACACACACTCCTATATACCTATATATATATATATCACTCTCTCTCTCTCTCTCTATATATATATATATATATATATATATATATATATATACTACTAGATATATATATATATATATATATATATATATATATATATACACTTATATATACTCTAACACACTCACTAACACACTCACAAACACTAATACACACACACACTCAAACACATATCAACACACACACACACACACATAATTATATACATAGCTATATATATATATAGAACCTATTTATATATATATATACACACACACTCATCAAATATATATATACACATACACCTATATATATATATATATATATATATATATATATATATATATATATATATATATATATATATATACATATACACACACAAGCACACTTACACATATACATATATATATACACATAGACATATACATACACAAACACATAGATATAAATACACACATATATATAAATATATATACATAAACACACATACATATATATATAAATATATATACATATATATATACACTTATGCCCAACCACCACACAATGCACACAACACACCCCTCTCACGCCCAACGACCCCGACACTCACAAATACCCTAAAATATATAAAATATAGCTCGAGAACTCTAGCACACACTCCTCGATACTAATCCAACGCGTGCACAAGCCCGAAACGAGGAAACCAAGTCGAAATGGCCGTTCGGTCATTTCGACGAACACGCGGTGCGCGGTTCGGAAAACCTCCTGAAACGCACACCAAACGAACTCGGAATGGGCACAAAATTTACTCACACATTCTAAACGATGCCTAGATCCTAGAAAAAGTATTCCCGCATCGATTCTAGGCCCGTGGCAGAAACGCGCATGCACTTAGAATCGGCGACGACGAAAAACCCCAAATTCGCCCGAAACGCTCGTTTCTCCGCGACACAGCTTCCCGTGTCCGAACGGAGACATGCACTCACCCTCAAAACACCCGACAATGTCTACCTAGGTCCATCTAACCTAGGGCATCACCCAAAATTGGGCCAAATTTGGATTCCACCCGAAATCAACACAAAATCTAATATCAAAGTCTCTAAACTCAACCAAACTAGTTCCAACTTCCTCCCACGGGTAGGCTTAGGTTCTAGGAGGATTCTACAACACTAATTATACTACATAAAAGTAATTAGCAAGAAGAAAGTTAGGTTTTACCTCTTGGGAGTTGAAATCCCAATGCCAAAGTCTCTGATCTACTTGGAATCACCTCCCTCGAGCTCCAAGCCTCCAATTCTAGCCTCCACACTAAATCTAGGCTCCACACACCTAGGTTAGGAAAAATGCAAGGTTAGGGCTAGCATAAAGAAGAAGGAATGGAAGAAAGAAGGAAGAAAAATGGAGAAGAACTCACCTTGAAGAAGAAAGAAGAAGAAATAAGAAGTGGAGAAGAAGAAGAAGTGAAGAAGAAGTGGAATATGAAGAGAGGGGGAAGGAGCTGCTGTGCTCACGGTCTGGAAGCGGGTAGGTAGGGCCGGCCACTAGAAATAAATGGGGTTTACATGAAGGAAATTCCAAAATGCCCTCCCGCAACTCGGTTTTGGGTTTCGGGTTCCAAAAGCACTCAAACTAACTCCAAATCTCTCCAACTAACCCACTAAAAATATAATAAATATTTCTAAGCCCCAAAATAATTCTCACAAGGGTGTTGGTCGGGTCGGACATGGGTCCACTAGGGTCTGACATGGGTTCAGGCTAGCCAAAACCCTAAAACAATCATTAAAAAATAATACAATCACTAAATAAATATAAATATAATTAATTAAATACAATACATAATTTACCAAATAAAAAAAAAACCCTATTTTCTAGAATCGGGTAGTGACAACATAGGTCTGCGAGGCCCTCTCATCAATGAGATTTCCGTCCTTGCGATGGGTGGCCAAGAATACGGTCACCATGTTTGCATCCTCACCCCTCTGTACCTGTTAAAAATATATTATTTATTACTAAACTTAAACATTTTTTCCAAGTACCATTTTATGGTACTTACATTAAAATAATATATTTTAAAAGAAAAAACATACCAAACGACGGAAATTTTTCGTAATCGGAATCGAGCCACCACACCACTTGGCAGCATTCCGCCTAGCCGCCTTGGCCTTCTCAGACCTTTCCTTGTAGCTCGGATCGTCGAATCTAGCCCTCATCGCAGTCCACTGCTCAGGCGTGATCCAACCTTGGATCGATTTTCCAGCACGATCACGAGCCTTCTGGTCATCCAGATCATCTCGGATAAGCTTGGCGGCAACGGTAGGAAAGAGCCACGCTGATAATAATCGAAGAAGCACGGTTTGCCTCCGTGTTTCAAACGGAAAGCCTGAGTATGGTCCATGAAATACGGACATGAGAGACGACCATGGGTGCTCCATCCCTATAACATTCCATAGGCCGGAAAGTCGTTTATGGTCCACATAAGTGCTGCCCTCATCTGAAAATTCTGCTTTCTAGAAACATCGTACGTGTTGGCACCTACTTCCCACAGCTGATTCAACTCATCTATCAAAGGCTGTAAATACACATCGATGTTTCTCTTCGGATTGTTCGGACCCGGGATAATAACGGTTAGGAATATATACGGAGTCTTCATGCACATCCAAGGCGGTAGATTGTACGGAGTGACGATCACAGGCCAACACGAATACTGGGAGCCCAAAAGTCCGAATGGGGTAAAACCGTCAGAGGAGAGCCCCAATCTGACATTACGCGCTTCCTCGGCAAAATATGGATACTCTCGATCAAAGTGCTTCCATGCTTCTCCATCGGATGGATGATCCAATACTCCTTCGATCTGTTTTCGCCTGTGCCAACTCATGTTTTCTGCAGTCTCCTTAACCATAAACAACCGCTGCAACCGTGGTGTCAAAGGCAAGTAGTGCATCGAATCGGTAGGCTTCCTTGCACCGATAGACTTTCCTCTAATAATGGTCTTGTAGCGATCAGCACCACAGAATCTGCACGCATCTTCATCCTTGTCGTCTTTGTAGTACAACATGCACCCGTTGTGACATGCATCAATTTTCTCGTATCCAATCCAAAGCGATCTCACCATCCTCTTAGATCGATAGAAGTCTTTAGGCAACTTTGCACCCTCGGGCAAGATCTCTATAATCAAATTGAGCAGTCGATTATAGCATTCTTGCGACATGTTAAAATCGGACTTGATGCTCAATAATCTTATAACCACCTCCAACGGTGAATGATCCTCACAACCAGGATATAGTGGAGTCCTTGCATTCTCCAGCAACTCCATAAACTTTGCAGCATCGGCATTCGGTGCCTCCTCAGCTGCATCATAATTGTCCGGATTGAAACTAGGTCCCGCCGCATCATAATTGTCCGGATTGAAACTAGGCCCCGCCGCATCATAAACCATGTTCACCAACCCATCGTCGTAAGCATCGTGGTCGTGGACATCCATATACGACTCCACATAGGGCTCCGACTCCAATGCTAGAGATACAAGTTCTCCATGCGCGGTCCACTGATAGTAATTCGGCGTGAAGCCCTTCGAGTATAAATGATATGTAACTTCCACTTCTGGATGATATTTCCTGTTGCAACATCTCACACACGGACACTTAATTTTGGTACCGTCCATGTACTGAGGGAACGCCTTGGCGAACTGCAGGAACTGTTGTACACCCTCAATGAATTCATCTCGCACACCACACATGTCATCAGGATGATGGTTGTACATCCACGAATGATGATGCAGATAGTAATTCATATCAATTTCTAGATACTTCTACAAAAATAACAATATGTATCATATAAATCATTACATACAGTCGCTCCGCCCTTGGGTGGATGTATTCAATGTTAAGAAGGGTTGTTTATTACTGGTCTTCTCTTTGGAATAGTTAATATGAAGATTAGAGGAAGATGTATTTGTCTTCATCTTATATAGGAAGATTGATGCTAGTGGAGATATAATAACATGAATCAGAGACTTTGCAAAGTCTGTGTGTCATGTCTGTGTGCGTGTGTTATGTCTGTCAAATGTGTGTTGTGTCAGTGTCATATGTGAGAGAGAGAGGAGAGAGAGAGAGAGAGAGGGGGGGGGGGAGAGAGAGAGATTACTAGAGCTCGAGGAGGAGGAGGGGGATGCCGGAGTAGCCGCAGCCGTGGAGAGCCGGTCGCCGGAGAGGGGGGGGGGAGGGGGAAATCGAAAAATTTCAAAAACTTTCGAAATCGACAGATGGGGAAAAAGAAAACCGAGCCCTAATTAACCAAAATTTAGCGACGTTTAGCGACGTCAAATAAAAACGTCGCTAAAATAAAATTTAGCGACGTCAAAGACGTCGCTAAACACGTTGCTAAATATTTTTGATATATACGTCGCTAATTACGACGCTAAACGTCGCTAAATCAGATATATTAGCGATGTTTAGCGACCTTAATTGAACTTATGGCGACTAATCTTTTAAAATCTTAATAAAAGTCGCTAAACGTCGCTAAATGTCGCCATTTAGTGACGTCTAGCGACGTTTTTTATGGAGTCACTAATGTAGCGACATTTTTACTTGGAGTCGCTAAAATGCGTCGCTAATCCCGCTTTTTCTAGTAGTGAATCTTGTAGAATCTCAATACAAACCCAAAGTGAATCTCCTCAAGTAGAAGCTAAAATGATTCTTAACGGGTCTTCTAGTACCCTCAGGTTTATGAGCTATCAACCTGTGGTCAATTTGTTTTACCATTCTGATGATTGATGGTTGGACTCTGGAGTTAATGTTCATATTTTATTTGATCGCTGAGCTATCAACCTATGGTCAATTTTTCTTACCATTATGATGATTGGTGGTTGGACTCTGGAGCTAATGTTTATATTTTATTTGATCGCTCTAGTTTTACAACCTGTCAAGAATCATGTGGAGGAGGTGTAACCCTAGAAGTTGGCTCAACGACACAAATTGTAGGAAGAAGTAGGATAGAACTCAAGATGACATCAAGAAAAATTATGCCTCTTCATGATGTGCTTCATGTGCCGTCTGTTAGGAGAAACCTAGTTAGTGGATCTCTTCTTGTATCCCCAGGATTCAAGATTGTAATGGAGGCCAATAAAGTAGTGTTTTCCAAGAATGAGTCCTTTATAGGAAAATAATTTGTAAAAGATGGTCTCTTTATTCTGAGTACCATGAGCAAAAAATTCAGATCATTCACTTGTTGTTTTTAATGTAGATTCTTCAAATAGTATTTATCGATGATATTTTGGTTTATAGTCGGAGTGAAGTAGTGCATGAGCAACACCTTCGTGTAGTTCTTCAGATTCTCAGGGAACATCACTTGTACACGAGGTTCAGCAAGGGTGAGTTTTGGCTTGATCGTATTTTCTACTAGGGGCATATCATAGCAAGAGGTAGAGAGAAAATTGATCCGAAGAAGATAGAAGCTATCGAGAAATGGCCGATTCTTAGCACCGTTGCAGAGGTCTGAAGTTTTCTGGGTTTAGCAAGCTACTATCAGCGATTTGTGGCAGACTTTGCTAGAATTTTAGCACCTTTGACACAGTTGACATGTAAGGATATGCGCTTTGAGTGGGCTGATGCTTGCCAAACTTCTTTCGATAAACTCAATCAGAAGTTGATTACAGCTCCTATTTTGACGCTTCCAGATGGATCAGGTGGATTCACAGTTTATTGTGATGCGTCAGATAAATGATTGGGGTGTATTCTTATGCAGCATGGTAAGGTCATAACTTATGAGTCTCGTCAGCTTTTAGACCATAAGAAGAACTATCCAACACATGATTTGGAGTTAGCCTCCGTGGTATTTTTACTCAAGCTTTGGGGGCATTACCTGTACGGAAAGCGAGTAGAGATTTTCACGGATCACAAGAGTCTGAAGTACATGTTTACTCAGAAGGATCTAAACATGCGGAATAGGAGATGGCTAGAACTGTTGGTGGATTATGACCTTAACCTTCAGTACCATCCAGGGAAGGCTAATATCATTGCAGATGCATCGAGCAGAAGAGCGGGAGCTTTACTTTTTGATTGCGCAGTGAGAAATCTTAGAAGATCTTCAGGAGATGGGCATCAAAGTAGTGTTACCTAGCAACACATCGTTAATGGCTAGTTTACAAGTTTAGTCCAGTATTGTGGATAGGATTAGAGTAGCTCAGTTAAAGAATACCAAGCTTCAGCGACTGAGAGCTGAGTGTGAGGCAAGACGTGGAGTAGAGTTGAATATTCGCAGTGATGGGACTCTTCGATTTGGTAATCGCCTTTGTTTACCAAACGGAGGTATCCGTCAAGGGATTTTGTCAAAAGCCCACAATTCTCAGATTCTGTCACTACCATATTTTCTAGGAAATGGTAATTTTGGTAATTTTATAATTTATTAAATATTGTGCTTGATGAATAATTATTTATTGTATTATTTAATTATTGTTAGATGTTAGTTTTATATTTTGGACTTGTGTTAGTGGACCTAACTAGTTTTGATTAGATCCATGGACCAACATTTATTATTTGTTAGAATTGAGCCCAATTAGAAGCCCATTAATTAGGAGGATGTTTAATTTAATTAAACCATTAGACTAGAACCTTCCCTCCTTAATTATTTTTTTATGAGAGCCCCCAAGGGGTATAATGGATATTACATAGTGACTTGGGGAGGGGGCTAAGAGGGCCGGCTATTTAAAAAAGAGGGGAAAATTTCTCTCTCCACTTTTTATTTCAAATCTAGATCTAGAATTTCCCTCAACCAAATTTCTTTATTCCCATATCAATTCTCTACCAAATTTTATCCTAATTCATTCCCAAATCACCATTGGAGGCTAGTAGATCAAGGATCTAGAAGGAGGAAACAAGGATCTACAAAGAGGAGCAAGAATCTACAAGTTGGAGGCCATTTTTATCAAATTTGGAGGTTGTATTGGAAATCCATCTTCCAACAGGTACAATTCAGTTTTTTCCTTTAATTAGGTTCTAAATTTGATATTTAACCATGAGAAACTACCCCATATGCATAGGCTACCCATATGAATTGGAATTAGGTTCATAGGAGTCCTATGGTGGAAGTTATGTGCATTGTGGTATCAATTTTGGGAGAATTCCGAGATTGAGACTTGTTGTGTTGGTCAATTGGTCACATAAATCAAATTAACATGTGTTTATTTGTTTTTTTGTGGCTAGTTTCGTATCCATAATTGGGTACGTGTAGATCGTATCCCAACTATTTGGTGATACGTGTTGTTTTGGGGATTTTTCCTCCGACACGAGATTTTGTGTATGTCATATTTTGACACGGACACGTAGATGTGTGTTTGACTCTTAATATTATTTATAAATAGTAATTTAGACTTTTTTGTGTCCTTCAGGATGCGTTTGGTTGTGTGTTGGAGCCGTATCGTAAGCGTATCATGGAATGAGTGTGATACGGGTGCGGTACACTCCATATGTTTGGTTTGGTCCTCATTTCTATGTGTGCTTGTGTATTTATATATGTATGATATAGTATATGATAGGTATATGTATATGAGTATGTTTATATGATAATTGTATATAGAGGATATCTATAGAGTATATATATATATATATAACTAAATGTATATATGTATGAGTATTTGTATATATACATATATGTGTGTATATATATATATATATATATATATATATATATATATATATATATATATATATATATATATATATATATATATATATATATATATAGTAGTGAGAGTGTATATATATATATATAGAGAGAGAGAGAGATTGATTTAGATAGATGTATATATGTGTATGTGTGTGAGTGTGCTAGGTGTTGAGTGTGAGAGTGTGTCAGTGAGTGACGGTGCAGTGCACAGTGGCAACAAAGGAGGGAGAGCAGCAGGTTGGGCAGTGAAGGGGGCTCAGGCACAAGAGGGTTCAGCACAGTAAAGCATTGTATATCACTGTGAAGTATCTGCACATTATCAACTACAGCTCAGTTCAATACAGGAACTGCAGTGCATTCAATACACAACCACAATGGTTTACTTAGCAGTGCAGTTTCACTATTCAGTAAGGGGGCTCGGGCATGGAAGAGCAGGGTGCAAGCAGTATCATCCTCAGTAAGGCATCAAGCAGTAGTAGTTTGCAGTCACAGTAAGAGCAGTACACCTCGGTGTACAGCAACTAAGGGAGGCACAACAGCCAACTGTAGGAGGAGCTCGGGTCTTCAGCACTGAGCAGTGAGACTGCACAACATGTGCAATCTCAGTTTCAGCAATCCAGCAGCAGGGAGTTCAGCTGAGGTACCATCTGTAGTATCACTGTGCAGTGTTCTGCATAGTACAGTATCAGTGGATAGTGGTTCAGTCAAGTTGTTATGGGTTTAGCTTTGAGTTGGGTAATGGTTTAGTTAGAATAGTTAAGAGTATCAGTTAGTTTAGTATACTAGTTAGTAATTGTCACTACCACGTTCCGAAAACGGGGGTATTTTTGACTTTTTATAATAATTAATATTATTATAGTTGCAATTTATTAATTGCATGATAGTATATTTGATTTTAAATAAATGTGTGATGTGTAATTTAAATATAATATTATATACAGTGTTCGTTTGTGTTTGAGCTGGTAGACTTGACCTAGAAGCCCAGTAGATAAACACCTGTCCGAATTATGGGATTTTGAGGTTAATTGTTTTATTTTAAATTTAATTTATTGGAGGTGTAATTAATTACTGTATTTTAATTAATTATTGTACTTTGCCTTTGCTTCAATATTTGGAGCGCTATCCTGACTTTTGTCTTCCAACAAATTTCGCAATCTTGACCTAGACATGCCCGCCTTCCATTCTGCTATTTTTGCAACTCATAATTATGCTCTCTGTACCTTGTTTCTAGCCGCACAAAAATTGTCGCGGACGTTATTTAATAAATTCCTATTTTTGTATCGTTGTGCGTTCCAATTAAAATTGGAGGCAATCTTGATCTATTTTTCGTGCGGCCCAAATTAGGGTAATATTCTGTTTTGAGTCTTCTTCATTATTGGTATTGATGACCTGACCTGATTTTGGCCCCATGTACTCCTAATTAATTTTAGAACACAACTTGTATTTTATTCTAATTAAATTAAGGATACTATTTTAACCAATTCTGAAAATCCCAATTTAATTCCAGTGCCCTGCCATTTGAGCCCACACCAAACTTACAGCGCCCCCTGACCCTACAAAATACTGGACACCGAATCGCCCGCCAAATTTTTGTCATTTTATGCGTCTGTGCAAATACCCAAATTTAAGGGGGCTAATTTACAAATTTGCATTTTTGGTGTCAACACCCATTTGATTAAACCAATGAGGGAGCCCTATTAATTTTTATTAAATCATCACCCTCATTCCCACATGAGAAAATCTATTCATGACCAATCTGGACCACCCATTTAATTGGGTGCATCCTCACCTTTGATTTACCCACACCCTCTCTTTATTTAATGTCCCATCAAACCCTAATCCCTAGAAAACCTAGGTTTTCCCCCCTCAAGCCTCCACAACCGTAGCCTCATTCTAATTATTCTCCAACTCCTTCTTCTTTTCTTCTCATCTTTTCTTTCTTCTTCTCCTTCTTCCTTCCTTCTTCTTCTTTATTGTTTTTTCTTTCTTCTTTCTTTTGAATTTAAATTTGTTAAGGGAGGGGGGGAACACTGTTCATTCTCCCCCCCCAAACACTGTTCACCCGGCGGCCATAGCCACCTTATCTCGGCGGCCTGCGCACCGCAGTCCGGCGAGCTACATCCGGCCGAGCCCAGCTCCCATCCGGCAGCTCTCCCTCCATCATCCTCCAACTCCCAGTCCGGACAGCCGCTGCCTACATCACCTCCCCGTCCGGCTTGCACAGTCGGCCTGTAAACCCCCTGATTTTTCAAAATTTTAAAAACTGGATTTTTCACAATTTTCTGAAATTTTCTGGGAATTTTCTGTAATTTAAAAACAGGATTTTATTTATTAAATGATTTTTAAATGATGATAAACAATATTAAAATATTATGAAAATAATATTTTTGGATGTAAAACGAAAAACTGGACTTAGGGCAATTTTTCTGGAATTTATCGGACCCCGGACCTCTTTTTAAAACACATAAATTTATTTATTTAATTATTTAATTATTTACAGATTAATAATATTATTATTAATATTATTATTATTAATTATTATTATTTTTCTAAACCGGCCCGGCCCATTTCCTCCAGCCCAGCCCGGCCCACGAGTCCGCGGCCCACTCCCCACCGGGTCGGGTCGGGTCCGCCCGCCGCCCGACCCGCTACCCGGGGACCCGTCTTCCCCAGTCTCCCTCTCCCCCGCACTTCCCGCCGCCTCGCCCGGCCGCGCGCCGCTCGGCCGCGCCCACGTCCACCCCACGACCTCCGCCTCCCCCGCTCGGCTCCGCCTCCCACGGCCACGTCCCCGCCCATCACGGCCCCCAACCGCCTCCGGCCACCCCTTTAAAACCCCTCCTCCTCCTCCCCGATCTCCCCCTCAGCCACCGCTCTCCACCGCTGCCACCGACGCCGCGCCGCCGCCAGCCTCCGGCGCCACCCCCGCACCGCCTGTGCCGCCTCCTCCTTCTTCCCCAGCTCCGGCCTCTCTCCCCCACCGCGAGCGGCAGCCGCAGCAGCTCGAGCAGCCCCGCGCCGCCTTCAGCGCCGCCGCCTCCGCTCGAGCGACGCGCCGCCCTCCGCCGCAGCTCCCCCGGCCGGCCTCCCCCGCCCTGGGCCACCGCAGAGCCGCCGGAGCTCAGCCGAGTTCCCAAACCCTAAACCCAAACCCTAATTCTCGGGTCCTGTGTCCGACACGAGTCGGACACGTGTCGGACACGGTTTGACCCTGTTTTTTGGGTCCCCTTCAGGTGCGTGTAACTTTTTGCTCGTGGCTCCGTTTTTGATTCCGCAAATTGCGTTGCGAAGCCTGTATGACCCTCTCGATGCCCGGACAAACCGCTCGGGGAATCGCGTCCTGTGGTGATCGCACACCGCGATCCAAAAACAGAAAAAAAACCAGACCCTGTTTCACCCCGGAACCGAGTACGCCCCGCCAAACGGGATGACTTGGTCGCGCGCGGTCTTCACAGATACGTGCGCATCGTCGATACGGACGTGTGGGATTTCGCAGAAGCTGATTCGGGTGTGCGTGCACACCGGGATCAACGCGTATCCGCGGACATCGCCCCGTATCTGACTTTTCTGCAATTCGACCTAACTTTGTGTACACACGTCGGATCGAGACGAAACTTGCGCCATCGGACTCGTAGCGATACGCTGGTCCTGTGGGTCAAGTTTGGTTCAATTCTGAGAACGTTGACAAAATCGCGTGTCGTGGGCCCCACAGGCCCCGCTCGACGGGCGATTTTGTGATCGGCTCATCGGAATTTAATTCTGAAAGTTCCGTTGGGTTCGTATCAGCGTTTCTGACCTGTTGACACTGAGTTTGGTGAATTTGGAGACCGTTGACCCTGACGCATTTTTCGGTGCAAAGCGGGCCACCGGTGGACCCCGTTTTGGCCCGAAACTGCCGTTTCTGCCCTTGTCTCCAAATTGGACCCAAGGACAGGCAATTCTAGCTGATTGATATTTTATGGATCTGATGGTGATGTTTGTTTCAGCAACCGAAGTACCGCCTGCAAATCCAACCGAAGTCAGAACCGCAAACATAGCTAGAACCACAGGCAAGTGTACCTTGCCAAACGCTGCAGCTTGCTATATATTTTCTTGGTTAATTTTGCATCAGTGAGAACATAGAGCTTGTAAATTCTCAGTAATTTCTGTTATAGTATTTTACTTGAATTCTGGTAGATCCATATGTAACTTGTTTTAACTGCTTAACCTAGGAAACGTGTGACGTGCTTAGTGTCCGATCATAGTCGGGTGCCAACCCCGTACGCGGTGTTGGGTACGTCATTAGAGATGGACAATCGATACCCTTATTCTCGTACTTGTCCTATCAAGTACACCAGAACCCAGGACACTTGACACTATTTCATGAGACGGAGTCTTCCTGAGACATTCGAGGTGATTCTGTATAGGATGCATATTTTATGACATAGACTTTACATTCTTAGACATTTGATTCATAGCTATCAGAATTGCTGCATTAGTTATAATCGTGCGTGACATGGACATGAGGCATCGTGGACATGAGACGTGGGATTACATTGGGTGGGGAGAGACACACAGACTACAGGCTGATATTATATATAAAACATAGTATATAACATAGTGTAGTTCATAGTTATTGCCGCTACCGGCTCCCCGACACAGAGCTTGTAGTGGCTTCAGCCTGAGTTCTAGTGCTGCTCTCATATTGCATATCACATAGTTGGTTACTTAGTTTACCCTGATGATTATTTTATCTGCTGCACCGTATTTATTTTGGCTTGTATTTTCTGTACCTTGCTGTCCCCTGAGGACCTGGATCCGGATTATGTCCCCAGGTACAGCTGAAGAGAACTACCCAGAGGTGTACGGTACCGGAGCACTCCTTGGAGCAGAACAAGGAACAGAGGACGAAGTAGTGGCCGAAGATTTCTCCTGAGCACCGGCTTCAACTACACAGTATTTACATTTTCAGCATTTCAATTCCTGTCTATTTTTCCTTAAATGTAACAGAATATTTCTCGGATTTGTTTCCCGAGATAACCTTATTTGATATTGCATATTTATTTCCATTGCATTATTTCTGGCATTTAATCTGTGTTTACCCTGTGGATGAGATTAGAAATACCTGCGACTTGTATATTATACTGCTAGACTACAGCTTAAGCATGCCCTGATGGATCCATTAAATTGGGTTGTCCATCGGTGCGTGCTGCTGGCCATTGCTCACGTGCTCAGTCCCTCGTCATTTTGGGACTGGGGCGTGACATGGTTTTTGTGGTGGCCCATGCAGGTCTACGACTAATTTGTTCGGTTTCAACTTAGGGACCGAATAGGCCTGCAATAAAAATAGGATAAGTTTTTAGGATCTCATCCACTTGCTTGAATCGTTTTTGATATCTGTATCGTATTCGAACTAATTTTGACTTGCATCTTGCCTTGATTCCTGTGCGCCTCTTATTGGTTATTTTGGATGCAGGGAAATGGACCCACAAGAATGCAATGAGACTCCCGCCGAAACCCCATAAGCTACAGGTGTCACCTATGACGACGAAGTGACACCAGTCGGAGGAGTTTCCTCAACTCAACAAAGCCAGCAGGCAGGTCAACCTACCTCCCGATTCCGACGCGATGATATTCCACCTCCGCCGCAGTTCGTTCCACTAACGCCCGTACTCCCACAAGGACAGCCAATTGACGGGCAGCAGATATTCCAAATGATCTACGCGATGATGCAAGCTCAGCAACAAGTCCAACACGAGGCTCAGCGTCGCGAAGCTAACTTCTGGAGGGACAGCATCATAACTGTACTGGAGCAGGGAAACCTACCAGCTCGACGGCCATCTACAGGCTCAATCACTGACTTCCGCCAACTGAAGCCCCGCACTTTTTTTGGAAAAGAGGAGCCCACAGAAGTTCATGAGTGGCTCACCCTCATACGGCATCAACTTGAAGCAGCCGAGCTCCCCCGGGAACGCTGGATGACTGCCGTCCGAATGCAGTTGACAGGCAACGCGCACCACTGGTGGTTGTCTGAGGAGGCACGACTCGGACCAGACCGAGTCACTTGGGAGGAGTTCTCCAGACTCTTCCAAGAGATGTACATTTCGGCTATCGCTCGATCAGAACTGCGGGACAAATTCAATCGCCTCACCCAGGACTCTATGACGGTGGAAGAGTACAACGCAGAATTCATTCGTCTGAGCCGCTTCGCCCCAACCCTGATCCCGACAGAGGAAGAGAAGGCCGAGAAGTTCTTCGACGGACTGAACTTTGAGCTACAGAGACTAATCGGATCCGTCGCACCTACCTCCTACTCGGACATTCTCGCTGCAGCCCGACGCCTGGAACGCGTCACCAGGAGGGAGTCTCGCCACAAGCGGCCAATCACCTCAGCACCAGACAGATCATCACCGGGAGAATCTGCAAAGAGATCTCACACGCACCAGCCACCGAGGACATCTTCGCAGACCCTTCCTACCTGTCACTACTGCGGCAAGCTAGGTCATGTCGAGAAGGACTGCAGACGTAAGTTGGGATTGTGCCTAATTTGCGGGGCCAATCAGCACATAGCCAAGGACTGTCCTCAGCATCGAGATGGAGCACCAAGGGCAAACCAACCCGCTTTGCCAGTACCGAGGCCACCTCTGGCACCTCAGGCGACACTCTTCCAGCAAGCCCAACAACAGCAGAGGAATCCACCACAAGGACGAGGACAAGCTTATGCGATGACTGTGCAGGACGCTGATGCGAGTAAGTGATTCATAGTTATCCGTTTCTAGTCTTGTTGTAGCTCGTGCCTACTGGTTCGTGACCTCAGCCCCAACCTATTAATTTGCAACTTGTTAATAACAACCTGGTTTTTATAAAAGTATAGTTTTAACTAGATTTTCCTGTAAAGTGTAAACTTTCAATTTTAGGGAAATGGTATTTCCCTGAAGTCTCTTGTGATGTGCTTTCAAACGATACCTGCGACCGTGTCATCTCTGCTGACCGGTTATTCTTTGATTGCGAGGACGCAATCCTCTGAAGGGGGGTAGATTGTAAACCCCCTGATTTTTCAAAATTTTAAAAACTGGATTTTTCATAATTTTCTGGGAATTTTCTGTAATTTAAAAACAGGGTTTTATTTATTAATGATTTTTAAATGATGATAAACAATATTAAAATATTATGAAAATAATATTTTTGGATGTAAAACGAAAAACTAGACTTAGGGCAATTTTTCTGGAATTTATCGGACCCCGGACCTATTTTTAAAACACCTAAATTTATTTATTTAATTATTTAATTATTTACTGATTAATAATATTATTATTAATATTATTATTATTAATTATTATTATTTTTCTAAACCGGCCCGGCCCATTTCCTCCAGCCCAGCCCGGCCCACGAGTCCGCGGCCCACTCCCCACCGGGTCGGGTCGGGTCCGCCCGCCGCCTGACCCGCTACCCGGGGACCCATCTTCCCCAGTCTCCCTCTCCCCCGCACTTCCCGCCGCCTCGCCCGGCCGCGCGCCGCTCGGCCGCGCCCACGTCCACCCCACGACCTCCGCCTCCCCCGCTCGGCTCCGCCTCCCACGGCCACGTCCCCGCCCATCTCGGCCCCCAACCGCTTCCGGCCACCCCTTTAAAACCCCTCCTCCTCCTCCCCGATCTCCCCCTCAGCCACCGCTCTCCACCGCTGCCACCGACGCCGCGCCGCCGCCAGCCTCCGGCGCCACCCCCGCACCGCCTGTGCCGCCTCCTCCTTCTTCCCCAGCTCCGGCCTCTCTCCCCCACCGCGAGCGGCAGCCGCAGCAGCTCGAGCAGCCCCGCGCCGCCTCCAGCGCCGCCGCCTCCGCTCGAGCGACGCGCCGCCCTCCGCCGCAGCTCCCCCGGCCGGCCTCCCCCGCCCTGGGCCACCGCAGAGCCGCCGGAGCTCAGCCGAGTTCCCAAACCCTAAACCTAAACCCTAATTCTCGGGTCCCTGTGTCCGACACGAGTCGGACACGTGTCGGACACGGTTTGACCCTGTTTTTCGGATCCCCTTCAGGTGCGTGTAACTTTTTGCTCGTGGCTCCGTTTTTGATTCCGTAAATTGCGTTGCGAAGCCTGTATGACCCTCTCGATGTCCGGACAAACCGCTCGGGGCATCGCGTCCTGTGGTGATCGCACACCGCGATCCAAAAACAGAAAAAAACCAGACCCTGTTTCACCCCGGAACCGAGTACGCCCCGCCAAACGGGACGACTTGGTCGCGCGCGGTCTTCACAGATACGTGCGCATCGTCGATACGGACGTGTGGGATTTCGCAGAAGCTGATTCGGGTATGCGTGCACACCGGGATCAACGCGTATCCGCGGACATCGCCCCGTATCCGACTTTTCTGCAATTCGATCTAACTTTGTGTACACACGTCGGATCGAGACAAAACTTACACCATCGGACTCGTAGCGATACGCTGGTCCTGTGGGTCAAGTTTGGTTCAATTCTGAGAACGTTGACGAAATCGCGTGTAGTGGGCCCCACAGGCCCCGCTCGACGGGCGATTTTGTGATCGGCTCATCGAAATTCAATTCTGAAAGTTCCGTTGGGTTCGTATCAGCGTTTCTGACCTGTTGACACTGAGTTTGGTGAATTTGGAGACCGTTGACCCTGACGCGTTTTTCGGTGCAAAGCGGGCCACCGGTGGATCCCGTTTTGGCCCGAAACTGCCGTTTCTGCCCTTGTCTCCAAATTGGACCCAAGGACAGGCAATTCTAGCTGATTGATATTTTATGGATCTGATGGTGATGTTTGTTTCAGCAACCGAAGTACCGCCTGCAAATTCAACCGAAGTCAGAACCGCAAACATAGCTGAAACCACAGGCAAGTGTACCTTGCCAAACGCTGCAGCTTGCTATATATTTTCTTGGTTAATTTTGCATCAGTGAGAACATAGAGCTTGTAAATTCTCAGTAATTTCTGTTATAGTATTTTACTTGAATTCTGGTAGATCCATATGTAACTTGTTTTAACTGCTTAACCTAGGAAACGTGTGACGTGCTTAGTGTCCGATCATAGTCGGGTGCCAACCCCGTACGCGGTGTTGGGTACGTCATTAGAGATGGACAATCGATACCCTTATTCTCGTACTTGTCCTATCAAGTACACCAGAACCCAGGACACTTGACACTATTTCATGAGACGGAGTCTTCCTGAGACATTCGAGGTGATTCTGTATAGGATGCATGTTTTATGACATAGACTTTACATTCTTAGACATTTGATTCATAGCTATCAGACTTGCTGCATTAGTTATAATCGTGCGTGACATGGACATGAGGCATCGTGGACATGAGACGTGGGATTACATTGGGTGGGGAGAGACACACAGACTACAGGCTGATATTATATATAAAACATAGTATATAACATAGTGTAGTTCATAGTTATTGCCGCTACCGGCTCCCCGACACAGAGCTTGTAGTGGCTTCAGCCTGAGTTCTAGTGCTGCTCTCATATTGCATATCACATAGTTGGTTACTTAGTTTACCCTGATGATTATTTTATCTGCTGCACCGTATTTATTTTGGCTTGTATTTTCTGTACCTTGCTGTCCCCTGAGGACCTGGATCCGGATTATGTCCCCAGGTACAGCTGAAGAGAACTACCCAGAGGTGTACGGTACCGGAGCACTCCTTGGAGCAGAACAAGGAACAGAGGACGAAGTAGTGGCCGAAGATTTCTCCTGAGCACCGGCTTCAACTACACAGTATTTACATTTTCAGCATTTCAATTCCTGTCTATTTTTCCTTAAATGTAACAGAATATTTCTCGGATTTGTTTCCCGAGATAACCTTATTTGATATTGCATATTTATTTCCATTGCATTATTTCTGGCATTTAATCTGTGTTTACCCTGTGGATGAGATTAGAAATACCTGCGACTTGTATATTATACTGCTAGACTACAGCTTAAGCATGCCCTGATGGATCCATTAAATTGGGTTGTCCATCGGTGCGTGCTGCTGGCCATTGCTCACGTGCTCAGTCCCTCGTCATTTTGGGACTGGGGCGTGACATGGCCAACCCTAACTCCCTTCCCGGCCGAGCCCAGCACTCCGGCGGCCAACTCGAACTCCCCTCCCTCTGCTGCTGCTCAACTCCGGCTGTAATCCACCCTACTCCGCGCCTCCTCCACCAACCGAGGCCCGATTTCCTCTGTGCACCGGCCTCCCTCTGCTCTTCAACATCCTCCCGAGCCATTGACTCCGGCCTCCCTCTGCTGTCAACCCCGGCCTCGCTGATCGACCCCAGCCCGGTCATTCACCCCGAGCACCTCCCTCCGCCTTGCTGCGACTGCTCCGGCCACCCCCATCGACACCTCAACTCCTCCTCCCTCTGCCATTCCTCCCTCCGCCGTAGCCGACTTACTCCGACCATCAACTGACTCCTTCCGACTCCGACCTGCCCTCCTCCGGGCAGCTCTCCACTGCTCCAGCACCACCACGGTGTATCAGCACCACCACCAGTAACCGGTTCAGCTCCCCTGCTCCGGCAACTCTTCCCTATGAGCTTCTTCTCACCTTCTTCTTCCTTCTTCTTATATATATATGTATATATATATATACATACGTATATACGTGAGTATATATAATATGTGTATACGTATTTGTATATATTATTAATGTGTAGGTTTATATATATATATATAAATACGTATACGTGTATTGGTGTGTGTATTTAGAATAATACTTAGTGTATATGTATTCATATACATACAAGTATTATTTTGGTATATTTTTCATATGGAATATATGTAATAAAATACGTATTTTGGTATAAATGTATAAATATGTAAATACGTATTTTTGGTAATTGGTATATATATATATATGCACATATATATATGTATATGGTAAACGTATTAAGACTTGGTAACGTATAATTTAATAAAGTGAATGTATATTATTTATTTAATTTATGTTTAATACATGTATAGTATAGTATATATATATACCTTAGTATAATGTATATGTATTTAATAGTATATGTATGTATTTTAATTATGTATCATATAGTGCTAATATGTATATACGTATTGTATATTTAATAACTGATATACATGTAAATACGTATATATAGTATATATAATTAATTTGGTATATGTATATATGCATATTTTGTATACTTAATATATTCTTAATATTTCTAATTGGTTTGTATATATGTATATATGTTGGTTTATTTTTATATAATATCTATTTAATAAAAAGTATATGCTAGTATAAATTTAATTTGGTGTATTAGTACTAGTATATTTAAATAATGATGTTAATAATATATATATAGTAAATTGTATTTTGGCATATATATGGTACATAAATAATTGTTCAACTAATATATATATATTATACATGAATTAAATGGTATATATATATATATTGTATATGTATTCATTTTTGGTGCAAGTATATATATGGTAGGTATTAATGTTAGTTAAATAGGTAGTGTGTCTTATATATATATTAAATGATCCTAGGTGGCCAGTATCATACCTAGAGTAGTCCCAAATTCAGTGTTTATAGACTGTGTGTTAGCGTAGCATCTGATGCAAATGTGGTTTTGCTTGTGATATGTTATAGGACTGTTGGTTCACCCAGGGGATACTCTGTAACAGGACATCCATAATTACCAGCTAAGGACCAAGGCAAGTACATTCTCTGATAATTTCCAATTTCTTGATAATTTCTATAAGTTCAATAATCTTGAAATGTTACCACTGAATCTTTGACACTATGCTACACGGACTAGTATAGCTTGGATCTGCAGTCATGAGATGTTACATTGATTATCGTATTGACATTGTACACGACATGTATATTAGACATCGTACATGATAGACTGGACTTGCTCGTGTATCGTGACGTGTCATGGTTGGATCCACAGTACTAGTTGGGGGCGGGGAAGTAGTTAGTAAGAAATATGATCATAACCTCTTATTGTAGTATAGAACAATGTAAGTGTTAATCATGCTCTTCACCCATGATTAGCCAGGCCCTGTAGCTATCGTACATGTTCCCAAGCCGATCACATTTTGAAACTACTATTTCAAACACTTAGAATAGATTACAGTTCCCTATTTTAAATCATATACTACATCACCAGTATATGATACTGTTCCTTGTTCTTTCCATTTTCATACATGCACTGATTGTACCATGTCGCCTATTGCTCGTCTCTTTACATTGCCTGTCTCTTTTTATTTTTCCATTGCATTTATTTTACTGCCTTCTCAGTAGCTAGCATTACATGTTTATTGCTTATAGTCCTTATCAATTAAATGGAACTGTTATTTGAGATTGTGCTTTGCTCCTTCCTGACTGGAAATATTTTTCCAGACTATGCCTTAGAGGACCGATGTCCGACACTTTATGGACCATATGGTGAGTAGCTGCAGACTTGGTAGATTAGTTGTGATTCCGGAAGGTCTAGCCGGAAATTACTATTTTTTTTGTTAGTTCTTTAAGTAGACTATTTGGTACCGGATTTGTCTCCGGCAATTTTTGATGACTTGGATTATTGTTGAGTTTGATTATTACTTTAGACTTGTGTTGTATTTAATTTCTGTTCGATATCTTATCGTGCTGTAATCCTGTGATTGAGTATGCGTTCATTTTACTTGTGTCATCCGTGCCTCCTTATGGAGATTGGATGCTTGTGTGTGACTGGCTAGATAGTAGCAAGACCTTGACAGCGTTCTACCGCCGATGCTGCGGCGTAGGCTGGACGTACCCACGCACTCGTGCCCTAAACCGGGTGCGGGTCGTGACACGTTTTTAGTGGTGGCCCATGCAGGTCAGACTTCGCGAGTTGTGCGATGTCGTGGTAGTGTGGCATCTTTGTTACACTATTGCGTGCCTGCGATAGGATCTAGGACATAGGGTACTAGGACGAGAGCGAATACTCAATCACAATTTCTTGAGAGATTCCTGGGATGACCCCTGAGAATCTTATTTTAATTCCAATTTAAAACATTTCCCTTGTTCCGTCCATTCTCACTTGTTGATTGTTGATTAGTTATTAATTTAGGATTTTGGTTTCATAGTAGGGTTTGATTTCATATCAAGGTGAATTTGCAGACTAATTTATGGTATTAACTGATGACGCATGACGATGAGGACAGTGAAAATGATTAACATTAGAGCTATTGGACTACAGAAGGTGGATTTAAATCTTTAATTGAAGACTAAAAATAAATTACAATTTTTGGAATTTTTAGAAGTGAGATGTTGTTATAAAAACTTTTTGAGGATTCAGATTCGATTCAATAAACCTAGACAAGTCTGTAAGGATTTTTGTGATTAAGTTTTTTTTTTTACTTCAGTAATTAGATAATTGGTCTTGAGGAAGTGTATGCATTTACTTTAAAATTTTTGAGGAGTTAGTTTCGAGGACTTTGTTTGGAGGATAAAATCTTATAGTGGGAGAGATATATTAGTATATAGTAAATAAGATGCATGTGTAAGGATCTGTTGGCTTGAGCATAATTGAGATTTCACTGCAACTGACTTAAGTGTTCATCTAGGATGATATTAGAGAGAGCAGTACTTAGTATGGTGTGTTACATTTGATATGCACTTGAGTGATAAGGATAACTAGTATCAGCGATTGCAGTAGGTAAGGAAGCTAGCAGTGAGTATGTTTCTGGTAGAACTGTGGTACTTAGAGGGACAGAGGTATCAGACCATGGATGCATCTTTGACTTGTGCAATCACAACTAGGATTTATTTCCAATCTTTTATCTTGAATGTTGCTTCTTTAGAACTGTACTGTCCTTCCTTGATGATATCGCATTTTTGCCTAAATTGATTCTTTGGGATCTGTCTTCAGGATGTCGCCGCAGACACGATCTATGAGAGCAGGAACATCAGCTTTAGAGGGGTCTGCCACCTCTCCACCTGAGGGACAGACAGCCGTAGTTCCTCCTACATCTCCGGTGCATGTAGGAGTGTCTGCACTTTTCGGGAATCCTCCTCCCCCACCTGCTCAGAAGATTGCCGCAGCTGTGACGGACAACCTTCCTCCTCCACCGACTCCGATTCCCGGAGGTTTGCCCATTGACGGAACGCAGATGTTTACGTTGATCCAGGGCATGGTAGATGCCCAGAGAGTGACGGCAGACGCTCAGCGAGTTCAAGCTGAGGCTCATAGGATGCAAGCAGAAGCGCACCAGGCACAAACCGAGCTGATGAGAGAAAACATGGAGAATGCCCATCAGGTGACTCTCCAAGCTTTGGAGAGAGTAGCACAGTACCAGCAGTTTCCTGGCCAGCAGCAGCAGAGATCAGGCACTATAGTGGATTTTAAGAGGATGATGCCTCGAGAGTTTAAAGGCACCGAAGGGATACTCTACGCTGACGACTGGCTAGAGGATATAGAGCGGAGCCTCCGATTGACCCAGATTCCGGAGAACTTACAGATAGAAGCCGCTGGCAGTCAGATGTTCGATATCGCACTCACGTGGTATCGCACAGAGCCGAGAATTACTGCACAAGGACTTACTTGGGAGACCTTCAAGGAACTCTTCAAGGAGAAGTTCTTTCCCAACGTGGCATTGGGAACCTTGGAAAGTCAGTTTCATGACTTGGTTCAAGGAAACATGTCGGTCGACGAGTACGCTGCAGAATTCTGTAGATTGGGCCGTTTTGCATCATCTATGATTCGGGACCCAGGAGATCGAGCCCGAAAATTTAGAAAGGGACTGACAAGAGAGATTAGGTCGCGCACTTCTGGTCGTCGTACCGCTACCTTTGAGGCTATCTTGATGGATGCTCAGATTGCAGAAGAGGATCTGGATCTCAGGCCTAAGAGGAGTCACAATACTTTTGGAGATACGAATGGTAGCACAGGACCAGCCAAGCATCCCCGTATTCAGCTCCAACAGCAGTACCAAGTACCATTTCATATTCAGCAACAACCATGGACATTTCATCATCCACCGCAGTACCTAGCACCAGTTCCTATCCAGCAACATCCATGGGCGTATCAGTATCAACAACAGTACCAGGCACCAGTCCGTGTTCAGCAGAATCAGCAACAGCCTCCAAGAGAGACACAGCAGACTTGTCATTTATGTAAGAAGCCAGGTCACCTTTGGGAGAGCTGTAGAACGAGGCTAGGACTTTGTTTGCACTGCGGCGCTGCGGGACATCGAGTAAGGGATTGTCTTCTAGCCCCTTATCTTCCCGGCCAGCGCGCAGTTTCAGATTATAGAGATCCAGTTAGGCTACCTGTGGAACCGTATATTGCTCAGCACCGGCGAAGGGAACCACCCCAGCAGGGCGGGGCATTTGCGATGACGGTCGAGGAGACCGATACTACAGGTAATGTGTTAGCAGGCTCTGTTCTTTCCTTCCTTCTGTTCCTATCTATTTGATTGATTGACTGATACTTTAGTACCGTAGCTTGTATGCATAATTTTCTTGTTAGAATGTAGTTAGTAGTACACCCTGATACAGAGACTGCAATACCATGACAAAAGACACCATGACCGTACATATTCCCTTAGGTTACATGTTGTATGATTATAGGAAAGATTTTTAGACCAGGATTATTGGGTTTGACCATGACAAAGATTCAGAAAGGAGTTATGACTTGACAGGAGAGACAAGATGATTAACAAGATGATTAAAAATTGGAGGATAAGCATCGATTTAAATAAAGGGCCAAGAATTTAACATGGCAGAATTTATGATCTATTAATTCCAGGAAGATTATGGCATATTTAAATTGGTTATTAAATTTGGAAATTTTGGGAGATTTATCAATATATTTATTTAATTGCGAGTTATGAATTTTAGAATTTTATATGAGATGTTGCAATTTGAGAATCTTTAAGTATCGCATTGGTGGGTATTTTGAGGAAGAGGAAATCGAGAAATAAAATTTTTGATGAATAAATGTTTAAATTCAAACTTGTGGAACGAGATTACATTTTTATATTTGTTCATTGATAAAAATTAAATTTGAGGAGTGGATATTAAATTTCGAGTATTGAATTATTAACTAAAATTTCGGGAAATTTTGATAAAAATGGACTTTGATTCTATTTCGAGGATTTTTTTTCAGGTTATGCAATAGTCCCTGAATTTTTGGAAAATTGTGAAAACACCTTGTGGATTATTACCTGATTTCGTGATTTATGAATTTAAACTTTGAGGGAAAATAGTAATGTGTATGAATAAATGCTACTATGAGGACTTTAAATTTTGAGGACGAAACTCTTTTAAGGAGGGTAGACTTGTCACTACCACGTTCCGAAAACGGGGGTATTTTTGACTTTTTATAATAATTAATATTATTATAGTTGTAATTTATTAATTGCATGATAGTATATTTGATTTTAAATAAATATGTGATGTGTAATTTAAATATAATATTATATATAGTGTTCGTTTGTGTTTGAGCTGGTAGACTTGACCTAGAAGCCCAGTAGATAAACACCTGTCCGAATTATGGGATTTTGAGGTTAATTGTTTTATTTTAAATTTAATTTATTGGAGGTGTAATTAATTACTGTATTTTAATTAATTATTGCGCTTTGCCTTTGCTTCGATATTTGGAGCGCTATCCTGACTTTTGTCTTCCAACAAATTTTGCAATCTTGACCTAGACATGCCCGCCTTCCATTCTGCTATTTTTGCAACTCATAATTATGCTCTCTGTACCTTGTTTCTAGCCGTACAAAAATCGTCGCAGACGTTATTTAATAAATTCCTATTTTTGTATCGTTGTGCGTTCCAATTGAAATTGGAGGCAATCTTGATCTATTTTTTGTGCGGCCCAAATTAGGATAATATTCTGTTTTGAGTCTTCTTCATTATTGGTATTGATGACCTGACCTGATTTTGGCCCCATGTACTCCTAATTAATTTTAGAACACAACTTGTATTTTATTCTAATTAAATTGAGGATACTATTTTAACCAATTCTGAAAATCCCAATTTAATTCCAGTGCCCTGCCATTTGAGCCTACACCAAACTTACAGCGCCCCCTGACCCTACAAAACACTGGACACCGAATCGCCCGCCAAATTTTCGTCATTTTATGCGTCTGTGCAAATACCCAAATTTAAGGGGGCTAATTTGTAAATTTGCATTTTTGGTGTCAACACCCATTTGATTAAACCAATGAGGGAGCCCTATTAATTTTTATTAAATCATCACCCTCATTCCCACATGAGAAAATCTATTCATGACCAATCTGGACCACCCATTTAATTGGGTGCATCCTCACCTTTGATTTACCCACACCCTCTCTTTATTTAATGTCCCATCAAACCCTAATCCCTAGAAAACCTAGGTTTTCCCCCCTCAAGCCTCCACAACCGTAGCCTCATTCTAATTATTCTCCAACTCCTTCTTCTTTTCTTCTCCTCTTTCCTTTCTTCTTCTCCTTCTTCCTTCCTTCTTCTTCTTTATTGTTTTTTCTTTCTTCTTTCTTTTGAATTTAAATTTGTTAAGGGAGGGGGGGAACACTGTTCATTCTCCCCCCCCAAACACTGTTCACCCGGCGGCCATAGCCACCTCATCTCGGCGGCCTGCGCACCGCAGTCCGGCGAGCTACATCCGGCCGAGCCCAGCTCCCATCCGGCGGCTCTTCCTCCATCATCCTCCAACTCCCAGTCCGGACAGCCGCTGCCTACATCACCTCCCCGTCCGGCTTGCACAGCCGGCCAACCCCAACTCCCTTCCCGGCCGAGCCCAGCACTCCGGCGGCCAACCCGAACTCCCCTCCCTCTGCTGCTGCTCAACTCCGGCTGTAATCCTCCCTACTCCGCGCCTCCTCCACCAACCGAGGCCCGATTTCCTCTGTGCACCGGCCTCCCTCTGCTCTTCAACATCCTCCCGAGCCATCGACTCCGGCCTCCCTCTGTTGTCAACCCCGGCCTCGCTGATCGACCCCAGCCCGGTCATTCACCCCGAACACCTCCCTCCGCCTTGCTGCGACTGCTCCGGCCACCCCCATCGACACCTCAACTCCTCCTCCCTCTGCCATTCCTCCCTCCGCCGTAGCCGACTTACTCCGACCATCAACTGACTCCTTCCGACTCCGACCTGCCCTCCTCCGGGTGGCTCTCCACTGCTCCAGCACCACCACGGTGTATCAGCACCACCACCAGTAACCGGTTCAGCTCCCCTGCTCCGGCAACTCTTCCCTGTGAGCTTCTTCTCACCTTCTTCTTCCTTCTTCTTATATATATATATGTATATATATATATACATACGTATATACGTGAGTATATATAATATGTGTATACGTATTTGTATATATTATTAATGTGTAGGTTTATATATATATATATATATATACGTATACGTGTATTGGTGTGTGTATTTAGAATAATACTTAGTGTATATGTATTCATATACATACAAGTATTATTTTGGTATATTTTTCATATGGAATATATGTAATAAAATACGTATTTTGGTATAAATGTATAAATATGTAAATACGTATTTTTGGTAATTGGTATATATATATATATGCACATATATATATGTATATGGTAAACGTATTAAGACTTGGTAACGTATAATTTAATAAAGTGAATGTATATTATTTATTTAATTTATGTTTAATACATGTATAGTATAGTATATATATATATACCTTAGTATAATGTATATGTATTTAATAGTATATGTATGTATTTTAATTATGTATCATATAGTGCTAATATGTATATACGTATTGTATATTTAATAACTGATATACATGTAAATACGTATATATAGTATATATAATTAATTTGGTATATGTATATATGCATATTTTGTATACTTAATATATTCTTAATATTTCTAATTGGTTTGTATATATGTATATATGTTGGTTTATTTTTATATAATATCTATTTAATAAAAAGTATATGCTAGTATAAATTTAATTTGGTGTATTAGTACTAGTATATTTAAATAATGATGTTAACAATATATATATAGTAAATTGTATTTTGGCATATATATGGTATATAAATAATTGTTCAACTAATATATATATATTATACATGAATTAAATGGTATATATATATATTGTATATGTATTCATTTTTGGTGCAAGTATATATATGGTAGGTATTAATGTTAGTTAAATAGGTTGTGTGTCTTATATATATATTAAATGATCCTAGGTGGCCAGTATCATACCTAGAGTAGTCCCAAATTCAGTGTTTATAGACTGTGTGTTAGCGTAGCATCTGATGCAAATGTGGTTTTGCTTGTGATATGTTATAGGACTGTTGGTTCACCCAGGGGATACTCTGGAACAGGACATCCATAATTACCAGCTAAGGACCAAGGCAAGTACATTCTCTGATAATTTCCAATTTCTTGATAATTTCTATAAGTTCAATAATCTTGAAATGTTACCACTGAATCTTTGACACTGTGCTACACGGACTAGTATAGCTTGGATCTGCAGTCATGAGATGTTACATTGATTATCGTATTGACATTGTACACGACATGTATATTAGACATCGTACATGATAGACTGGACTTGCTCGTGTATCGTGACGTGTCATGGTTGGATCCACAGTACTAGTTGGGGGCGGGGAAGTAGTTAGTAAGAAATGTGATCATAACCTCTTATTGTAGTATAGAACAATGTAAGTGTTAATCATGCTCTTCACCAATGATTAGCCAGGCCCTGTAGCTATCGTACATGTTCCCAAGCCGATCACATTTTGAAACTACTATTTCAAACACTTAGAATAGATTACAGTTCCCTATTTTAAATCATATACTACATCACCCGTATATGATACTGTTCCTTGTTCTTTCCATTTTCATACATGCACTGACTGTACCATGTTGCCTATTGCTCGTCTCTTTACATTGCCTGTCTCTCTTTATTTTTCTATTGCATTTATTTTACTGCCTTCTCAGTAGCTAGCATTACATGTTTATTGCTTATAGTCCTTATCAATTAAATGAAACTGTTATTTGAGATTGTGCTTTGCTCCTTCCTGACTGGAAACATTTTTCCAGACTATGCCTTAGAGGACCGCTGTCCGACACTTTATGGACCATATGGTGAGTAGCTGCAGACTTGGTAGATTAGTTGTGATTCCGGGAGGTCTAGCCGGAAATTACTATTTTTTTTGTTAGTTCTTTAAGTAGACTATTTGGTACCGGATTTGTCTCCGGCAATTTTTGATGACTTGGATTATTGTTGAGTTTGATTATTACTTTAGACTTGTGTTGTATTTAATTTCTGTTCGATATCTTATCGTGCTGTAATCCTGTGATTGAGTATGCGTTCATTTTACTTGTGTCATTCGTGCCTCCTTATGGAGATTGGATGCTTGTGTGTGACTGGCTAGATAGTAGCAAGACCTTGACAGCGTTCTACCGCCGATGCTGCGGCGTAGGCTGGACGTACCCACGCACTCGTGCCCTAAACCGGGTGCGGGTCGTGACAGTAATAGTTAGTATAAATAGATTGTTATTCAGATGTACTTGTTATGTGATAGATAGTTAGTTAGTATCTAATATTTATATGTTATGTTAGTGGATTGGGTAAATAGCTAGTGTAGTATCTACGTAACTATGTACTAGTTTGTATATATATTAGTGGTTAGTTATATTAGCTAAATCTTGGTATGTAGATATGTATGTATTGTATTATAGTTAGTATCTATAGTTGTATTCATATATATTATAGTACTTAGTGTATATTAGTATATTGGTTGAAGGTTATATATGTAGTAGATATTTGATGAGGTCTTGAATTACCTTGGGATACCAAGGTAAATGCCAACGTATTGGCCGATACTCAAGGTATTGAGTTCGAGTATCAAGATGGAGGTTTTGTGGTGCGATACTGCATTGGTTCAAAGCAAAGGAATCCACTTAGCAATTGTAATTAGGATTGGTATATATATATATATATATATATATATATATATATATATATATATATATATATATATATATATATATATATATATTATTGCTTGTATATGCATATATGATATTTCTATATCTCTTGTTTGCGTATATTGCGATACAGTATCTTAGTATCATAGTTTAGCTTGTATGGCCTAGATTCTTAGTGTATGAACCCAATATCATAGAGATAGACTCATACAACCTAGAAATAGGTAGTTTGACCAATTTTGATCGGTTTGACTTAGAATTGACCTAGTTTGATTATTTTGACTTAGAAATGGCTCTTTGACCTAGATGTTGACTAGTTTAACTTATTTTTATTCCAAAATCTTGTGTTGATATTATTCCCTATTTAGGTCTTCGAGGTACCGTATCAGATATCTGTGATACTATTCATCGGATTCAGGCGAGTACATTCTCTGATAGTTTCTTATTTATGATATCCTCTATGTTTATTGTATCTAGTATAGATATCCTTGATTTCTTGACATGATGGTTACACGGATTGGTATATCCGGATCTTGTCATGAGATGTTATTCCTTGATATATATGGTGTATATTGTGTAAGCCTTGTTTCATTGTTCTTCTTGTACATATACAAACACTGATTCTCAGGGAGATTGCTACCTTCCTAGAGACTCTCGTGCCATAACGTACCATGGTTGGATCCACTATACCAGTCGGGGTTGGGGAGTATGTAGTGTTGATATGTGATCATACCCTCCTTGTATCAAGTCTTGTTCATTGAATAGTGTTAATCATATACCGCACGTATGATTAGCCAGTCCATATATCTTGTATCAAGTTCCCAAGCCGATGACATGTTAAAGCTTGTACTCACTCACTTAGTCATTTAGTATTCTTGTTCATTGTCATATTGTTCATTCTTGTATTTATTTCTAGTATTTCCTTTCTTGTATATCTTTTGTATCTATTATTGCATCTTGTATATTAAAATCTATTTACTGTTACATAGTTTATATCATTGATTAGAACTGTTGTTAGAGATGTACTCTGCTCCTTTCCTGATTGGATATATTTTTCTCAGATGACACTGAGGAGTGGTACCCTACTCATTATGGGCCTCAGGATGTTGTGGGCTTATAGTCAGAGACCCTGGCTCAGGAGGGACTAATCCGGACTAAGACAGATGACCCAGGACTTGTAGCTTCTTATTATTCTCTTGTACTAGATTTGTCTTCAGCTTATTGTTTAGTATTTTTCTCAGACTCATTGATATTATTATTTTGACTCTTGAGTTGTATTGTGACTATCCTATTCTTTTATCATATTCGTGCTATTCTCCATTTTAGATCTGTTATTGGGTATATGGATATTGTTGGTGGCATATTATATTGTTAGATAGATTACCCAAATAATATTCTACCGCTGATGCTGCGGCGTAGGCTGGACGTTGTTCCCGACTTGCATCCCTACACCGGGTGCGGGTCGTGACACATTTTTAGTGGTGGCTCATGCAGGTCTCTTTGAGATCGCAATTAGTGCGATTCGTAGTAGTGCTCTGAATTGAGTACTATTACGAGCCTGTTTCAGGATATAGGTTATAGGCTATAGGCTATAGGCTGAGAATACTCAATCACATCTAGCAAAAACTCTTTTGATTCATTCAACTATTCTTCCTTGATATTGATATTTGATCTTTAAACTGTCCTTTCTTTGAATGTCTTACATCATGTGCCATATTGATTCTTTCTTTCTCTTGTCTTAGGATACCGCCTAAGACTAGATCACAGCAGGGGAGAGCAGCTTCTGAGAGGTCTGTGACTTCCCAAGGGCCTGCACCAGTCACTTCTCCGGTGATTGGCGTATCAGCTGCTTTCGGAGGTCCACCTTATATTCAGAGGACTGTGCCAGCTGTATCTGAGGGACTTCCACCTCCACCTTCCGTGCCAGCAGATGCGACACAGATGTTCACACTGTTTCGTGAGATGTTAGAGGCGCAGAGAGCTTAGTCTGAGGCACACCAGAGATAGACCGATGTTTTGCGGCAGGGCATCGAGAGTGATCATCAGCTTGCTCGTGCCGTAGTAGAGAGAGGAGTTTCGGACCAGCAGCAGGTTACTCCTCAGGTTGCTCAGCTTCGGCCAGGCAACATTTAGGACTTCAAGAAGCTGGATCCTAGGGTCTTCATGGGGACGGAAGGCATCGTCTATGCTGATGATTGGCTCGAGAAAATTGAGCATCTTATGAGGGTGTCCCGTCTTTCTGAGGACCTGAAGGTTGAGGCGGTAGAACTTCAACTGTTCGACGTTGTCCGTACTTGGTTCAGGAATGGGCCAATTTTTGTTGACGCAGGACAGTCTTGGGAAGTGTTCAAGGACCTCTTTAAGAAGAAGTTCTTCGCTCGGGCACACATGTTAGACTTAGGAAGGCAGTTTGAAAGCCTTATTCAGGGGAGCATGTCTGTGGAGGAATACGCTGCAGGGTTCGGCAGGTTGAGCCAATTTGTGGAGTATTTGGTGAGAGAGCCGGAGGTTCGAGCTATTCGTTTTTGCGAGGGTCTAAACTGGGAAGTGAAGATCCTTATTCCATCTTTTTATGAGACTTACTCGGAGATACTTGCGGAGGCACGCAAGGTTAAGCGGGAGTTGGGTTTGAAGCCCAAGAGAGATCGTGATTCTTTTCTGGGGGCAAACAGCAAGACAGTGACTGCCAAACGTCCTCATTTCCAGTCCAGGCATTTTCAGCAGCCACAGCAGCACCAGACTCCAGCTAGGGCGTCGTTTCACCAGGCACCGCAGCAGCAGAGATAGTTATAGCAAGCTCCTTGCTACTACTGCAAGTATCCCGATCTCTTCTGGAAGATTGCAGTAGGAGGTTGGGAGTTTGTTTGTATTATGGTACCGAAGGGCATCAGCTGAGAGAGTGTCCTTTCAATACTCGTTGTGCATTTCAAGGAACAGTTCCAACTCCGAGGACACATGCGAGACCCCCTACAGTACAGCCGAGGGGACCGCCGTTTCTGACCCAACAGCAGCATTATGCCCAGCACCAACATCAGGGAGGTGCACGTCAGGGATGAGCATTTGCTATGACATTCAAGGAGGTCGAGCCCACCAGAGATGTCATCGCAGGTTCTGTTCTTCTTGATTCTATTCCAGTTTTAGCTTTGTTTGATAGTGGTGCTTACCATAGTTTTGTGTCTGTTTCTTTTGCTCTGAAGCATGGTTTGGTAGTTATGTCTTTGCTTAGGACTTGCAAGATCATGACCGGGGGAGGCATTATCCTAGTTAATGATACTTGCAAGGATCAGACAGTTACTCTGTGAGGCCGAGAGAAGAGTGCGTGTCTACTTGTAATGCCACTTTCGAGCTACGATATTGTACTCGGGATGGATTGGTTGAGTAGGCACCGTGCTAGTATAGATTATAGAGGAGGTAGATTTTTGTTTGGTCCGTCAGGAGAGCCAGAGTTTGAGTTTGCTAGAGGAGCTGCAGAGCAGGGAGAAGATATTATTTGTGGAGCTATGGTGGAAGACAAGGAGTTGCCGCATCCGATGATAGCAGAGTTCTTGGATATGTTTCCTGAGGAATTGCCAGGGTTGCCGCCAGATCGAGATGTTGAATTCTCTATAGACTTGGTTCCAGGTGCAGAACCAATCTTACAGCATGTCTACAGAGTAAACAACAGCGAGCTGGCTGAGCTGAAGAAGCAGGTGGACGAATTGTAGGATAAGGGATTTATCAGATCGAGTTCTTCAACATAGGGAGGCCCGGTATTGTTTGTACCGAAGAAGGATGGATCAGTGCACATGTGCATTGATTCTAGGGCATTGAATAATCTCACTATCAAGAATAAATACCCTTTACCACGGATTGATGACTTGTTCGATCAGTTGAGTGGTGCCAAGGTATTTTCTAAGATAGACTTGAGATCAGGCTACCACCAAGTAAAAGTAAAGCCGGAGGATTGCCGAGCTAATGACCAGACTCACCAGGAAGGATGTAGAGTTTGTTTGGACAGAGGATTGCAAGGTTGCTTTTGAGGAATTGAAGAAGAGGTTGATGTCTGCTCCTATTTTGACATTGCCATCAGGGTCTGGAGGTTTTACTATTTATAGTGATACATCGGGGAAATATTTGGGTTGTGTTCTTCAGTAAAATGGGAAAGTGATTGCCTATGCATTTAGGCAATTGCGTCCTCATGAGAAGAACTATTCTACCCACGATTTGGAGTTAGCAGCAGTCATCTTTGCCCTGAAGTTGTGGAAATACTATTTGTACGGAGAGCGTGTGGAGATCTTCATAGACCACAAGAGCTTTGAAGTACGTTTTCACGCAGAAGGAGTTGAACATGAGGCAGCATCGGTGGTTGGAACTGATGAAGGATTTTGACATATCTTTGTAGTATCATCCTGGAAAAGCTAATGTAGTTGTCGATGCCTTGAGCAGGTATCCGGTAGATATGTTCTTGACGCAGGATCGATATTTTTTGGAGGACTTGGAGATCTTGGGCATTGAGGTGATAGTTTCTGGTTTTGCTATGTAGATGTGAGGATTACAGATACACTCAGAGTTGATGGACAGGATCATGGCAGTCCAGTATGATGATGTATCTCTGAGGAGCATCAGAGCTCAGGTAAGAGCAGGATTGGAGGATGATTTTACCATTGTTGAGAATGGTTCTTTGCGGCAAGGTGTTAGATTGTGTGTGCCTAGTGGGGAGCTGCGTGGGAAGGTGTTACAGGAAGCACATCGCTCTCAGTATTCCATGCATCCATGTTCCAACAAGATGTATCGGGATATGTGAGAGAGTTATGGTGGTATGGCATGAAAAGGGAAGTGTCATAGTTTGTATCCAGATGCTTAGTGTGCCAGCAGGTGAATGCCGAGAGGTAGAGGCCAGGAGGTTTACTTCAGCCATTACCCATTCCAGAGTGAAAATAGGAGCACATTACTATAGAATTTATGTTCGGACTTCTACGATCTCCAGGAGAAAAATATGCGATTTGGGTCATCGTTGACAGGTTGACCAAGTCAGTCCACTTTTTGCCTTTCAAGGTGGGTTTGTCTACGAAGAAGCTGGCAGAGATGTATGTGAGGTAGATCGTCAGGATACATGGATTTTCTGTCAGCATAGTCTCGGATCGGGATAGTCATTTCACTTCTCATTTCTGGAGGAGTTTGCAGGCGCATTTGGGCACCCAGCTCAAGTTCAGTACTCCATATCATCTCCAGATAGATGGGCAGTTAGAGAGGACTATTCAGACTCTCGAGGATATGTTGCGCACTTGTATACTAGATTTTGGGGGTTCTTGGGAGGACCATCTCCATTTTGTAGAGTTTGCTTACAACAACAGCTACCAGGCTAGTATAGAGATGTCACCATTTAAGGCTCTGTACGGGCGAAGATGTTGTACTCCCTTGTCATGGGACGATATTGGAGAGAGAGCTTTGCTAGGCCCAGAGATGGTTGTGGATACAACGGAGAAGGTTAAGCTGATCAGAGATAGACTTCGAGTGGCGCAAGATAGATAGCGGCATTGGGCCGATAGCCACCGGAGACCTGTTGAGTTTGAGGTATAGTTTTAGATTTTTGTTTTGTGCTTGTTATTGGTTGTTTATTATAGATTAAGTTTTTAAGGTTGTGTTTTATTCTAGATCAGAGGTTTGGTGTTTCTGAGGATTTCTTCGACACGAGGCACGATTTGCTTCGGTGGAGGCGGGAAGCTTAGTCCGCGATTCATCGGACCTTTCACTATTCTAGAAAGGGTCGGTGCAGTTGCTTACAGACTAGACTTGCCACCTGCAGTGAAGGGAGTGCATAACGTATTTTATGTGTCGTAATTGAGATGGTACGTGGCGGATCCTAATCACATGTTGGATCACTCGGAGATAGAGGTGGCCCTACATTAGCTATCCAGAACAGCCAGTTGAGATTCTGGATCGGAGAGAGAAGGTGCTGAGGAACCAGACTATTCCCTTGGAATGCATCGCTTGGAGGTATCACTCTCCGGGAGAGTCTACCTGGGAGAGAGAGGAATAAATACGAGAGCATTACCCATATTTGTTTGTGCCTTGAGGTATGTTCTTTTCTAGTTATGTTCTGTTCTTTTTGTTCTGTTGTGTTATTTTCTAGGGGTAGTTTTCGTCTTTGAATTTCGAGAACGAAATTATTTTAAGGAGGGTAGACTTGTCACTTCCACATTTTCTAGGAAATAGTATTTTGGTGATTACATAATTTATTAAATATTGTACTTAATGAATAATTATTTATTGTATTATTTAATTATTGTTATATATTAGTTTTATATTTTGGACTTGTGTCACTTGGCCGATTCATATCGGCGACCTCTTGAGTTCTTTGTCGGCGATCATGTATTCTTTCGGATTTTGCCTACCCATGAAATTATCATATTCGGAGTACGGGAAAAGCTTAGACCGAGGTTTATTGGAACATTTGATATCCTCGTACGTGTGGGAGATGTTTCATATCATCTCACTCTTCCGCCATCGCTTCGTGAGATACAAAATGTGTACTGCCCCGTTCCCCCTGTCCGGGGAGCGCGAATAAGAAATAATTGGTATCATTCGTTTGGGACAGATTGAATCAAGATCTTTTTCTCTTTATAGATTGGTTTCTTCGGAATCAAGTTTCACATTCAGCGGATCGTGCCTCGAGGAAGGACTCGGCGCAGAGTCACGAGGGGCCTTTCCGTTGTGTTGGTTTATTTTTCTGTTTTCTATGTAGTTTAGTTATTTTCTTGTTGGTTTCGTGACTTGCATTTTCTTGAACGGTTTTGATGAATTTTATTGTCTTAGTTCTTTGAATTTCATATTTCGTATCGAACCCTTGGAGACCGAGGTAGAAGATATTAATCATCTGTTGGTGGATGCAGGTGATCGTGTAGGCGACGCACAAGCGGAGTCTTGAAGATCTCCATTTTCTCTCCACCGATTCACCTACTTGTGAGTGGCCTTACTTTCAATTAGCTCTCTTCTTCCAATTCTTCACTCTTAACAATTTGAATCATTTGTGCGTTCCGATCAACGATACCATATTAATCATAACCGAGTCAATATAGAAAAAAGTAAACTTGGAACACTTATGCTCACACTACTTCACCGTATGATATTATTGTTGTGTGCTTGTTCACTGTACATATATCTAATTTATCATTTAAGTTGTAGCTAGAACTTATTCATCTATAACTGGTTCAATGTGTGTAGTACATAATTGTAATATGATCACTTGAGCAGGTAGACTACGCCATCGTACTGTTCCATCCTGATGTCGTTAAATGCTTGGTATGATAACTTAGTATAGAGACATCTTATGGTCTTGGACAACTTGTGCACAAGGTATAGGAGTTCCTAAGAACGGTCACCGGGGCACCGAACCACTTCGTCCTTGGCGGAATATCAAGGTATCTACGCTTGCATTTCACGCGGGTAAGACGGGGTGGCTCGTAGCGGGGCTAGCTACCGGCGCTACCACCATCGCCGTCTACTCAGTCTATAATCCAAAATGGCTCGCAAATCCAGTGACCCCATATGTATATTTAAACTGTACAAGCTAACTATGTCTTCATGGCAGGGAAGGTCATGGTAAGTTATGTAGAAGATGTTCAGACGGGCATGTAAAGTCACCAAACGGTGGCACATTTATTTCAGTTATTTCATATCTATCGCATGCTGTAACTTATACTAAGGCAAGATATAAAGTCCACAACAATAAATGATATGCTTCACATAAATTATGTGTCGATTTGGTTAGTTGGGTTAGCTCACCCTCACAAGTACTTTTAAAGTACTTACCCTCATTGCAGCAGGTTCCCCGAGCCAAGGCAACGTGACGAGGAGCTGATGCTTTTTCCCCCCAACCAGTCCATTACTCGGCGCACTCCGTTCTTATCTTTTGAAGCATGTAAAAATTATTCGGAGCTCGTGCACACATCTTATGCAGCTCCGAGGCAATGCAATAGCTTCGCCCGAAGGTGTTTATTATCTTTTGATGTTTTAGTATGTGATTTAATGTATGGAATGACTATCGTATTTTGCGTCCCTCTTGTAAGCCCATGTCACTCCAATATACCGGTGACCTACACTTTCTGCCATACAGTGCCTCATAAGGTGCCATCTGTATGCTAGCCTGGTAGCTGTTATTGTAGAAGAATTCTACCAAGTGTAAATGGTCCTCCCAAGATCTCCAAAGTCGATCATGCATGCTCTCAACATATCCTCTAGTATCTGTATCATGCGCTGTGACTAGCCATCAGTCTGAAGAGGGTATGCAGTGCTGAACTTGAGTTCATAGACTCTCATGCATACTCTGCCAAAATTATGACGTGAATCTGGAATCACGATCCAATATAATGCTGACAGGCACTCCATGTAGTCGTACTATCGGCCTCATATACATGTCAGCTAATATCTCTGTGGACTGCCTAACTCTGAAGGGCAAGAATTGTGCAGACTTGGTGAGTCTGTCTACGACAACCCAAACTGCATCCTTCCCGCTAGGGCTCCGCGAGAATCCTGTAACGAAGTCCATGGTAATGTGTTCCCACTTCCACTCGGGAATGGGAAGCAGCTGCAATAGTCCTGCAGTCCTCTGATGTTCAGCCTTGACTTGCTGACAAACCAAACATCTTGCCACGAATCTTGCAATCTCTTTCTTCATCCAATGCCACCAGTAATGTTGTCTCAAATCTCGGTACATCTTCGTACCCCCGGGATGAATAGAATAAATCGAGCTATGAGCCTTGGTCATCAACTCCTGGCGTAGCTAGCCACTCGGAACGTAGAGGCGATCTCCACACCTCAATGTTCCATCTTTATGAATCCTGAGTCCCGTCTGCATGCCGGCCTCTGTCCTCTCTCGTAGCCGTCGAAATCTCGCATCTGTAGGCAGGGCTGCCCTGCCTCTCAACCAATGTAGACTGAACCTCGAGACTGGCCATCTGTCCATCCATGCCTGGCAATACAATCTCTATCCCAAGCTCCTGAAGATCCTCTAGCAATTACCGCTGAGTCGTCAAAAAGTATGCCATGGGCTTCCTGCTTAAGGCATCTGCTACTACATTCGCCTTGCCAGGGTGGTACGGCAACTCTATATCATAATCTATTATCAACTCTAGCCATCGCCTCTGTCTCATATTGATCTCCTTCTGAGTATAGACATACTTCAGACTTTTGTGATCTGTGTAAATCTCTACACGCTCACCATAAAGGTAGTGTCGCCATAGTTTAGTGCAAATATCACTGCAGCTAGCTTTAGATCGTGCGTCGGATAGTTTTTCTTATGAACTCTCAGCTGTCTCAATGCATAGGCTATCACTTTGCCATGTTGCATCAGTACACATCCTAATTCGCTCCCAGACGCATCACTGTACACTACAAATCCTCCCGATCCTGAAGGAAGTGTCAAAATTGGTGCTGATGTCAGACGCTTCTTCAGCTCATCGAAAGCCGTCTGACACTCTTCGGTCCAGATAAACTCCTTGCCTTTACGCGTCAGTCGCTTCATAGGTGCAGCGATCCTTGAGAAATTTTCTACGAACCTCCGATAATATCCGGCAAGTCCGAGGAAACTCCTAACCTCTGTAACTGATGTAGGGGTAGGCTACCTCTCTACTGCAGCTATCTTCTCCGGGTCAACTGATAGTCAATCTCCGATGATTATGTTTCCCAGGAATGGTACTCTATCCAAGCAGAACTTATATTTGCTGAGCTTGGCGTACAGCCTCTCCTGCCTCAGCGTCTCCAACACAATCCTGAGATGTCTCTCGTGCTCCTCCTGGCTCTTGGAATATACCAAGATGTCGTCGATAAATACCACCATGAACTTATCTAAGTACTGGTGGAAAACATTGTTCATTAGACTCATAAATACTGCTGGCACGTTGGTTAAACCAAACGACATGACTAGAAACTCATAGTGCCCATACTTCGTTCGAAAAGCCGTCTTCGGGATATCCTCTCTCCTTACCTTGATCTGATGATAATCGGATCTGAGATCGATCTTCGAGAATACACATGCACCACTAAGCTGATCAAATAAATCATCGATGCGGGACAGTGGATACTTGTTCTTTATCGTTACAGCATTTAACGCCCTGTAATCGATACACAAGCGTTCCGTCCTGTCCTTCTTCGGCACAAATAAAATGGGTGTTCCCCATGGAGATACACTAGCCCGTATGAAATCCTAATCTAAGAGATCATCTACTTGGACTTTCAACTCAACCAACTCCTTCGGTGCTAGTCTGTAGATAGGAAAAGTAACTGGCTCGGCTCCGGGAGTCAACTCTATAGTGAACTCTATCTCTCTGTCAGGTGGCAGGCCTAGAAGATTCTCTAGAAACACATTCTCAAACTCTGATATAATGCGGGGGTACACTAGTTCACCTTTTGCAATGTGTTCCCCTAAGGTAGATGGGCCCCATGCTCCTGGGCTCCCCGAAGAAACTCAAACTCAGGGTAATCTGGTGGTCTAGATATAGTGCAACCAAGTCGACAATCTAGCGTCGCGTGGTATTGGCTCAACCAACTCATGCTAGGGCGATGTCATAGTCTAGACTTAACCTCATAATAAATTCTCCCGTTCTGTTTACAATACTAATCTTCCAAAAGAAAAATTCTTCCTTGCCTAATGTATAATTTCTCTTCTCCTCAAAATTTTTCCTAAAATTGTATTCCTCAAATTTCTTTTTTCCGTTATTTATTGCTCCAGGTCATATAGTGCAATTATAATAATGGTATCACCCAAGCACATACTAGAATTTCTGGTATCAGATCATCATCTTCCAGGTAAGAGCCTAAAATTTTATCTCCTCTAGTCAATAATATCGTTCCTGCCATCGCTATCATATACAACAACTGATTCCTAGCATCGGGCTATGCACTTCCATAAATTATTCTAGGTCATGATCAACAATCTTTCCAGCTCCCAGTACTTCCAAGATCACTGCTATCTCAAGCACAGGTAGGGTACTACTGGGTCCAATTCTCTTGCTAACATTCTCTACTAGTTCTAGCATCCAAAAAGAACCTATCAGTCTATCCTAATAAGGGTAACAATCTTCTCAGAGAGTATCGCACAAATCATGTCTTTTGTCGTCTGAACTACGATCTTCTTCTGGAGGGATTTATCAGGCACAAGCATTCGTCTTTCCGAAGTGAAAGGAGATGAGAAACAAGGATAATGATATTGATAAAAAGGAACGAATACAATTGGGAAGTCCAATGGCGATAATCAATTATGAAGGGAGTTTTTAAAATCGATTATGGATTGAGCCTATACAACAATAAATTATAATATCTATTCCTAATTTGCAGGCTCGCTTGGCACTGTCATGTGACCAAGATGATTTAGATCAGACCTGCATGGGCCACCACAAAAACATATCACGCCCCAGTCCAAAAATACGTAGGACCAGGAATACGCGATATGCCAACTACGCATTCGACCAGACTCTGGTCCGACTCGAATACGTATGAGCTGTAAACTACTGGCAACTATCTAAAAAATCCAGTAAATATAAACATCTATGTCTCAATCCATAATGAACAGAAGTATACAAGAAGAGCTACATGTGCTAAAGTCGACCGCCCAATAACATACAAACTCGAATAGACTCGAGAAAAATATGAGTCTATAAAAACTAGGCTACAACGGCAGATGAATAAACAATATGAATAAGGTAACAATAATGCCGGTAGAAATAATATGAGTACCTGGTACGAATGCCTGCAAGACAAGCAACTCCATCCGTAACTCCAAATGCTCCGTAATCGTCTATGCTGCAAAACTGGTAGGGTACCAGGTCCTCAGAGGGACGTAACAAGGTACAAAAATACAGCATGCCAAAGTACAACAGAAAGTACAAGTACAACGACGGTGTAATCTAGCATAACCATCTAAGTGAGACACAGTTTGAAGATAATGTTCGACGCGTGGGCTGTCCAAAATAAAACCGTAGCTCCGAACATAGAGACACACGGGGCGTACCGTAGCTCCGAGCACAGAGTCACACGGGTGATACTACTACTCCGGATACAGGAACACTAATCAACAGGACATATATATATAAAATGCGTACAGAGGAGCCCAAACGTCTAGTAACTGTCTTTCCCTTCCCAAGCAGTCAACGAGTGTACGCTGAACCTGAACCTCTATCAAGAAGTCTCGTCATACAGAAGTAACTATCAAAAAATACGACCCTAAGGTTGTCCCAGTCTCCGATCATGATGTCAGTATCAGGATACAGGAAATCTGGCATGCCAACAGTGTATAGACGTGTCCTAGGGTTATGATATACACAGGTACGTACATCGAGGTATTGCGAATATCTATCACTCGTTACCAGACGTTACCGACGAACGTCTGCACTCGGTTTTGACCCAGACACGGAGTAATAATCCTAATCAAACTCGCGCACATTGCATATAATGAACAATAAATATCTGGTAACTGAAATACAGGGTGGCAAGGTACACTTGCCTGGGTCCGACTACTGAAGATGGGGATCCGGTACAACATCCAAGTCCGCAGGTCCCGTAGTACCTAGAGATGAGATACAAACTCAATCAATGAACTATCACAAGACTGAAATAAGATGTGACTCACGTCTAACATATGTTCAATCTCTGTTACAACTCACATCGACACTAAGCTAGAGGGTTGAGCCAGGTTGACTAAGGGTTCATTACAAATATGATCAATCACTTGTTTAATACCATCAAAACAATCCTCAATCATATACCATCATCTATCATCCGTCTTAAAACATCTCCTCGATCAATTTTACTACTATTCCTCAGTCTTACTATATTCATCCCGATATTCAGTTAATCTAACCCTGATCAAATCCTCAGTTTCACCTCAGTGTTCACAGACGTTAACATGCACATTGACGTGTCTCAATCTCAAATCATTAATTAATATTCTCAGTCCTTAATTACTGACTCGTGATTTGATATTATACCTATTTCATGATCGAGCACCTTCTCCCAATGTCCATCAACATTTTAATATCATATTATTATCCAATAATAGTTTAAAATAGCTCAATCAACAATAACCCATATACGTATAATAAAATAGGATAACACCCTACTGTCTCGTATGGCACTCAAAAACCCAACCCTTTAACATGTTCCTCAATCATATTCAGTGTTTTAATATCGCGTCCTCATCTCACAATAAATAACCTGCTCCTTATTAAATTCATTATTATGCATGTATCCAAAGTATGCTATACTCTAAGATTCACATCCAGCATAAAAATCCTAAGTATCAACCTTGTATTTAACCAACAATTCCATAAATTTGAAATAAAACCAACTCTAAAACTTAACATATATAATCCCTAATTATGTTATCACCATGACCATGTATAGAATTATACCCTAAAACTAATAACCCAAATAACAATGCAATATACCACCAAACATTAACACTAAACTAATAACACAAAACATAATATACAAAATATCGAGAGGGGGAGGAGTTCACCTCGGCGAGGTGGTGGTGGTGCTGATCGGAGGGGGTCGTGGTGGTGCCGGGGTGTGGAGTCGACGGGAAGCTGCTGGAGAATGGTAGAGTGGTGGTGAAAAGTGGTGGTGCGGCTGGTGGTGAAGAGTGGTGCGGCTGGAGATGATGCTGGTTCGAGGTGGTAGAGGTGGCGTTGGTATGTGGTGGTGGTATTAAAGGTGATGATGATGAAGATGCGGGAGGTCGACGGCCTGAGGTGGTCGTTCGACTGGAGATGGTGGTGCCGGTGGTAGCAGCGTGCTGGTAATGGCGGTAGAGGGTGAATCTGAGAAGAGGTGCGGCGGGTGGAGGAGCTCGGTGGTGCGTGGGGGGCAGTCGGAGAAGAAGCCGGAGTAAGTTGCGCCCGTGCAAGGCCATGATCCAAACAGGCGGTAAGATGTCTAAGCCATAGAGTCGCACAGATAGTCCGAGTGTAGCGGAATAAGAAACGAATAGGTTATTGGTAACTGTTTGTGGTATTGAACGAAAGAATGAAAGTGTATTTCAATGACGGGGTTTGTGCGAAACCCGCGCCCTTTGGTTTACAAACAAACTTGTACAATGTAATCCTATACGAGGATGTGGGAGTACAATTTATTTAATCTGGGTATAAATTGCTATAGGTGTCTGATCTGCGGTCGATCACTTTAGCCCTTGGACCACGCGATGTTGAAGAAGTGCCGTGGAAGACAGGTAGCAGCTTCGAAGGTTGTAGGAGAGGGTGGATGCACGATGCCGAAGTCGTCGATCCCCGCTCTTTGCCTGAGCTCCGGGCTCTCTCTCTCTCTCTCTCTCTCTCTCTCTCTCTCTCTCTCTCCTCCTTGTTCGATCTTCTCCGACTGTCGACCTTGGATCTGATATTGGTACTCTTGATCGAATTGTCCGACCTGGGATCTGATATCGGTTTCTTGACCAATTTTTCGACCTTGTTCCCCATTGACAGGGGCCTCTATTTATAGAGTCTTTGGTGACAGTGACCACTCCGTTGGTGTAGCAACCGAGGAGTGGAAAGTACAGTACCCTTTTACACAACGGTTAAAGTAACAAATGCCTACGTATAGATGATCTTTTGACTGAGCGGATGACGTGGGTCCAACTAAGGGGACACAACACGTACGGTTGCTACTAAGATCATGGCTTAAAAGCCACGCGGGTAGGTATCAATTGTGTAGAAAAGGTTGGCGTAGCAGCCAAATGTCCGTCACCATGGCATAGAAGCGAAGTAGGCATAGAAGCCGAACAGGCATAGAAGCCGAGTAGGCGTAGAAGCCGAGCAGGCATAGAAGCCGAACAGGCATAGGAGCCGAGTAGGCGTGGAAGCCGAGTAGTCGTAGAGACTGAGTGGGCGTGGAAGCCGAGTAGTCGTAGAGACTGAGTGGGCGTGGAAGCCGCATGAGCACAGATCCTGAATGGGCGTAGAAGCCGCTGCATATCGTGCCAGGATGGGCGTAGAAGCCGCTTGAGCACAGATCCTGAATGGGCGTAGAAGCCGCTGCACACCGTGCTGATGTGGACGCCTTAACCGGAATTACGGCTTTTGAAGATATAACCAAATCTCTTGCAGAGATTTGCCATCACCTTATGCATTAAATGCGGAGGCATGTTTCGAAGGTCTGCAGGCCTTCTGTGCACCCGTCGCAGAGACGTGTCTTGAGAGAAACTGTCACCGCTCTGTGCAATTAGACGTGGAGACGTGCCTCGAATCCCGTACGAAGTGCAGCTTTTGACATGGCAGGCGGTTTGTCTGCTGCGGAGCGTAAAACAGTTCATGTTTGCCGGTGTAAAACAGGGCGGCGTATTCCCTTGTACGTAAAAGAGCGGTTTATGCTGAGGGGACTCCAGTAAACGACAGTTTGGTGATGTTTTACCAAATCCTCTGCATCAAATGGTGAGATCCGCCATCATACTATGGCATGCGTCCCGAGAGGTCTGCCATCGTTTCCAGCCGTCGTCTGGGTAGCCGTGCATCACCTTTTGTCAGGAGTCAGAGGTCAGATTCACTGCGTGACTTGACAGGTTTATTTCGGGGAAGATGAAGCGTTCTTCGTACGCTATCACGCTGCTTTGAGAGCGGTTGAGTTTTACGCCATGGAGGCGATGAAGAACTCCGTTTCACGCTAGAGCGGCCTGGACGTACTGCACTTATGCGGATGGTCCTTTGAGCTTTATTCTTCACGCTGTTTTTTAGCGGAGAAAACTCTGTTGTACGCCCGATGGCTCTGAAGGCCTCTGCTTACGCTGCTCTGTATCAAGAGGCTGTGTAGCTCTTCCCATCGTATTTTTCATGCTTCTACAAGACCCCCTTCAGAGCTTTTTAATTCCTTGGAATTTGAAACGCTTTGAACGAAGCATGAATGGCCCCTCGTAACTCGAAATCTTTCTGAGTGGAGCGTTGAAACGGTCGGTGCAGACTTTATGGCGGATTTATGGGGGACCGTTGTGATCTCTTTTGCCTATAAAAGGCTGGGGGAGTTAGCCTGTTCTCCCCACATCTTCATCACCACGCAGAGATGATCACCGGAGTTCGCCGGGTCGATTTGAGGAAGAAGGAGATCATGTTCTTCCAGCGTGTAAGGAGCCGAAAAAGACGGCGTCTTCGAGCAAGTGTCCACCGCAATGATGGATCATGGAAGGATATCTTAGCCTCCCTTGCTCGGGATAATCAGCAACTTTGTATGGCGTTGCCCCAGGAGAGAGGAAGGGTCGTATTTGACCACACAGCTTGCAAGCTGTACCTCTTCTCCTTAGATCCCCGCGGACGAGATTAGACATACCGTAATCTATCGTCCCTGATCGAGCTGGGTGGAAGACCCCTCAGATGGATCGGCCATGGCGAATGGAGGATCTTCTTGTTCATTACTGTGGAAGTAAATGAACCGCCATGGAAGAAGAGGAAGACCTGCACCAATGCGAGAACCCGGTAGAACGGATTCTGGGGGCGATCTTTCGATGACGATGATGAGGAAGCCCTTTGTAGATGGGATTTCCCTCATATGTAGTCATGAAGATGAAAAGAAAACCCTTGTAGATTGGATTTCCCTCATATGTAATCATAATTTTGATCTTTAATAAAAATCGTCTTTCTTCTTCATATGATCATCTTGCCATATGTTGCTGTGAAGTCTGAATATGTGCAGCTTCAACACGTCTGAATCTGTACGCCGACTCTGTAGAAAGAGTGCTAGGTCCTGTCCTTTACGCATAGCGAGTAGTTCATAGAACGCTGTAGAGCATTTTGAACATCTTAGAACTGTCCTGTTGCTGGGACTGAGGAACCGCGTAGAGCTCTGAACTTCTGATAAACAGAATTTTTGTTCAGTCTTCACCTTCAAGAGTGACTTCTCGAAAATCCTTTGGAACAGGGTCGAGGAATGGCTGTCAAAAACTGAGTTGTCATCTTTTGATAGACGAGATATTCAGACTGGAGTTTGGATGAACCTCCAATTGACCCGAGAAGAGTAATTTCTCAAAGTTTTAACTCTTGTATGTTTCGGGTACTTGGGATATGTTGAGGCCAAGGAGGAGTATCTTCTGTGTGAACTCCTGTAATTGACCATCTTGGGGACCGTTCGAATATACGGAAAGTCGTGGAGCGAGAAATCATCAGTCTGTAGCCTCCGGGCGTAAAACACCGTCGTGCATGAAATCGTAGACTTGTAGTTCCTGTGCGTGAAGTCATAGGTTTTGTGGCCTCTCGAGCATAAAAGCTACTGAGCACAAAGGCATCCGGGCCAAAAACCTGACTTGTAGCTGTCGAACGTAAAGTTGTAGATTCGTAGCCGTCGAGCGTAGAAAGCTCCTTTAGCGTAGAAATGTATATCTGTAGCTCCTGAAAAGAAAATTTCTCCGAGCGTGAAGTCATGCGGATCTGTTGCTTCTGAGCGTAAACTGAGCGCTATCGAGCGTGAGATCATCGATTTGGTATCTGCTGAGCGTAAAGTCGTAGATTTGTGGCCTCTCGAGCGTAAAAGCTACTGAGCACAAAGGCATCCGGGCGTAAAAACCATAGACTTATAGCTTGCGAGCGTAAAACCGTAGATCTGTTGCTGTCGAGCGTAGAAAGCTCCTTCAGCGTAGGACCTGCTGAACCGTCTTTGCACGAAAAAACTTTTCGAGTTTGCTGACTGTCCGTCTTTCAAGGTTAGTGGGCTGACGTGGCATCCAATCATAACCCTTTATTCAATTTTGTGAGATTTGGTTAAGGTCTCGAGGAGTCCGTCTGAGGATTCGAGGAGTCGGCCCGAACTCTATATATATCCCAAGTTCTCTGAGAGAGAAACTTTTTATCCGTCTTCTGTGAAAGAGAGCTTTCGACTGTTCGAGTTTTTCTTCGTTCCCTCGAATCTTCAGAAAATGGCGTCGAAACAAACCTCCTCCGCTAAGGGAAAGGGTATAGGTTCCTCTTCTCATTCTTCCGCCCCAGCGAGGGGGTCTTCGGTCGGTCAAGGCGAACTTCCTTCTGAGCGAGGTGTCCCGCCGACGAGCAGTGCACCCGGTCTTAGAGGTAAAGCCTTCGGGGTGACAAAAACGACGAAAAATCCTTCGCACACGTTGAACGTGACCGCGCTAGGTCGTCTTCTGTGCTGATAGCCTCTTCTTGAGGAAGATGATGCACGGAGGCATTTTCATCTTTTACGCCCATATTTCTAATGTGTCAGCGTAAAGACTCTATATTTTCGTAGTTCTGAGCGTAGGAGCTCTGGCTACCGAAAATTGGGGTATATCGTAAAATTTGAATTTTACGCTTGTGGGGGGACCTCCAGCGTAAAATTGCCAGATTTGCACAATCCCGCGTAGAGCACAGACTGTTGTTTCTTTCGGTCCGTATGTTCGTACAAGACTTGTGATGACGTATTTTCCTTGCACTTTTGTAGTTGACTTGGGTGAGTCTCCACTGGCCGAGGTGATGGGCTCCGCTGCTGGGATGCTGCACTCGAACTACCTGGAGGATCTGTCCCACGTGTCATTCCCTATCTCCGGACCCCAGTACCCTGAAGGAAGGAGGGTCTTAATATCGGCTCAGGGCGAGCGAATGCTGCTGAGCATGATCAACGGGGAGCCTCTGACTTATGTAGACGGGGAGCCGTACGTAAAGCCGGCTTTCCTTTTTGGGGACATGATCGACAAACAGTCCCAGACGAAGCCTAAGAGGGAGCCCTGGGTCTTCTCAGCCGGGAATTTGGTTTTGTACCTGCCAACGATGCCGAGGGATTATCCCATCTCGGCCTTCTTCCACGCGACGCATCCTAGGAAGATGTCATGGACGCTGACTCCTGATCTTCACGGCAAGCCGGGGAAGATTTTTCATCTGAAAGGAGCTGACCAGGGGTCATTCGTCAGTCGCCCCTCCGGCGTTGTGACGTTGTTCAGAGGACTGTGCCCGGGCAGTGTTCCAAGTGAAGATAGCTTGGTGATCCAGCCGGTCCAATTGCCGACCTTCTGCAACGACTTCATGGGTCGAGGTGGGGTATATCCCAAGGAGAATCCTCGGTGCAATGGGTGGATCAACCCAACGAACTCCCGATGGAGATGCCTAGTTGACTGGGCCTTGAAGCACTTCCAGAGAGAGTTGGAGGGCATTGGACTATATGCCGCTGTGAGTGCGACGAGCGTCGGGTTGCCTCCGAACCCCAATTTGTTCCTGGCGCTGATGGAGCGGTACATTCCGCTCACCGGGACCTTTGCAACTCCACTGGGGGAGTTGGGGTTGGCGCTCCACGAGATGGCAGTTGTCTCGAGACTGCCGATGGGGGATACTCCATATGAAGAGTATGTTCCCACCAACCGGGAGTTGGGGGATTTGGACCCTCGGGTGGCGGAAGTATATCAGGAGCTGATGTGTCAATACTTCGCGTGCACCGCCTTTTATAACGAGCCTTCTGATTTGGCTCACACCACCAAGTGGATGTCCTACCTCTTCTTCCATCGAGCCGGGGCCGCCAGGTCGGAGAAAGCCTCGGGTGGCAAGAATGAGCCCGTGAACTGTTTGGGCGTGCTTAGTGCCCAGGTTGTGGAGACTCTTATGGAGGAGGCTGAAGCTCCGACCAGATTCTTGTCGAGGGGGTAGAAAAGTACCCGGAAGGCACCAAGGCCTGTAGTTACTTGAGGCGTTGTCGCAGGCCTTTGTCTAAGGAAGCCCAGCTGGCTGGTTTCCTCTCCATATGGTTGCGCCGAGTAGTGGTGCCAGGTACCGCATCCGCGGACCGCATTCACCGAAACATCCTGTGGCCGGCAGTGCGCCTGGTGTTTGGGGCAAGACTGGGCTTGCTTCCTGCCATGGTGTGCCGTATACAGGCTGGCTTGAGAGCCATAACTGACGGGTTGCTCGTCGACGAAGCTCGACGTGAGAGTTTTCCCAGGGTGGAGTTACCATACCTATACTTGATGGGATGGTTGATTCTCCACAATCCCCGGGTGATGTCTCCTGGGTCCGGTAGCAGCTTGGGGGGTATATTCTTGCTGAATTACAAGGATTCCTCCTGGAATGTGAGCACAGTTTTAGACTGCCGGCTGGTGTTGAACCTCGGCCACGGTTGGAAGCTCCTCTGTACTGCTCCCCCCGTGCATCGCAATCAATCAGGGGTGCGGGTTGAGGATTCAGGTGGAGAGAAGACCGACCTTTCCTCGGAAGCTTTTAACTGGTTGGTCTGTATTAGGCCCTCCCATCTGCTGTACAGGAGCGAAGATCACTGCTTCTTCGAGCCCTACTTGCCTAGTCGGTTTGCCAGGCAGTTTGGGTACGATTAGCTGCATGTGGATAATACCGTTACCAGCTTTAGGTCCAGGGGCGGACTCATTGATGGAGCTAGAGGGTGGCGATATTTCCTTGTGGGTTGTACGAGGGCAACCTTCATTGTGCCGGTTGTTACAACCTCCACGGAGCTTCGCATTCTCCATTCTTACGCCCAGTTTTACGTGGCGATTAACACCTTCCATCGTGATTTTGACGTGCGTGGAAGCTTCCGGGTGCCTTCTTCCAAGCATGGGGGAAGAGTTGACGTCCCTTCGGTTTCTTCGGACGAAGGTGAGGAGTCTGGTACTCCAGACGAGCCTCTGGTATCGGTGCCGAGGTGCGAAGTGCCTCTGCCTGCGGGGGCTTTGGTAGTCCCTTCTGGGAAGCGACGGGCTTCTGCTCTGAAGGAAGTTTCTCTTCGCAAGAGGAGGAAGGAGACGGTTGCTCGTCCTCTCCGCATTCCTGGCATTGCGGCTCCTGGGAGTGAGCCTGCCTCTCCCTACCTCGGGGATGACTCCTTGGCTGGAGGTTCCTCGCCTTCTAGAGAGGGGCCTCCTACAGTTCCGGTCGTCAATGCCGGAGAATCCTCGTTAGAGGTGGCTGTGGCGGCTACTGCTCCAGGTAGCGGAGCGAGATTGCCTGTGTGGCCGAGGCAGATGGGAGAATCTTTCCCGAGGTCAGCAGCGGGCATGACTCATGCCGCGTTAGTGAGCGCGCCTGGCGAGATTCCGGCCGATAAACTTCGACCACGTCTTGGTGGAGGCCTGACAAAACTCTCGGCGATGTCGGTCGGCCCACCTCCTTCTCCAGGCATGACGATTCGCATTGCGTCATTAAGGCATGGTTTAGCTATATCGACTGCAGATGCGTCGTATATGCCGTTGGCTCCAGGTAAAATGTCGTTTTTATGTCTCCTTTGAGAAAGATTGTCATCATACTGATATTGACTTTTTCGTCTTCTTCTCAGGGGATAGCGCCCACGGGGAGTATAGCGTTGAAGCGCATTCTGGTTCCGCTCGGGCTTCTGACGAGGAGGCGTTCGTCTTTGATGAGGAAGTGGCTTCGGGGGCCAGTACGCCTGGAGTAGCTTCGTCACCTCGAGAGGAGGATGAACACGTCGTCGTGACCTTGCCTCTTGTGAGTGTGGCGACGACTTCGACCGCCGTTACCGCACCTTCTTCGATTGCGCCATGTGTCGATGCGACGGCTGTGGCCACCTCGTCTGCAATCATCCCTGGAGAGGGACTTGCCGACATTGCGGGCGCTCCCGGCGTTCAGTCGGATCTAGTTGCGTTGACCGAGCAACATACCAGCCTTTTGTACACCGGTTTGAGAACGATGGTGTCAATGGTGTTAGTGAAGAGTCTGGATTTTGAGCGCCTGAGGAAGACTTCTCTTGCTTCGATCGGGGTCATCAGGGAGCTCGGCGATCCTGGGGTAGCTGACGCCCTGGAGGCGGTGGTTAATGGGTTAGAGCAACCTATTAACGAACATTTGCAGCTGACTCGGGGTCTCGATGCTGATGTTCAGGCTCGGTTCGACCTCATGACTGTGCGGTTTGCGACGAAGGTGGAAAGCCTAGACAACTCTATCCAGAAGCATAAGCTGGAGGTGGATAGGAGAAAAGTTGTCGTGGAAGAGGCTCTTGCCGTTGAGACGCGGTGTCGCTCTGAGCATGAAGGGAATGCAGCGAGGGTCTCCAAGCTGAAGGAAAAACTCGCTCGGGCAGAGAAGTGGGCTTCTCAGTCGCTGGCAAGTCTAGACGTAGCGTCCGGTCGACTGAGCACAGCGCGACGGGAGTTGGACCGTGCAGAAGCTGCTTGGGCGGGCTGTCTTCGGGCAAAGGCTGATCTGACCCTCACAGACACTCCCGAGGCACGGCTGGAGCAGGCTCGTGCCGACGCCTTGGTTCTTAGGAATGAGAGGATAACTGCGCTGGAGCGGCAGATTCACAATCTGACTCACCTGCCATCATGATGTATTCTTTCCCCTTTTTGCTTGCCCAAATGTAATTCTGCCTCCCTCTCGGGAGTAAATAAAGGCGACTCTTTTCTGACTTTTGTGGACCCATCATTTCGGAATATAAATGACCGGTTTTGGTGAGAGTGTTATCAGAGGTAGTATGGACATGATAGACTCCCGATAAACTTCTTAGCAGGATACATCTATTCAGAGGTCATACGGACATGATAGGGCGTAACCCTACTAATTGTGTTTTGGAAGTAGTTTTGTCAGAATCGAGAGCCTTGCTATGTCCCACCTGAGCAGGGGTGATTAAGCATAGTACCTTTTCAGGAATTTGCCGTTGATAGGAGCCATTAACAGGTCTCCATTAGGCTGGGCTATCCTGTAGGCGTCGTTCGAGAACGTTGTCTCGATCACATAAGGGCCTTCCCACTTGGGCTGGAATTTGCCTTTACTTCTGTCGGTAAGAATCATCGGTCTTCTTACGGCTAGAACTAGCTCGCCGACTTTGAACACTCTTACCTTCACTTTATGATTAAAAGTTTTGGAAATGCGTGCTTGGTAAAGCGCGATGCGCTGTTGAGCTTGTAGGCGTTTCTCGTCTAATCCTTCAAGCTCTTGGAGCCTTAACAGGTCATTCTTTTCTCGAGTCAACTCACTAGTCACTGCTATCCTGAGCGACGGGATCTGTATTTCGATGGGAAGAACTGCCTCGCTCCCGTAGACTAGTGAAAAGGGGGTACAACCTGTAGGTGTCCGCACCGTTGTGCGGTATGCCCAGAGACATTCACCCAGCTTCTCGTTCCAGTCTCTTTTGTTTGAAGAAACGAACTTCTTCAGGAGTTTGATAATGGTTTTGTTGAAAGCTTCCGCCAAACCATTAGCAGCTGGATAATATGCCGTAGAGGCAATATTATGTATTCGACTTTATCGCAAAATTGATGAAACGCTTGGCTGATGAACTGAGGCCCATTGTCATGGATTATCCTTCGAGGAATCCCAAAGCGATAAATGACGTGGTGCTTAATGAAGCTGATCAAGTCAGACGCTTTTACCTCAGCCAGAGGAATTGCCTCTGCCCATTTGGAGAAGTAATCCATGATGGCCAGTATGAACCGGTGGCCTCTGGAGGAAGACGGGTGAATGGGACCGACGATATCCATACCCCATGCTTCGAAGGGCCAGGATGCGACCGTAGGATGTAGATATTCAGACGGTTGGTGTATGAAGTCTGCATGAACCTGACAGACTCTGCATTATCTTGCATAGCTGATCGAGTCTGTGATCATAGTGGGCCAGTAGTAGCCCATTCTCCTGATACGATCCTGTAGCTTAGGACCGGGCTGATGTGCTCCGCATACGCCGTCGTGAGCTTCTCGGATAATCTGCTGTGCTTCGTCGTCTGAGAGACATCTTAATAGCAGTCCGTCGTAGGTTCGACGATATAGGCAGTGTGAAGATGCATCGAAATAGAAGCGTAATGATCGTCTCTTGACGGATATTGCTTCTTTGGGGTCCTCTGGCAAGATTCCGTATGCGACGAAATCTATGAAGGGACTTCTCCAGTCCCTCCCGGGGGGATCTGTGTTCACAGCGTGGCTGCGTTCAATGTGAAGGTTGTTCTTCACGCAGAATAAATCTCTGTTAAGAAGGATCACCGAATCTTGCCTTCTTGTAGGGGTAGCTAAGTCCGCAGCTAGACTGGCCAGGGCATCAGCTTCCAGATTCTGAGATCGAGGTACATGCTCTAAGAAGAACCCTTTGAACGTCATGGCTATCTCGATTGTCGCTCGGTGATAGGGGATGAGGTCTGGATTTCGGACTTCGTATATCCCTCTGACTTGATTGACGATAAGCAGAGAATCACCGAAAGCTTCCAGGAATTTGACCCCCAGCTCTTCAGTGACTTGGAGCCCGATCAACAGGGCATTGTATTCCGCCACATTGTTGGAGCATGGTTCTTTAAGAGAGTATGCCCGGTGTATTAGCCAGTTGGGCTAGGATGTCGAAGTTATATGGCTTCTCAAAACCTTTGTTCGGAATGTTTTTCACAGGTTTATCGAAGCGCACTTCTCTTTGTTTTCCTTTGTCCGTCGGCGTTGGTTTTTAAGGGTTGGCTTCCGGTATGACGGGGCTTGGCCCTGCAGGTTTGGCAGCTGAAACGTCTGCCGGTATATCCTCCTGACTTGCTCCGTAGTCGTTGAGGTAGGCTCTCCCTGACCGGGTTGTAGCAAGTACCTCGTCTTCGTCTGATGGCAAAGAATTTGTGACCATATGGCATGGTTTGCACTTTGAGCTCCTTCTGGACGTATCTCTAGTCCCTTCCTCGAGCTCTGACACCAAATCTGGATGAACCCACATAATCTCGCCCTGACGGGTGGTCAGGGGTACCAGGTTATGATTTTGATCCCTAGCCGGAGGGAGATTGACGATGTCCATTGTGGCTCGGGAAATGGGCGTGATACAGTCCATGACTTCTTGGGGAGGCAGATCGCCGAACTGCAGAGAGATCATGTTGGCTGTGACCGTTTTCTCGGTGTTGTGCAGGGTGATGGCCTTAGCATCGATCAACCCCTGGATCTTCCTCTTTAGTACGTAACACACCTTTGTTGGGTGGTGTACGTATCTGTAGAAGATGCAGTATTTGGGGTCGTCGGTACTGCCGACCTCTTGGGGCCGCCTTAGCTCCGGCAGGGTGATCTTGCCACTTTTGACGAGACACTCAAATATACTAGGGATATCGTCGTCGTCGAAAGAGTAGACCTCGACGGGCCTGGAAGTCCCGGGCTTTGTCTGCGTGGTCGCCGCTGTAACGCCCCGCTCCGCGCCGGCGTTATATATCAAGGTGAGTGGGCAGAACTTCGTTCTCTGATTCTTGCACGCCTTAATAATAACCTGAGTTTTTGCTTGCAATATTTTCTTAAGAGAATGATAGAACCTGCCTTGCATGTTAATGAACGAACTCACCTAGCTTGTCTTTGAAACAATGCCTGCTTAACGAGAATCCTGAATCGCCTGCTTAGAGTGCATGAATATGTTCACTATCGTCTATGCTTCGAGAGAACCATACTGTGCCTGAACGTGTTCAAGTGATAAGTCGGATTGCCCCGCAACAATGAGTGTATTCTGATGGTTCGTCTCGTCTGTATACTAGAGTCTATTTGATAGTGTTCCATGCATTCGCACGCGGTCGGACAATGGCTATTGGTGGAGAGCTGAACTGCATGTGTCCCGGCTGCTACCATGATAGTGCAAAGCAACCATGAGTCACAGCTGCCTCTAGCATCAGATAAAGAGTCATTGGTATGCTGTTCCACCAGCTGCCGATCCTGAATACTCGGGGACCGCCCTGCATATAGCTAAGTCATTGTGTTGGCTTGGATAGTGACTGCCCCTAAGAATGTGCATCGTGTGTCTAGCTATGCATCAGACCCTCGAGTCGCACGAGACACGCTGCGCACACCCTGAAACATGAACGGTTTGCTTGCTTGCATATTCAATATGAAACTCTGTTTCCAAACATGTTTCTAAATAAGTAAATCGACTCTGCTAGAACTGCATGAAACGAACCTAGGTAAAACTAGAAAGATCACTAGTAATGTAATGTTTTATAACATGATAACTTAGTGCCTGTTTGAGTGAATGCTTGTTTCTGTTCAGTTGATTTATCTCACCAGTACTTGTATAAAGTGCTGACCCACCAACAGTTTACTTGTTCGCAGGTACTGGATCGTCCGAGGAAGCGATAGGCGTGCCACAGTCCCGAAGACCCGGAATCCTGGTTTCGATTGTTGCCCCGAGAATGCTATCGTATAAGGGGGCATAATGTATGGAACGAACGTGTGCCTTTGCTAAAGAAAACCAAGTTGCCTCGATTGTCCCGAACACTCAGTTGGCTAATGCATTGCATTACAACAAGTCCCTTTCCGCTGCTAACTCGATTGATGCGATGATAGCCAACTATCAACTTAAACGATTGGCCTTGCACGGGCGCAACTCCAGGCCCGTGCGGCATCACGTCCCCCGAAAGCTCGAACGGGCCATTCGCTTGGCTCCCTTCCTCCCTCGCACCCGCGGGACGGGCACGGTGATTCGCGCCCGGCGCGCCGAGGCACGGTGATACGTGTCCGGTTCGTTAATCCCCGGCCGTACGGGCGCGGGGCAGGGCGGAGCGGCGGCCCGGGCGGGACCGGAGCGTGACAGAATGGTATCAGAGCGGAATCGATTCTCTGGCCCAAACCGTTGCTATGACTCTGAGATATTATCGATATGGTTTTGCAAAGAGCGTTCCATACAATAAGTCCATAGATATTCTCAAAGTGCAAAATGTTTCCTGAACTTGAATTGCTGGATTGTTTCGATTGAGTACGGCGAGGGACGGCACTATCGCTACTCGGGATATCGAGAAGTTTATCCTTGAAGTTTCGAGGACGAAACTTTTTGTTGGTTGGTAAGTATGTAACGCCCCGCTCCGCGCCGGCGTTATATATCAAGGTGAGTGGGCAGAACTTCGTTCTCTGATTCTTGCACGCCTTAATAATAACCTGAGTTTTTGCTTGCAATATTTTCTTAAGAGAATGATAGAACCTGCCTTGCATGTTAATGAACGAACTCACCTAGCTTGTCTTTGAAACAATGCATGCTTAACGAGAATCCTGAATCGCCTGCTTAGAGTGCATGAATATGTTCACTATCGTCTATGCTTCGAGAGAACCATACTGTGCCTGAACGTGTTCAAGTGATAAGTCGGATTGCCCCGCAACAATGAGTGTATTCTGATAGTTCGTCTCGTCTGTATACTAGAGTCTATTTGATAGTGTTCCATGCATTCGCACGCGGTCGGACAATGGCTATTGGTGGAGAGCTGAACTGCATGTGTCCCGGCTGCTACCATGATAGTGCAAAGCAACCATGAGTCACAGCTGCCTCTAGCATCAGATAAAGAGTCATTGGTATGCTGTTCCACCAGCTGCCGATCCTGAATACTCGGGGACCGCCCTGCATATAGCTAAGTCATTGTGTTGGCTTGGATAGTGACTGCCCCTAAGAATGTGCATCGTGTGTCTAGCTATGCATCAGACCCTCGAGTCGCACGAGACACGCTGCGCACACCCTGAAACATGAACGGTTTGCTTGCTTGCATATTCAATATGAAACTCTGTTTCCAAACATGTTTCTAAATAAGTAAATCGACTCTGCTAGAACTGCATGAAACGAACCTAGGTAAAACTAGAAAGATCACTAGTAATGTAATATTTTATAACATGATTACTTAGTGCCTGTTTGAGTGAATGCTTGTTTCTGTTCAGTTGATTTATCTCACCAGTACTTGTATAAAGTGCTGACCCACCAACAGTTTACTTGTTCGCAGGTACTGGATCGTCCGAGGAAGCGATAGGCGTGCCACAGTCCCGAAGACCCGGAATCCTAGTTTCGATTGTTGCCCCGAGAATGCTATCGTATAAGGGGGCATAATGTATGGAACGAACGTGTGCCTTTCCTAAAGAAAACCAAGTTGCCTCGATTGTCCCAAACACTCAGTTGGCTAATGCATTACATTGCAACAAGTCCCTTTCCGCTGCTAACTCGATTGATGCGATGATAGCCAACTATCAACTTAAACGATTGGCCTTGCACGGGCGCAACCCCAGGCCCGTGCGGCATCACGTCCCCCGAAAGCTCGAACGGGCCATTCGCTTGGCTCCCTTCCTCCCTCGCACCCGCGGGACGGGCGTGGTGATTCGCGCCCGGCGCGCCGAGGCACGGTGATACGTGTCCGGTTCGTTAATCCCCGGCCGCACGGGCGCGGGGCAGGGCAGAGCGGCGGCCCGGGCGGGACCGAGGCGTGACAGCCGCCGTCTTTTGTCTGGATGTATTGACTGTCAGAGCTTCTTTTCCCTTGGAGCTGCGAGGATAGTCGCCGCTGGGAGATCGCCTTTTGCCTCTGTCGGAGGCGGAGATCATGATGCCGTTGTCGCGCGCCTTGTGACTGTTGTCTTCGGCGGCCACTGCCGAGACGATGAACGAGGGCCACTCATGGAACTGATATGGTCCTGTGAACACCGAGACTATAGGAAGGAGGTTCTTCCTGCAAATGTCTACTAACGCCGAGTCTGGAACTCCTGGAGGCATTTGTAAGGTGGCCTGACAAAAACGTTCGACGAAGGTGCGAACGTCTTCCTTTTCCCTTTGCTTGACTTCAATGAGGGAGGACATAGACATGTCCATTCCACCCTCGTAGAATCGTGTGAAGAATAGCGCTTTGAAGTCTTCGAAGGAAGTAATGCAGTTGTCCGCCAAGCTACGGTACCACTGATAGGCTACTCCTGAGAGGCAGCCCTTGAACACCCGAGTGAGGAGGGCGTCGTTCCCTTGTAGCAACACCGTCATCATACTAAAATAGTTCATGTATTGACTTGGTGATGTTTTTCCTTCGAACAGAGCCATAGTTTGAGGTTTGTACTTCGGAGGAAAAGGGACTTCTTTCCAGATAGCCGGATAAGGCTGGTTGATTCCCAGTTTCCTGAGCTGATCTTTGTGCCTCAAGGCGTCAAACTGGGCTTTCAACTCCCGCACTGCCTACATCGAATTCTCAGTTGGAAGCGGAGGGACTGCTGACTCTTGATCTAGAGCAGGTTCTTGGCTTGGGTCGGATGGTGGTAAGTCCACCCCCACACGTATGTGAGTTGGCGGGACCGACGCTTGAGCCATGGCAGTCGCGTGCTGAGTTAGCATCATCTGGTGCATGTTCTCCATTACGGATTGCATTTGCTTCAGAGATGTCTCTAGCACAGTGATGCGTTGTTCCGCGTTTCCTGAAGCCTCCTCGCGTTCGTCTTCAATGGCGTAAGCTCCCACTTCCCCGGGCGTCATCGAAGGATTAGTATAGGTCACCGCAGAAGTCGACTCTACACTCTCAGCATCTGTTCTGGGAGATTGGCGACCCCCAGCGTCGGAATCAGACGAGTACGGAGCTGGTTGCTGTGACCTTGCCCGGGTGTTTTGGAATACCCCAGCTTTAGTGCTCCAGAGGAGGTCTTCGAATCTTCTTCGGCTCGGAGGCCCAGAGGGATGACGTCTTGAGCTCGACCTTCTTCTGGGTATGCGCGAAGCCATGTTCACGGACGCATACGCGTGCTCTTCTTCCGGAAAAGACTGAGAGTAGCTCAATCGGTCGAAGACCGACCATTTTGCTTTAGAACAGCAGCAGTCAATCACAATCTTATGACTATTACAACATTGCTCTCTAGGGGGCGTAATAGACATGTTGGAAGATCCCCTCTCCTTACGCTTCTGGACTAGGCATTCGCGTAGGTCAGGAGTAGCAACCGGAGCTTGCTTTACGCCGCGGGACTTCGCCTGGCGTAATTTGGAGATTCGCTCAGACTGGCGTAAAGCTGAAGAGGTCCTCAGTCGGCCATCGACTTCTCGCACAATCCGGAGGGTAGGCAGATTGTTCTCTTGCTGGCGTAAAGGCCGAGAGGTTGGATATTCGCCTGCTTGCTTCCCCTCGCGGAGATCACCGCGCTCATCTGTTTTTCCGTAGAAGTCAGATGTTGTTTCGCGCGTGGAGCGTGATCTGTTCTTCCGATTTGGCGTTGAGGCACCATCGGAAGTTTTGTCTGTACCGCGCGTAGTGGGAGACTGATTCCTACGCGTAGAGCGCAGTGGATACTTCTGGGTTAGCGCAGAGGCCTTGCCCGAAGTTTTGTCTGTACCGCGCATAGCGGGAGACTGGTTCTTACGCGTAAAGCGCAGTAGATACTTCTGGGTTAGCGCAGAGGCCTTGCCCGAAGTTTTATCTGTACCGCGCGTAGCGGGAGACTGAATTTTACGTGCAGGGCACGGAGGGAGCGATGCTACCACCTCATTGGTCGGAGAGATCGGAGATTCCACAGGAATGGTTGAGGATGTCTTGGGCATCCACACTTTGCGCAGCTTCCTGTTGTCTTGGACGGAGAGAGAGTGAGAGCTACCCCCGGTTCGAAGCATGTCTTCGTAAGCAGACTGGTCGAAATGAACGACCAGCGTCTTCTTCACGGTTCCTATAGATACCGCATCGCGTTGAGCAATTACTTCCTCGTCAGAAGAGAAAGACGTCCCCAGCAGAGTCGCCATCTTGTTTGTGGTATTAAACGAAAGAATGAAAGTGTATTTCAATGACGGGGTTTGTGCGAAACCCGCGCCCTTTGGTTTACAAACAAACTTGTACAATGTAATCCTATACGAGGATGTGGGAGTACAATTTATTTAATCTGGGTATAAATTGCTATAGGTGTCTGATCTGCGGTCGATCACTTTAGCCCTTGGACCACGCGATGTTGAAGAAGTGCCGTGGAAGACAGGTAGCAGCTTCGAAGGTTGTAGGAGAGGGTGGATGCACGATGCCGAAGTCGTCGATCCTCGCTCTTTGCCTGAGCTCCGGGCTCTCTCTTTCTCTCTCTCTCTCTCTCTCTCTCTCCTCCTTGTTCGATCTTCTCCGACTGTCGACCTTGGATCTGATATTGGTACTCTTGACCGAATTTTCTGACCTGGGATCTGATATCGGTTTCTTGACCAATTTTTTGACCTTGTTCTCCATTGACAGGGGCCTCTATTTATAGAGTCTTTGGTGACAGTGACCACTCCGTTGGTGTAGCAACCGAGGAGTAGAAAGTACAGCACCTTTTTACACAACGGTTAAAGTAACCAATGCCTACGTATAGATGATCTTTTGACTGAGCGGGTGACGTGGGTCCAACTAAGGGGACACAACACGTACGGTTGCTACTAAGATCACGGCGTAAAAGCCACGCGGGTAGGTATCCATTATGTAGAAGAGGTTGGCGTAGCAGCCAAATGTCCGTCACCATGGCATAGAAGCCAAGTAGGCATAGAAGCCGAACAGGCATAGAAGCCGAGTAGGCGTGGAAGCCGAGCAGGCATAGAAGCCGAACAGGCATAGGAGCCGAGTAGGCGTGGAAGCCGAGTAGTCGTAGAGACTGAGTGGGCGTGGAAGCCGAGTAGTCGTAGAGACTGAGTGGGCGTGGAAGCCGCATGAGCACAGATCCTGAATGGGCGTAGAAGCCGCTGCATATCGTGCCAGGATGGGCGTAGAAGCCGCTTGAGCACAGATCCTGAATGGGCGTAGAAGCCGCTGCACACCGTGCTGATGTGGACGCCTTAACCGGAATTACGGCTTTTGAAGATATAACCAAATCTCTTGCAGAGATTTGCCATCACCTTATGCATTAAATGCGGAGGCGTGTTTCAAAGGCCTGCAGGCCTTCTGTGCACCCGTCGCAGAGACGTGTCTTGAGAGAAACTGTCACCGCTCTGTGCAATTAGACGTGGAAACGTGCCTCGAATCTCGTACGAAGTACAGCTTTTGACGTGGCAGGCGGTTTGTCTGCTGCGGAGCGTAAAACAGCTCATGTTTGCCGGTATAAAACAGGGCAGCGTATTCCCTTGTACGCAAAAGAGCGGTTTATGCTGAGGGGACTCCAGTAAACGACGGTTTGGTGATGTTTTACCAAATCCTCTGCATTAAATGGTGAGATCCGCCATCATACTGTGGGATGCGTCCCGAGAGGTCTGCCATCGTTTCCAGCCGTCGTCTGGGTAGCCGTGCATCACCTTTTGTCAGGAGTCAGAGGTCAGATTCACTGCGTGACTTGACAGGTTTATTTCGGGGAAGATGAAGCGTTCCTCGTACGCTATCACGCTGCTTTGAGAGCGGTTGAGTTTTACGCCATGGAGGCGATGAAGAACTCTGTTTCACGCTGGAGCGGCCTGGACGTACTGCACTTATGCGGATGGTCCTTTGAGCTTTATTCTTCACGCTGTTTTTTAGCGGAGAAAACTCTGTTGTACGCCCGATGGCTCTGAAGGTCTCTGCTTACGCTGCTCTGTATCAAGAGGCTGTGTAGCTCTTTCCAGCGTATTTTTCATGCTTCTACAGTAACAAGTTCACAAAGTCGTCAATAGCGGAAGCATTGAATAACCCAAGTATATAAGTATAACAAACTCTTTATTGATATTGAACAAGTGTTATAAGCGGTGCTAGGCCGAGATTACAAGTCGCTCAAGCCCTCCCTCTCGAAACAGTAAAAGCGTGCCAAGTGGCTATATTTGTGGAATGATACATAGGCGATGTTCCAACATTATGTCTTGTATATGTGCTTCAGCTCCGGACGCAATGCTCCAAGGCTCCAGAGCGAACTCCACGCCTTAGCACGCACGAAGGAAATTTTTGTACCAAACGAGGTTCTTCCGCACCCAGTAAACAATCTGGTGGGTTATCCGTATATGAATGCACTGCTGGGGAGCCTTCTCACCTGTTCGACAAATCTAAACACGTAATATAGGTTTCGAGCACCATCTATTAAGTTATTTTTCTAGCCTTGCCTTAGGATCAGTTTCATGGCATAAATGAATAGCCTAACTCGTGTGGCAGTGAGCCGTACGATATAAGAGTAACACGACGATACTTACCAACTTACTGTCTGTCCTTTCCTGTCCAAGGAAAACCAAGTTAAACCAATCACGAGCATATATAATGAAATCCAGGGGCAATATCATAAGAAAACACAAGTATCGTGACGGAGGTTCTGTTTCAGGTGCACGAGTTACACAGATTACTCAGGTGTGTTACAATTTATGCATAGATATCCTATACTCATAATCGTTCAAGGTATTTCAGATTTTTGGATGCGATACAATGACTCGCACGCGGATTACCGCTAAGCGAGGATGACTTATCTATATGAACAGGAGGGTCGCTGGCGCTACAAGGCATTTTGACGAGTCTCTTGACGGAGATGGGTATAGCGCTAAAAAACTAGAGGCGCACACCATCTCGCCGTAACAGGAGAGACCCGGACTCTTCCGACGGTGATGGTATAGCGCTAAAAACTTGAGGCACAAACACCATCCCGTCGAAGGTCGAGGAGTCCCTATATGATTTCTCCCAGGCCAGCACAATCCCGGTGCCCCGACGATCATCCGAGAAATACATGATACCTCGTGCATGAGTTGTCAGCGACCATACAAGTCTTGGATTTTAGATTCACGGGATTCATGACATGACATTTTATTTCTCGATTAACTTAGCCATTGGATGATGCGTAGTCTCTTGGGCGGAGATAGGTGTAGCAATAAGGGTGCATACCCCATCTCGCCCGCTCGAGAGAGACTACCAAGGATCTAAATACCTGAATGAGTCTTGCTCCATGAGCTGTGATTCTTGCTTTACTTGATATGATGTAATCTCCTGGTTCGGGAATTGCCTTGGCGACCTAACAGTCCCATATACTTTCAGGTTTATACTTGCACGGAACGACTATTAGATAGTCTTTCGGTGAATTAGATGAATGCAAGGCAAGATAGTGTTCACTTGATTGTGGCATAGAGTTATATGACAAACATTGAATCGAGGCAACGAGTACTAGCTACAATGTAAGCAAACAAGCATGCATTTATATGAAACATAAGCATTTACGTTGGCACGGTCTAAGGGATAGTGCGAGGGGTACAACCGTACAGGGACATATCGAGTGACATAATCTAGGGACGTACAATGTAAACAAGTGAACTGTGCACTATGGAGAGTATATAATGATCTACTCGAGGCATAGCGGGGTCTACTTGCACAAAGCAAAGGTAGCATGCGAGGGTCTAAGTTATAAGCCAAATTTTATTTCCATGTTCTAACACAAGCAATACAATTTGGGATTATTCCCTTAGCTAGGTGCGTTGTATTCTTTATTAGCATACAGGGGGTGATTCACTTAGCGACTAGCATGTATCGTCCATATTTTAAGTGTGTTGCTAAGGAAAAATAAGTTCATCATAGCCACCCACCTTAGCGATGATTCGCCTCGGTCGAGCGATACTCCGAGCGAGCCTTTGAAAGTCAAAGTCCGAACTCCTGAAGGGCAAAATCTGGAATCCTTTGCCTCAAACGAGTCTTCTCGCTGAGCAAAGCAGGCCGGGTCATTACACTTGTGCCGTTTGAATCGGCTGTCCGCTTGAACGGAATGGGTCATTACATTATACACCACTCAGAAAAAATCTCATCCTCGAGACTTCCTGAACGCAAACCATTCTATCCTACTATCGAATCTATCTCAAGCATAACAATCGGTAACACTAGATCCGATCAAACATAATTTTTTACTCGTTCCTTATATCATGTCGCGTGTTTGCTGGGTCGGTCTCATTGAATGACTCTATCATTCAATCCAAGCTCTGACTCGGTCTCAATTGCACCTTAGCGTAGAGCATATTTTTTTAACGCGGAGTCCGATATGATCCATCTTGAATAATGATCTAAGGTTGAGGAAACTTATCCAAATCAATATACACGTTCAATGCGAATCTAACATATTCACTTGCACTAGCATTGAAGATCAGCATATCGCGAGTCTGGATCGTGCACATATTCAAAGCGTCCCTCAAACATATGCATGTCAACCAACTTAGCGATAACGAAGTCTTTGCACTCAAGTTCAACATATCACTGGGTCTTGGATTGTGCACACGTTCAAGACGTCCCTTAAATATATGCATTCAACCAAACTTAGCAATAGTAAAATCGAACAAGCTACTTGCGAAAATCTTAAGGGTTCTCATCTTACAAATCATGATGATATTTCCAGCAGGGTCAATGAAAGTCCAAGTAATTTCCATTCCAACTCAAACCAGGAATTACACTACCGTTAAGCATGATCTATCCGATCAACCGACTAGCCTTCATCCGTTCGGGTGAAACATAGCACACACTTACCGTTCCTAGTTTACACTAAGTCTTGCTGCCCAGTTCTATGGCTTGCTCAAGCAATATGCTAAGGTCGGTTACACAAGTTCTTTCACTCGGTACAGGGTCGTCTGCCTAAGTACTAGGTCAGCTCATAAGGTCATAGGTACAAGTTTATGCACATAATTTATCGTGCAAATTTGTCGCACGATGCTCGCCCCAATTCCTAAGGTCAAACCATTGTTCATTTGCACGGGATATTCTATCCAAGCTTGTTTCACTCAGATTTTTAAACATCAAGCACAGATCGTCCTACACACATTAACATGTTTGTTGCACAGGGTCCAAGATCGTTCAGTAAAATCTATGATATATCCAAGTTACAGGACAAGCCTAGCAATTCGCATAGCCAATCTCCCTATGCATGTTTGATAGAACCCATATATCCATTTCTAAGTCTAAACCACCAAGCCATGATTCAATTCTAAATCTTCGATCTCAATCATAACTCTAAGTCATCCACAAGATTTATGTATCCGTTTACGAAACCATCAAGCGTGATTTACTCTAGGTTCTAGACCAACTTATCCTTGAAATACTTCTGATTCACTTGCATTACCAAATTTGTCTAATCGTATCAAACCACATGTCAAGACGATCCATCAATTGTCATGCTCCGGTCTCCCGCAAGTTTGATCATCCTCGTTGGATGTGAGATCACCACGCCAACGCTCATGCTGGATAATCGTCCTAATCCGGACATGACACATGTACGAGCATAGAGTTACGCTTGCACAAGACAAGAACGTCAAACGTTATGGTTATCTTCGAAACGATCGAGACACCATATTATTTTACTTTGCTCCATCCAAGTTATATACGTTTATCCACCAAGTCATGTTCGTTCATACTGTGATTATAATTCGTCTAGCAAAATCATCCAACTTTAATGTTACCGTTTTGATAATCCAAAGTCTACTTCTGGCATTCCTTAAACAACTAAGTTCTAATATTCAAGCCCAAGTCTATCCAACTTTTAATACGTTCCATTCATCGAGTTCGTTTGGAATAATCATCGAACATGTTCTCGTGAGTTCGATTATCCCTGCCGTACGTGAAATCACCACACCGACGCTCCCGTAGGATAATCGTTCTTGTTTGGGACTGATTTCGAAGGTTATATTTTCGAACTAGATTTAATATTGTTCTTCCAAACTCCAGGTCAAATCTGTTATCGCTTACCTCTTTCATCGAAGCAAAATATTTCTTTCTCAGGCTAACTTCTATTCGAGCGATATTGTATTCGAGTTCAGTCCATTTGATCCAATCTGAAATCGCTCGTACGATCCTCCAAATTTCTAATATGTTTCCTTTACCAAGATATCAATTTTATTACCTTGAATCCCTATTCGATATAAGCCTTATCGCTTATTCAAGACATTCTCAATCGTTCAAACCAACTATCCCACGAGACCTTTAAATTCTCTTGACCATTTTCCAAAATGATCCATACACCACTCAGGAATCGAGTCACCCAAAGAAAAGGAAATTGCCACAATTACTCATCCAGAAGAACATCATCACGAAAATATGCAAACACTAGTATTTGGCACGAAAGTGAAGCTAGTGAATCCGAAGAAGAGAATCCTCGAGAAGCAGCAAACCTATGCTTCATGGCGTTAGCTAATCAAGTAACGGATAACAACTCTTATGATGATTTTACTTTTGATGAACTAGGTAATGCTTTTAGTGATCTGCTTGATAATTTTAGGAAACTTAGAAATAAGTACAAGAATGCTATGAAAGATATTCAAGATTGTGAAACTGAAATAGAGAGACTAACATCTCTACTAAGTGAAGTAAAGGATACCTCAAACGATTCAGACGAGAATTCTAGACTTAAGCTTAACCTCCACGAGGCACTTGCCAGCCTTGACAAGAGCTCTCAGGAGAATGTTAAACTTAAGAAAGAACTCGAATCTAAAAAGAAGAAGTATTCCATTGCTACACGTAGAATAGATGCTCTTACTACTAAATATGATGAAGTATATGCTACCTCTAAAAAGTTAGAGATTAGATTGGGTAAACAGGTCGAACAAACCTCCACCCAACCAAACACGAGACACATAGCAAGACAAAAGAACACTCACAGTTATGCTCCTACCTACATGCATAACGGTTCATGCAATCATCATGCACATATAATCAAACATAATCATACATTCTATTATAGATATCAACAAAGACCACAAAAAAATATCAAACACAATAATGCATTCTATCCACATAGACTACAAGAAACTGCTTCACACAATCATATCTATCATGCTACACCAAGCATCAATCACACAGCTATATATCACTATTGTGGTAATAAATGACATATATCTAGATTCTGTAGAACAAGAAAATTAGTAGATATGAATGTTTATGAATGGGTACCAAAAACTAACACATCACGACCCTCAAGGAAATGGGTACCATGGGTTACATCTACAACTCGTTTTGTAGGTGGACCAACCCTCTCAAGCTAGAAGCAAGTGGATTCTTGATAGTGGTTGCTCACGACATATGACTGGTGATACTAACCTATTTGCAACGCTATCAATAAAGAAATAAGGTTATGTCTCCTTCGACAATAACCTCAGAGGATACATTATTGGTAATGGTAATATAGGTGTTCCTCCCTATCCTGTCATAAAAGACGTTTGTCTAGTAACGAAATTAAAACACAACCTACTCAGCATCAGTTATCTAGCTGACCATGGTTATGGTATTAACTTTATTAAAAAAATATTCTATTTATGATAGATCCACTGGTAAGGTTATCTTTGAAGGGATCAGGGAAGACAATATATATATATATATTTTTTCTATCTTGCAAAAGATACTGACAATGCAGGCAAATGTCTATACGCCAACAAAGATGACAGTTGACTATGGCATATGCGTCTAGGACACGTAAACATGAACACTATTGCAAGACTATCTACAAAGAAACTCATAAGAGACTTACCAGAGATTACTTTCAAGAAAGATATCTTATGTGCTGACTGTAAAAAGAATAAAGCTACTAAATCTTCTTTTAAATCAATCAACTCTGTAAGTACCTCTAGACCTCTCCAACTCTTGCATATGGACTTGTTTGGACCCAATAGAGTCGACAGTCTTGGCGGTAAGCTTTATGCTTATGTTATTGTTGATGATTTTTCTAGATACACATGGGTTTATTTTCTTGTAAATAAAAATGAAACATTTTTTGAATTTGACACTTTTTGCAAAAATGTTCAAAACAAAAAATATTTTATGATTACTCGTATCCAAGTGATCATGGAGGCAAATTCAAAAATAGTGATTTTTAAAGATTTTGCAATAAAAATAGTTTTTTCTCATGAATTTTCTTTTCATAGAACTCCACAAAAAAATGGTGTTATTGAGCGAAAGAATAGAACTCTTGGCGATATGGCTAGAGTTATGTTAAATCATTATAACCTTCTGAAATACTTTTGGGCTGAAGCTGTAAGTACTTCATGCCATATTTTGAATAGGGTGCTTATTAGACCTATATCGAAGAAAACCTCCTATGAAATTTGGTTTGGTAAAATCTCCATAATTAGTTATTTTAAAGTTTTTTGCTGCAAATGTTTTATTCTTAATACTAAAGATAATATAGGAAAATTTGACTCCAAGGCCGATGAAGATATTTTTCTAGGTTATGTTGCCAAAGTAAAGGATTCGGAGTATTCAACAAAAGCTCATTGACTGTTGAAGAATCAATCAATGTTACATTTGATGAACACAACACTCAAGTACTAAACGAAAGTGACGATGAAGGTAGTCAACCCGCAACCAACAAGACATCAGAAGATACAAACAGTACAAGTCATCCAAAAAATCTGCCAAGGAGATAAAAGTTCTCCACAAATCATCATGATGACTTGGTAATAGGTGATGTATCGAAAGGTGTAAGTACACGTTCCTCAAATAGAGATATCATTGCAAATATTGCTTTTATTTCTCAAGTAGAACCTAAAAATGCTGATAAAGCTTTTGCTGATAAATTTTGGATTTCTGCTATGCAAGAGTAACTCAACCAATTTGAACACAATCAAGTTTCGAAACTTGTTCCTAAACCTAATAAGTATCTGATCATTGGTACTAAATGGATTTTATGAAATAAATTAAATAAGGATGGTTCAGTTACACGTAACAAAGCACGTCTCGTAGCTCAAGGATACAACCAAGTGGAAGGTATCGACTATGATGAGACTTATGCTCCTATTGCTAGACTTGAATCTATCCGAATACTTTGCTCTTTTGCTTATTTTTATAACTTTAAACTTTTTCAAATGGATTTTAAAATTACTTTTCTAAATGGTGTTATCAAAGAAACGACCCCCTGGTTTTGAAGATTTCAAACACCCTGACCATGTATTCAAGTTACGAAAGGCTCTATACGGACTCAAACGAGCCCCTCGTGCTTGGTATGAACGTCTTAGCTTCTTTCTACTTGGAAACAGTTTTTTAAAAGGAAAAATTGATACTACCCTTTTTATAAAAACTTCTGTTGATTCTTTATTATTAGTAAAAATATATGTTGATGATATCATATTTGGATCTACTAATGAGATGCTATATAACGAGTTTGCCAAGTGTATGCAGAGTGAATTTGAGATGAGCATGATGGGAGAACTAACTTTCTTCTAGGATTGCAAATCAAGCAAGATTTAGAAGGAACTTTTATCCATCAGGCTAAGTACACGAAGGATTTGCTCAAAAAGTTTGATATGGAAAATGCAAAACCTATCGGAACTCCAATGGAAACATCCACCAAGCTTGACCTTGATGAAAGTAGTAAACCAATAGACATACATAAGTATCGAAGTATGATTGGTAGTTTGTTAAATCTAACTACTAGTCATCCAGATATTATGTTTGATGTATGTCTTTGTGTTAGATATCACGCTAATCCTAAGGAATCACATTTGTGCGCAGTTAAGCGTATCCTCAGATACCTTAAAGGGACTTTAACGATAGGCTTATGGTATCCCAAAACCATATCCTTCGACCTTGCTGGTTACTCGGATGCTTATTTTTCTGGATGCAAAGTCAATCAAAAAAGCACCAGCAGCACATGTCATTTCCTAGGAAAGTCTCTAGTCTCCTGGTTTAGCAAGAAATAAAATTCTGGTGCTTTATTAACAACTGAGGCAGAGTATATCGCCACAGGACGTTGTTGTGCTCAAATTTTACGGATAAAGCAAACCCTAGAAGACTTTAATCTGCACTATAAGAATATTCTTATTTTCTGTGACAACACTAGCACCATTAATATCACCAAAAAATCAAGTATGCCACTCGCGCACTAAGCACATAGAAATTCGTCATCATTTTTTAAGGGATCATCAATCACACGAAGATATTTGTTTAGAATATATGGACACAGAACATCAATTAGTAGACATCTTCACTAAACCTTTAGCTGAAGATCGATTTAACTTTACCCGTCGAGAAATAGGTCTTTTGGATTCTGATAAATTCTAAGAATCATAAGATGCTTTACACATTTTTTTTTATCATATTTTTCAAAGTTTTAAAAAATTTGGATACAAGAGAAAGGGCCCTTCTGTCAACAAGGTATAAATAACCTAAGCGACACAGTATTTAAGTATCTTTAGACCACCGCTAGCAGGGATCCGGCTCCTACATCTACTCCGAGATGATTTAAACTCTTGAAAACGTACGATTTAAGTTCAACACTTATTGTTCTGTATTTATATCAAGTCAAGAAAGCCATAATATCGATTAAAGTTACATTAAGATTCTGGAAATAAATGTCAACCGAACTCGGGCCGAGCTCGGACCGAACTCGGTTAGTTTAATTCTAGAATATGTTATGTCATTTAATTCTCTTCCTAATTTAGATTCTTGTTACTCTATATATTGATCGTTTAGCTGCTCATTGATTCAGACCAACGGAAATCTTTCCTCTTCCACAAATAGCCTTAGCATTTTCCTCCTACATCCTCTCCCAATGCCCCCTAAAAGGAAATAAGATTTATTTTTTGTCTCTCTTTTCTATCCTATTATGCCAAATATTGGTGAATTCGACGGTTTTACTTTTCGAAGCCTAGAAATTTTAAATGATTGGTTTAGTGATTTCTCCAAAAGACACATATGTTGTGGATATCCTATTGATTTTACTTCTCAACACAAAGACTATCTACCTACTTTTCAGAAACTTCAACTTGAAGAATTTTTTCCAACCCGTACCAATATTTACACCAATTCTATTCAAATATTCTATTGTAACTTAACATATGAACATGACACTATTTCATCTAGAGTTCATGGCATTCCAATTGAATTCGATGCAGATGACTTGGGTAAAATCCTACGCATTCCTGCTAATGGACAACCCTTAGTCGACTCACGCAAGTTCAATTCGATCATGACTTAACCCTAGATTCTTTCAAGAATATCCTTTGTCACCCTCTTGAATGTCCACCTGGTAAATTTTATGTTAGATACTTGAATGGTCACTTCTTTGAAGTTCATCGCATTATCTTTTCAACTTTTCTACCTAAGAAGACTTACTATGAAGAGGTCTCTTTTCTAGAAATGATAGCTTTATATCATTTATATTTCGGTATTAACTTCAATGTTCCACATACCATCTTATCTTAAATGGTTCAATGTCGCAAGAAAGGGCATCCACTACTATACGCTATGTACTTGCCAACCATTTTTAGCTATTTTGATATTCCTTTGGATACTTGTCCAAATCTTGAGGAACCTTTATACCTCAATTGAATTCGGATTATTGAGCCAACTATGCTTTTACCTTATAACTCATCATCAAACTCCAATACTCATCATGTTGATTTCGTCCCTCCTGCTGATGACCAACCGCAAATCTTAGAGTCTATTTTCACTCTTTTGCGTGATCGCTTCCACCAAGAAGACATACGCAATTGTGATACTGATCATCGCTAAACTCTTCAGACTCAGGCTCTTGGCAACACTTTGATAAACATTCAGTATACCCTAACAAAGCACCCAGCCAGACCTTTTCTGATTCTCCGGAATACAAATTAACAAGAATTTTATATTGATCACCCATATGTTCAGCGACATTTGGATCCAGCTGATGCCTTCTTTGATCCAAACAGAATACTTGAACCAGATGATGAAGATGAAAAAAATGATAACTAGTTACTCAATTGATTTGAATGTTAAAAATTTTACTTTGAGATATTCTACTATGATGTTTCCATTAGACATCCACTTATGTATGTTTTCTTTCAAACGAATAAAAGTTTAAATGCAAATTTTTCTTTTGTCATTATATATATTATCCTGTATACTCTTTACCCTTTTATTTTTTTGTCATCTCACCGATTTCGGGAGAGCATGCCATTTTGATCAAATAACAACGGGGGAGAAAGAATACATGATACTAGCATTCAAGACAATACTTGATAGACGTTGTCTTCATCATATCAACTGCTCCACAGTTACGGGGGAGTCTTGCATATCAAAGACTTGCAGTATCATTCATAGTTTGTCAATTATCAAACTGGAGGAGATTGTTTGCCCATTCGGTCTCAGTTAACTTGATTTTAATATTTAACTAAACTATGCATTGATATGTCGTATTTGAAGTCTCAACACTGCTATTGCATGTCGTCAATATAATCTTTCATTTATTTGAGTCTAGGACTGATGTACGCTAAGTCGCACTGACAAAACCAAGAATATATAAACCAGATAGCTAGTCCACTCAAATAAACCAAAGAACCTATCCAAAAAATTAGGCCATATTCATTTACAAAGTCTACCATACTAAGAGACCAAGCTCGGGCTGAACTCGGGCCGAACTCGGACCGTACTCGGTTAACCTTTTGGTATAAAATCAACCAGTTCAATAGCTCCTGATTTTTTAGCCCAACGGTTGGAAATTTGAATTAAACCCTGACCGAATTCTGACCAAATTATGTTTGCCTACAACCTAGAAATAGGATTAGAATTATCATTCTTACTCACTCATCCAACTCAACTATTCTTAAGTCTTCTATCCTATTGTGAGCAAACCTCTAAGTCTTAACTTTTTCATCCTAAAGAGCAACTCCCCAGCCTTCCTAGTGCCAAGTGCGATCTCGGTCTAGAAGTCTTCTGAGTTGTTAAGAGCTTTGTTCGATCAGTTATTCTCTCTCTCTCTAAGCTGTGAAGTTGCGAGACTTTGGATCAAAACTCGTGGTGTAAAGAAGTGGCAAGCCTTCGGATCAAAGCTTGTGATTCACTATTGATGATTATAGTGGAGAAACTTCGAGCTTGATTTCTCGGGACAGGACTAGTCCTCTCAGAGGGAAACCAGTATACATATTTGTGTTTGTATTTTCTTTCTCTCTCTACTTTACTATTTTACTTTACTGTCTTTATATACACTGTTAGTTAGCAACTGCCTTCATTCTGATAATCGTAAATTGGGTAGATTATTCTGTTGCACACTATTTACCCCCCTAGAGTTGCCTCACGGTCCTTCACCGATATCCCGCAAGTAATCGGCCATCCCCGCTAGGCGTAAATCACCACGCCAACTCTCCCGCGGGATGATCTTTCCCATCTGGATGTGATGTCGCACGAGCGTAAGCTGCGCCCGTGCAAGGCCATGATCTGAACATGAGGTAAGATGTCTAAGCCACATGGTCGCACAGATAGTCTGATTGTAGTGGAATAAGAAACGAACAGGCGATTAATAAAAAATTCACAGAGTCGACAATAGTGGAAGCATTGAATAACACAAGTATATAAGTAAAACAAACTCTTTATTGATATTGAATAAGTGTTACAAGCGGCGTTAGGTCAAGATTACAAGTCGCCCAAGCCCTCTCTCTCAAAATAGTAAAAGCATGCTAAGTGGCTACATTTGTGGAATGATACATAGGCGATGTTCCAATATTATGTTTTGTATATGTGCTTCAGCTCCGGACATAATTCTCTAAGGCTCCAGACCGAACTCTACTCCTTAGCACGCACGAAGGGGGTTTCCGTACAGAATAAGGTTCTCCCGTACCCTACAAGCAATCTAGTGGGTTATCAGTACATGAATGCACTGGTAGGGAGGCTTCTCGCCCGCTCGACAAATCCAAACACGTTATATAGGTTCCGTGCACCATCTATTAAGTTATCTTTCTAGTCTTGCCTTAGGATCCGTTTTATGGTATAAATGAATAGCCTAACTCGTGTAGTAGTGCACCGTGCGATATAAGAGTATCATGATGATACTTACCAACTTACCATCCTTCATTCCCTGTCCAAGGAAAACCAAGTTAAACTAAGCACGAGCATATATAATAAAATCTAGGGACAATAGCATAAGCAAACACAAGTGTCGTAAGCAAGGTTCTGTTTCAGGTGCACGAGTTATGCGGATTACTCAAGTGTGTTATAATTTATGCATAGATATCTTATACTCTTAAACTTTCAAGGTATTTCAGATTATTGGATGCGATGCAATGACTCGCACACAGATTATCGCAAAGCGAGGATGACTTATCTATATGAACAAGAGGGTCGCTGGCGCTACAAGCCATTTGGACGACTCTCTTGATGGAGATGTGTATAGTACTAAAAACTTGAGGCGCGCACCATCCCGCCATAACATGAGAGACCAGAACTCTTTCGATGGTGATGGTGTAGCGCTAAAAACTCGAGGCACATACACCATCCTGCCGATGCTCAAGGAGTCCCTATATGATTTCTTCCAGGCCGACATGATCCCGGTGCCCCGACGATCGTCCGAGAAATCCACGATACCTCGTGCACAAGTTGTCCGCAACCATGCAAGTCTTGGATTTCAGATTCATAGGATTTACGATATGACATGTTAATTCTCGATTCACTTAGCCATTGGATGATGCGTAGTCTCTTGGGCGGAGATGGGTGTAGCAATAAGGGCGCATATCCCATCTCGTCCGCTCGAAAGAGACTACCAAGGATCTAAATACCTGAATGAGTCTTTCTCCATGAGTTGTGATTCTTGCTTTACTTGACATGATGCAATCTCCTAGTTCAGGAATTGCCTTGGTGACCTAACGGTCCTGTATATTTTCAGGTTCATACTTGCACGGAACGACTATTAGATAGCCTTTCGGTGAATTGGATGAATGCAAGGCAAGATAGTGTTCACTTGATTATGGCATGGAATTATGTGACAAACATTGAATCGAGGCAACGAGTACTAACTACAATGTAAGCAAGCAAGCATGCATTTATATGAAACATAAGCATTTACGTTGGCACGGTCTAAGGGTAGTGCGAGGGGTGCAATCATACAAGAACATATCGAGCGGCATAATCTAGGGACGTGCAGTATAAAAAAAGTGAACAATGCACTACGGAGAGTATATAACGATCTACTCGAGGCATAACGGGATCTACTTGTACGAAGTAAAGGTAGCATGCGAGGGTCCAAGTTATAAGCCAAATTTAATTTTCATGTTCTAACACAAGCAAAATAATTTGGGATTATTCCCTAAGCTAGGTGCGTTATATTCTTTATTAGCATGTAGGGGGTGATTCACTTAGCGACTAACATGTATTGTCCATATTTTAAGTATGCTGGATAAGCAAAGACAAATTTATCATAGCCACCCACCATAGCGATGATTTGCCTCTGTCAAGCGATACTTCGAGCGAGCCTTTGAAAGTCTAATTCTGAACTCATGATCGGCCAAATCTAGAATCATTTTCCTCAAACGAGTCTTCTCGCTGAACAAAGCGGGTCGGGTCATTGCACTTGCGCATTTTGAATCGGTTGTCCGCTTGAACGGAAGAGGTCGTTACAAGCGCCCCAAGCATATTAGTCTTCACAATAACAAGAGCGTCGCCCGAATGTCGTGGGCCGAGTTTATGAATTGACGCGAGACGAGGCGCTTGCTCGGACACCGTAGTGACATATATATTGCTTTTCAATAATGTTCCTACACGAGTACTATTTGATTCTGGTGCCACACATAGTTTTGTATCGACAAACTTTGTTAGGGAGACTGAATTTCTTCGGACACCATTAGGCTTAAGGCGTAGCGTCAGTACCCCATCGGGCATAGACTGATGGAACTAGAGATCCCTATGATTGTAGATTGGTGTTCATATCGATCGATAGAAGATTAACAAGTTTAATACATGATCTAACACTTTAAAGGAGAAAACTAGGGTTCACGAATTATACCTGAAGTAACGAGAAGAAGATGAAGGTTTTCAGCAACCTTGATCAGTTAGCGACCCCAAGATCTTGTGCACGTATTCCTTCCTCGGATTGGACGTCGTATGGGCGACGATCTTCCAATATTTTTTTATCCTTGGCCGACCCTCTTTCTCTCCTTACGTGAAAAATGAATTTAGAGAAAGCTGCTTCCTTTTTATAATAATGACGGCCAGAGAATAGAGGATATATGTAAGTTACGGCAGGGAATATGAGGAGATATTAGGGTTAAGTCTCCTAACGAATCTGGGTATCCCATGTTCATCCCGAACATACAACCCTGGCCCGTTAACAATAGATCAGTCCACTAAAGATCTATTATTGCACTACCTTCCTAATCCCAAATTACGATTATGGGCTCCTTCTTATTATATGCTTGTTTGTCTCCCCATGTTAAGATATCGAATGTCCGTCAATCAAATTAAGTTACTGACAACTATATTGATCAACATATTTTATCCTTAAGTAGTACCACTCAACTTTATTTATCATGTCCGATATAATCTACCTGCAGGGTTTACATGACAATCCTTATGAGTTTCTTAAGGGAACATCATCAACCCGATGTATCAGAAGATGGATTCCTTTTATAATCAATAATCCATCATACACACAATGTTATTACCCAATTCATAGAGGTTATTGACCCATAATGAATCTCACTCTTTTATGAGTCAAAGTAATGCATACTGCATATAAATGTCTATTATTATATCCTGATTAAGAACACAAGAATCCATAATAACAGGTATTTATTCTCTTATATTGTCAATATAAAGAGAACAACCTCAAGTGGTCCTGTTCAATACACACAAAGTGTACTATTGTAAACCTATAGTCAAGATAGACTAATACCATATTATACTATAATATTTTTAATGGTTTGTCCAAGTCCATCTAGGTTGTAAACTATTTATATATTCCACAGAGAACTGATAATATGATCTTCTATGTGACATCACACACCATATTATCTATAATATAGAATATCAGACACTTTCATTAATATTATAACAATTACAACATGCAAATATTTGTTTGTATGATTCTCATTTAAAAATAAGAAAATATAGTTAATACAAAGTGATGCTTTTAGTATATAACCCTAACAATCTTTCACTTATACTCAAAGCATTACTTTTTAGTATACTATTGCAAATCTCCTACTTGTACTTAAAGACATGTTGCTATGCATCTGACCCCCATTCCCTCAACATGACAATCAAAAGCCTTAGTTGGTAAGCTCTTTGTAAAGGGATCAACTAGGTTGTCTGCTGATGCTATCTTGATCACAGCAACTTATCCTTCTATACGAAATTTCATACCAGGTGGTACTTGCGTTTATGTTTACCTATCTTATGGGATTGTGGTTCCTTCGAGTTTGCAACTGCACCACTATTGACATAATAAAGTGTAATAGTCTTCGAAAAACAAGGTACCACATCCAAGTCCAATAGAAAGTTTCTGAGCCAAACCGCTTCTTTGGCTGCCTTAGAGGCTGCCACATACTCGCTTTCATGGTGGAATCAATAATACATTTTTGCTTGATGCTCCTCCATACTATGGCTCCACCACCTAAAGTAAATACATAACCTGGGGTAGATTTCCTGGCATCCTTATCTGACTTAAAATATAAGTCCGTATACCCCAAGGACACTAAACTATCTGCATATAAACCACCATATAATCTTTAGTCCTTTTCACGTACTTCAAAATATGCTTTACCGTAGTCTAGTGATCTTGTCCTAGGATAGACTGATATCTGCTAACCTTGCCAACAGCAAAGCAGATGTCTGGTCTCGTACATAGCGTTGCATATATTAAGATTCCTATCGCTTAAAGCATAAGGAACCGCTTTCATGTACTCTATCTCTTTAGGTGTCCTCGGACACTGCTTCTTTGTTAGAGCAATTTTATGCCTAAAAGGTAAGAAACCTTTCTTAGAATTTTGTATTCTAAAATGAGTTAGTATTGTATCGATATAGATAGCTTGGGATAATCCTAACATCATTTTCTTACGATCTTGTGGAACTTTGACCCCAATAATGTGACCTACTTCTCCCAAGTCCTTCAAATCAAACTGCTTGGATAACCATACCCTGACATTAGATAATACCTTCATACTATTTCCAATGAGCAAGATGCCATCCACATAAAGTACTAGGAATACCACTACTTTTTTGTCATACTTTTTGTATACACATGCTTCATCCGAATATTGATAAAATTCATAGGATTTTATCACTTGATCAAAACGGATATTCCAAGATCTAGAAGCTTGATTAATATAAATGCTCTTTGCCCTTTTTAATGAACCCATCTAGTTGCTTCATATAGATGTTCTCCTCAAGACTTCCATTAAGGAAAGTTGTATTGACATCCATTTGCCAAATCTCATAATCGAGATGAGCTGCAATAGATAAAAGAATTCTGATATACTTAAGCATGGCTACCGGCAAAAATATTTTCTCATAATCAATACCCGAATTCTGAGTAAAACCTTTCGTAGCAAGCTGAGCTTTAAAGGTTTCAACCTTACCGTCCGATCCTTTTTTTCTCTTGTAAACCCACCTGCATCCAATATAATTTACACCAGTGGATGATTTTACAAGCTCACATACTTGATTAGAATCCATAGATTCTATTTCAGAAATTATTACTTTTTGCCAAGATTCTGCATCTTTATTTTGGAGTGCTTCATTATAGGTGCAGGAATCAGAATCTTGTTCCTCAGGGATAAAGTCTGATGGCTCTCCCAAGAACATGAATCTGTCAGGTTATATAATAACCCTTCCACTACGATAAGGCACTATAGATTATGGTGTAACATTTGTGACACGTTGTGCAGTTACTTATGGTTCCTCTTGTTGTACTGTTAGTACCGAAGTATTGATGTCTCATCTCTCAGTTCTTCTAGAACAACTATACTCATGGATTTTTGGTTCATCACATAGTATTCCTCTAAGAATCGGGCATTAGTGTTAACAATGACCTTCTGATATTTAGGACTATAAAATAAACCTTCTTTCATTCCTCTTGGATAGCCTACAAACAAGCGTACTTCTGTACGAGATTTTAACTTATCCGCTTTCCTATTCAGAACATGTGCTCGACTACCCCAAATTTGAACATATTTTAGACTAGGCTTACGCCCGGTCCACAACTCTGTGGGAGTAATAGGTACTGACTTAGAAGGTACCAAGTTTAAAATATAAGCTGCAGTCTCTAAGGCATATCCCCAAAATGAATCTGGTAAATCTGAATAACTCATTATTGATTTAACCATCTCTATAAGAGTCATATTCCTTCATTCTGCTATACCATTCTATTAGGGTGTTCCAGGTGCAGTCAATTGGGATGTAACCCCAGCTTCTGATAAATAGTCCATGAACTCTCTAAAGAGGTACTCGCCACCACGATCTGAACGTAATTACTTGATACATTTTCTATGACGATTCTCCATTTCTGCCTTATACTCTTTGAATTTCTCAAAGCACTCAGACTTATGGCGTATTTAATAAATGTATCCATACCTTGAATAATCGTCAATAAATGAGACAAAATATTCAAAGCCACCTCTAGCCTGGACAGTCATGGGCCCACACAAATCAGAATGAACCAATTCTAACACATCTTTGGCCCTATACCTCTTTGCCGTGAAAGGATTTTTGGTTATTTTACCTTCCAAGCAGGATTCGCAGACTGGAAGTGCCTATACTTCCAACGAACTCAAAGGTCCATCTTTAACCAGTTTTTGAATCCTTCTTAGATTAATATGTCCCAACCGCAAGTGCCAAAGATATGTTTGGTTCATACAAGAAGGTTCTTTTCTCTTATTTAAGTTAGAAAATATGTTATTCATTTCCATAAGTTACATTATGGGTAAAATAGGATTAATGATATACAAATTATCAACTAATGCACCAGAATAGATAAAATGCTTATTTTTTCTAATAAAAATATTTTGATTAAAATAAACTGAATATCCATCATTAACTAGCATAGAAACAGAAATTAAATTACTTCTAAGTGAAGGTGCATAAAGACAATCTCTCAATGTCAAAGACTTATTTATACCCAAAGATAAAATAACATCTCCTATTGTAACGGCTGCTACTTTTGTAGCGTCACCCATGAACAAGCATATTTCTCCATCACTAAGCCGCCTGGTTTTCTGGAATCTCTGCAATAACTTACAGACATGATTATTGGCTCATGTATCTACACACCAAGTGTCGGTAGATAACACTGCTAAACATGTATCAACTATTAGTAAATGAGATATACCTCCTTTATTCCCTTTTTTGAGAAGTGGACAGTCACTCTTCCAATGTCCTGACCCTTTGCACTTGAAATACTTGCCTTTCGACTTTTTCATAATTCCTTGAGGTCCCATGCCCTTCTTTGCTGAATTTGCTTATTTCTGAATGTTATTCTTCTTCTTACCGTATTTCGGCTTAGAAGTAGAAGCCTTTTCAGTAACATAAATATGACTATTCTGCCTCATGAGAGCCTCAGTATCCTGTAGTTCTTTCGCAAGTTTTGCCAAAATATATAACCTTTTGTTTATGTTGTTGTTAAGGCAAAATGTGTTAAAACTTTTAGGCAGAGTCCCGAGAATAATATCGATCTGGGTTTCCCTATCGATTTCAGCTCCAATGATCTCCATCTCATTTAGATGACCCATCATCTTTAGAACATGATCCCTTTGTAAACCTCCTCACCCAAAAATAGGTATCTTGAGTGTATTTTGTATTTCTTGTATTTATTTTAGATTATTTCTCAAATCAATTAAAACCCAATAATTTTATTAGGATATTTCACCATGGTTTGGACATTAATAATATAGGATGGCCCCAAAATTTGTATCTTCTTTTATAGAAAGTAGCCTACACAGGAGACACTACCTGTAGGATCTTTTCTTGGTACAAAAATTTGATCCTTTGGCATTAGTATAACATTAGTGTAACGACTGTCACGACCCGCACCCGGTATAAGGGCACGGGTGCGTGGGTACGTCCAGCCTACGCCGCAGCATCGGCGGTAGAACGCTGTCTAGGTCAAGTACTATCTAAACACTCTCACGCTAGTATCCAACTCCATAAGGAGACTCGGATAATACTATAAGAATATTAACAACATACTCAATCACAACTACAGCACGATAGGAATTTGAAGAAATAAAAGAATACATCACAAGTCTAATGACACGATAATCATACCTGCAATCAGTAACATCCAATTTTTTTCCCAAGTGCGTCGGAAACCAGTCTACTAAGGTCACAGTCTGGAAAAATATTTCCAGTCAGGAAGGAGCAAAGTACATCTCTAAATAGCAGTTCTATATAAATGACATAAGCTATGTAGCAGTTCTAGATGGAAATATACCAGATGCATATATAGGTACGAGAATGTACAATGAAAGAAATACTGGAAATACTGTAAGTAACTGCAGGAAAGAAACAATATGTCCATGAGCAAGAAACCTACGACTAAGTGTGTGAGTACTAGCTTTAATATGTGATCGGCTTGGGAACTTGATCAGGCTGGTTACATGTGATTAGCTATGGTTCATATAAGGTCAGGCTAACCGTTGGTTAGCTATGGTGCATGTAGAGATCAGGCTAATCACACGTAACAGCTATGGAGCATATAATTGGTCAGGCCGCACCCGACGTGAGATGTGGGGTGAGCTATGGTACATATAAAGTTGGGTATGATCACATATCTACACTAAAGTACTCCCCAAACCCCCGACTGGTATAGTAGATCCAATCATGGTACGCTATGGCACAGGATTCCCTAGGAAGGTAGCAAATCTCCCCGTGAATCAGTGTCTGTACATGCACAAGATATCAAGGAAACAAGTCTTGTACAAGCTACACCATGAATAAGGAATAACATCTCATGACGAGATCCGTGTATACCAATCCGTGTAACCAATGTGTCAAGAACATGGATATTTACACTAGATACAGTGAACATAGGAGATATCATAAATTAGAAACTAATCAGAGAATGTACTCGCCTTGGGTCCTTAGCTGGTAATACCAATGTCCTGTCCCAGAGTATCGTCTGGAGGAACCAACAGTCCTAAAATATGTCAAATACAACATTTGTATCAGGGGCTATACTAACACACAATAGAAAAATACACTGGCCTTAGAGCTACCCTAGGTACGGTAGGGGTCATCTACTAGATAGGCCAACTATATATATATTAATATCCCTTAATAACAATAATAGATATAAGTAAAATATATACACTTAAAATAAAACTAATACTTGTATGTATATACAACATATCTCAAATTAAATACATATACAAAATATATATACATATATACATGTATTCCCATTTTATTAAAATATATTAAGTATATACGAAATATATATTTATACGTATACCAATATTATATGTACTATTTAATATTTAATAAAAATAATACTATACACATACCTACACATACATTAAATAAATACCTACAAATACATATACATATTATATATATATACCCATACGTATATATATATATACATATATATATAAAGATATATATATATATATACAAAGAGAGAGAGGAGAAGAAGGGAAAACTTACAGTGGTTGGGCACGCTGGCCGCCGGAGTTCGGCTGACCGCCGGACAGTGAACAGCAGAGGGAGGATGAGGGGCTCGGCAATGGAGGAGGCCGGTCCGGAGGAGTTGGCCGGCAGAAGGAGCTCGCCGTGCTCGGGGACAGCTAGCGGGAGGGAATTCGTGGCATTGGGATTGAGCTCATTGAGGATTCCAGCTCCAATGGAATTAAGATTCACCAGTCTTCCTTTATAGAGTATTGGCATTTGGTACTCTCTCAAACGTATTGAAACCAAGTTTGCCATTTTCGCCAAAAATAGAAGAACAGAAAATAATGCAATTCCAATTCTGTTCAACAAAAGTTGGAATTGGAAGTTGATGAATGTCCAGGTCTCGACCGAACATAATCAATTGGACCTTCTGTTCCATGATTCTTTCAATTCCATGATCACAGAATGAATTTTATATGGAGTTCCACATTTAAATAGGCTCTGCTGATGACTGCATAGCCCAAAATACTGATAGACAATGCTCCAAGCACAACACTGCTGCATAATAGAAACTTGGTTTTAACACCAAGGGCTGTTTCGATTTCATCCTTTGACAAATTGGACAAGAAACATGGAAGGTCTGAACATGATTTGATCTCAAGAGTTCCATCTCGTATACTGCAAAAGCCAACTGCAATGATCTCCTTTCCAACTGGAAGGATTTGAGAGGAGAGGAACTCGGCTCGGTCGTACGCTCGCCGGAGGCGCGCGGGTGGACTGGTGGCCGGCTGAAGGGAGGAGCAGCGGCAGCGGGGGATGTGGCTGACAGCCGCCGGAGTCGTGAGGGCCGGGAAGCACAGCCACCGGGTGCAGTGGTCGCTCGCCGGAGCACGAGGGAGCTCGGCCGCTCGCCGGACGCGAGAGGAGATGGGAGGACAGCCGCCTGCCGTCGGTGGCGCGAGGGGGATGAAGAGAAGGAGCAGCCGCGGGGAGCCGTCGGACTGCGCCGGAGTGCAGGCCGTCGGGTTGGGCAGGGGCCGCCGGACCGTTGGGGAAGAGCGGCTGAACCGCAGTTGGCCGCCGGCCGGAACAGGGTCGGGGGAGCACAGTAAAGGAAAAGTGCACAGTGAGTTCCCCCCTTAAGAGTTTAAAATAATTGGGTGTTGGCACAAAAAGTCAATTTGCAATTTAATCCCCTTAAATTTGGGAAATTGCACAAACATATAAAATGACGAAAAATTGGCGGGCGATTTGGTGTCCGGTATTTTGTAGGGTCAGGGGGCGCTGTAAGTTTGGTGTGGGCTAAAATAGCAGGGCACTGGAATTAAATTGAGAATTTAGAATCAGACAAAATAGTATCCTTAATTTAAATAGAAATAAATGCAAGTTGTTCAATAATTAATTAGGAGTACATGGAACCAAAATCAGGTCAGGTCATCAATACCAATATTGAAGAAGACTCAGAACAGAATATTACCCTAATTTGGGCCGCACGAAAAATAGGTCAAGATGGCCTCCAATTTTCGATTGGAACGCACAACGATACAAAATAGGAGTTTTATTAAATAACGTGCGACGATTTTTGTGCGGCCAGAAATAATGTACAGGAAGCATAATTATGAGTTGCAAAAATAGCGGAATTGAAGTCGGGCATGTTTAGGACAAGATTGTGAAATCTGTTGGAAGACAAAAGTCTGGGTAGTGCTCCAAATATCGAAACAAAGGCAATGCGCAAAATATTAAATAAAATACAGTAATTAATTTCAATCTCCAAATATCAAATTCTAAATAAAATAATAAAATCCAGAATTCTATAATTCGGACAGGGGTTCGTCTATTGGGCTTCTAGGTCTAGTCTGCTAGCTAAATTAAAATAATTAAACACTGCATATAATTTTATATTTAATTACACATCGCACAAAATTATTTAAATCAAATACACTATCATGCAATTAATTAATTGTAAATAACATAATATTAAATATTGTAAAAATTCAAAAATACCCCTGTTTTCGGAATGTGGTAGTGACAAGTCTACCCACCTTAAAAGAATTTCGTCCTCGAAATTTAAAATCCTCATAGCAGCGTTTATTCATACACATTATTATTTCCCTCAATTTTATTCATCAACCACGAATCAATTAATACTCCACAAGGTCCTTTCGCAATTTCAAAATTCTAAAATTGTTGTATAACCTGAAAAATCCTCAAAGTAAATCAAAGTCCATCAAAAATTTCTTGAAAGTTTTGAGTTATAATTCAATACCCGGAATTTTAATATCCACTCCTCAAAATACTCAACAATATGATTATTTAAGGATTCTCCAAATGTTACATCCAATTATAAAGTTCTAAAATTCATAACTTGCAATTAAATAAATACATTGATAAATCTCCCAAAATTTCCAAATTAATAACCAAATTAAACACGTCATAATCTTTCCTGGAATTAATACATCATAATTTCCGTCATGTTAAATTCTTGACCCTTTATTTAAATCAATGTTTATCCTCGAATTTTTAAATCCTCGATTATTTTATTTATTTATTTACTACCATCAAAATTAAATTCCTCAAATCATATAATCATGAATTACTCCATATTGTGTTTTTTTTTTTTCACAATAAATTCTTTCAAAAAAATTCTATAAATAGCATATCCCTAAAAATCTTCAAAATAAATCAAATCCCATTCTTATCACAATATCCTCCAAAATTTTAAGTTAATAACGAAATACAAGAATTTAATATTCAATCCTCTAATTGAACTCCAATCAATGCATATTTCAAAAATTGAATCTCGTCCCAAATTTGAATTTAACACTAATCCATTTGTGTTCTTATCCCTCGATATATATATATATATATATATATTTTTTTTTCCATAATACGCAGCGATGTAATATTTATGGAACCTCCAATACAATATTCAAAATATAAGTTCACAACTTGCAGTCCAACAAATATATCGATGGCCTCCTTAAATTCCTCAAATTTAATAATAAATTCAATCATTTCAAAATTCTAAAAATCAATGATTTAACAAAACTTCAATTACGCCATATTAAATCCCCAACTCTTTATTTAAATTTAATATTTTTTCTCAAAATTTTAGGCACCTTGTCTCTCTTTGTCAAGTCATAACCTCTTCGTTAATCTTTACTACAGTTAACACCAATGATCACGGTCTAAGAAAATTCTACCTACAGTCATACCACACACAATCTAGGGGGAACATACATGGTTATGGTCTCATTTGTTATGGTGTTGCAGTCCATGTATCAGGGGTACTACTACTACTACATTATAACAAGAATTCATGCATACAGCTACGGTACTAAGGTATCAATCAATCAGAAGACAAAAAGAACATGAGGAAAGAAAAGAAAGAACCTGCTAATATATACTTGTAATATCTTCTAACATAATCATAGGTCAAATGATGCATGGTAAGTTCGATACCTCCATCTCCTTAGGTACCACACTTTACTACAAGCATACCCACTGCTAGCTTCCTTACCTACTGCAGTAGTTGATACTAGTTATTCTTATCACGCAAGTGCATATCAATTGCAACACTATACTAAGTACTGCTCTCTCTAATACCACCCTAGATTGACACCCAAGTCAGTTGGCAGTGAGATCTCAATCATGCTCAAGCCAACAGATCCTTACACATGCACCTCACCTACTAAAATTAATCCTCAAAATAATCGTCAAGGTTTAACTTCCCGATCAAAATAAAATGCATATACCTCCTCAAAATCAGATACTTCACATCGAAAATAAAAATTTATCACTTCTAAAACCTTTGTAGCCTTAACTATGTTTATTGAATCAAATTTAAATCCTCAATATTTTAACAACATAAAATCTCAACTCCTTAAAAATTCTGAAATTTAAAATTCATTTCCACTCCTTAATTTATAAATCCACAATATACATATCAGTGCTCACGATCTCTGATACTCAAGGTGCACTCAAAACATCTAGTGTCTATAACTGTGTACTAAAATTGTACTGCCCAAATCTCTTGCACCATTACCTCCCAATGATCAATGTATTCTCTTCCAGGACTTCCCAATCTATATCAACTAGTCTATAAGCTAATTATCATCAAGCAGCGTGCTTACTGTTATTTGTGTCATCCTCGACTAATCCTTGATATAGGACCATTAACACTCTTGGTATTACATCACTAGCTTTATTACTGGATCCTCTCATCCAGCTTATTATAACTCATGATTACATGCACTTTCTATAATACCCATGCTTTATTTCAATCAAGGGCAGGCATATGGTTCTATATCTCGATTGATGTATAAGCATACCTCTTAATCCTTGTACAGCCTGTTAAACTAATTGTGATACACTTCACAACTTCCATTACTAATCCTGATATTTATCTACTTATGACATCTCATTAAACCCTTTATGCATATACATTTCTTTACCTTTAACATTTCCGATATCAATCGTCAAATTGGACATCATGCTCCATAAATCCTTAACACAATTCCTGGGTACTTAATCGTTTACATAGATCACTCGATTACATAATCATGATTATCCAGGACGGGTAATTGGCTCTGATACTAACTCTGAGAACTATCACTGATACTCTATACTCTCCTTAACTCTCAGTCTCTAATGACACTACTCCTAGAATCATTGGTACAAGGTACTATGCTAAGGGCTAACTCTAGATTAAAGCCTACTGCTCACATGTCCAACTAAGAAACACTTACAACTCACTAGCAACACAGTCAATACCAATACAAGACAAAACTAAAATTGCAAGTCACTAATTATCATGCTTAACAAGAATCCTCAAGGAATAGGAGCTCAAAGACTGAATTGAGGCCAGAAGGTATCTTTACTGCTAGTAAAGAAAGAAGCGGTGGAACAAAGTCCTGGAATAACAAAAATAGATAAGTCTTGAGATGATATTTTAAGGACCAATTTAGGATACAACCTGATAATCATACACGTCTGTCTGAAATCGTGACACTCAGAATCCTCGCCACGCCAGTAAGCATAGTTGCGATAAACGATAGGTTTCGTAACTAAGGTATGCACTCTATAATCATGTCGTCTAGAATCTTCGCCACGCCAACCGGTATGGCTGCGAAAGACTCTAAGCTTCATAACTATAGTATGTACATCCAAGTCAGGCTCCTACGTTCTCGTCACCACAGCTAATATGGCTGCGATAAATTCTAGGTTCCATAACCAAAGTAGACGTTTTACCTTCCTCACTGTCCTCATCAATATATGTCATCAGATGATACCATAAATCCTAGTCCGTAAAAATTCATCTCAATTTGAAATCAACTCAACAACGATACCAAGAATTTAAGTTAACAATTGGTCAACAAGAATCAAACTCCACAATGATACCAAGAATTTAATTTAATAACTGCTCAACCAGAATCAAGTTCAATAACAACAAGCGAGAGCGGACGAAAACAAGGAAAAAGATTTAAATTGGGAATTATAATAAGATTCTCAAGGGGTCGTCCCAGGAATCTCTCAAGAATTTGTGATTGAGTATCCTCTCTCATCCTAGTATCCTATGTCCTATATTCTATAGCAGGTACGTAGTAGTACAACTATGACGTCGCACTACTACGACATCGCACAACTAGCGAAGTCTGACCTGCATGGGCCACCACTAAAAACGTGTCACGACCCGCACCCGGTATAAGGGCACGGGTGCGTGGGTACGTCCAGCCTACGCCGCAGCATCGGCGGTAGAACGCTGTCTAGGTCAAGTACTATCTAAACACTCTCACGCTAGTATCCAACTCCATAAGGAGACTCGGATAATACTATAAGAATATTAACAACATACTCAATCACAACTACAGCACGATAGGAATTTGAAGAAATAAAAGAATACATCACAAGTCTAATGACACGATAATCATACCTGCAATCAGTAACATCCAATTTTTTTCCCAAGTGCGTCGGAAACCAGTCTACTAAGGTCACAGTCTGGAAAAATATTTCCAGTCAGGAAGGAGCAAAGTACATCTCTAAATAGCAGTTCTATATAAATGACATAAGCTATGTAGCAGTTCTAGATGGAAATATACCAGATGCATGTATAGGTACGAGAATGTACAATGAAAGAAATACTGGAAATACTGTAAGTAACTGCAGGAAAGAAACAATATGTCCATGAGCAAGAAACCTACGACTAAGTGTGTGAGTACTAGCTTTAATATGTGATCGGCTTGGGAACTTGATCAGGCTGGTTACATGTGATTAGCTATGGTTCATATAAGGTCAGGCTAACCGTTGGTTAGCTATGGTGCATGTAGAGATCAGGCTAATCACACGTAACAGCTATGGAGCATATAATTGGTCAGGCCGCACCCGACGTGAGATGTGGGGTGAGCTATGGTACATATAAAGTTGGGTATGATCACATATCTACACTAAAGTACTCCCCAAACCCCCGACTGGTATAGTAGATCCAATCATGGTACGCTATGGCACAGGATTCCCTAGGAAGGTAGCAAATCTCCCCGTGAATCAGTGTCTGTACATGCACAAGATATCAAGGAAACAAGTCTTGTACAAGCTACACCATGAATAAGGAATAACATCTCATGACGAGATCCGTGTATACCAATCCGTGTAACCAATGTGTCAAGAACATGGATATTTACACTAGATACAGTGAACATAGGAGATATCATAAATTAGAAACTAATCAGAGAATGTACTCGCCTTGGGTCCTTAGCTGGTAATACCAATGTCCTGTCCCAGAGTATCGTCTGGAGGAACCAACAGTCCTAAAATATGTCAAATACAACATTTGTATCAGGGGCTATACTAACACACAATAGAAAAATACACTGGCCTTAGAGCTACCCTAGGTACGGTAGGGGTCATCTACTAGATAGGCCAACTATATATATATTAATATCCCTTAATAACAATAATAGATATAAGTAAAATATATACACTTAAAATAAAACTAATACTTGTATGTATATACAACATATCTCAAATTAAATACATATACAAAATATATATACATATATACATGTATTCCCATTTTATTAAAATATATTAAGTATATACGAAATATATATTTATACGTATACCAATATTATATGTACTATTTAATATTTAATAAAAATAATACTATACACATACCTACACATACATTAAATAAATACCTACAAATACATATACATATTATATATATATACCCATACGTATATATATATATACATATATATATAAAGATATATATATATATATATACAAAGAGAGAGAGGAGAAGAAGGGAAAACTTACAGTGGTTGGGCACGCTGGCCGCCGGAGTTCGGCTGACCGCCGGACAGTGAACAGCAGAGGGAGGATGAGGGGCTCGGCAATGGAGGAGGCCGGTCCGGAGGAGTTGGCCGGCAGAAGGAGCTCGCCGTGCTCGGGGACAGCTAGCGGGAGGGAATTCGTGGCATTGGGATTGAGCTCATTGAGGATTCCAGCTCCAATGGAATTAAGATTCACCAGTCTTCCTTTATAGAGTATTGGCATTTGGTACTCTCTCAAACGTATTGAAACCAAGTTTGCCATTTTCGCCAAAAATAGAAGAACAGAAAATAATGCAATTCCAATTCTGTTCAACAAAAGTTGGAATTGGAAGTTGATGAATGTCCAGGTCTCGACCGAACATAATCAATTGGACCTTCTGTTCCATGATTCTTTCAATTCCATGATCACAGAATGAATTTTATATGGAGTTCCACATTTAAATAGGCTCTGCTGATGACTGCATAGCCCAAAATACTGATAGACAATGCTCCAAGCACAACACTGCTGCATAATAGAAACTTGGTTTTAACACCAAGGGCTGTTTCGATTTCATCCTTTGACAAATTGGACAAGAAACATGGAAGGTCTGAACATGATTTGATCTCAAGAGTTCCATCTCGTATACTGCAAAAGCCAACTGCAATGATCTCCTTTCCAACTGGAAGGATTTGAGAGGAGAGGAACTCGGCTCGGTCGTACGCTCGCCGGAGGCGCGCGGGTGGACTGGTGGCCGGCTGAAGGGAGGAGCAGCGGCAGCGGGGGATGTGGCTGACAGCCGCCGGAGTCGTGAGGGCCGGGAAGCACAGCCACCGGGTGCAGTGGTCGCTCGCCGGAGCACGAGGGAGCTCGGCCGCTCGCCGGACGCGAGAGGAGATGGGAGGACAGCCGCCTGCCGTCGGTGGCGCGAGGGGGATGAAGAGAAGGAGCAGCCGCGGGGAGCCGTCGGACTGCGCCGGAGTGCAGGCCGTCGGGTTGGGCAGGGGCCGCCGGACCGTTGGGGAAGAGCGGCTGAACCGCAGTTGGCCGCCGGCCGGAACAGGGTCGGGGGAGCACAGTAAAGGAAAAGTGCACAGTGAGTTGCCCCCTTAAGAGTTTAAAATAATTGGGTGTTGGCACAAAAAGTCAATTTGCAATTTAACCCCCTTAAATTTGGGAAATTGCACAAACATATAAAATGACGAAAAATTGGCGGGCGATTTGGTGTCCGGTATTTTGTAGGGTCAGGGGGCGCTGTAAGTTTGGTGTGGGCTAAAATAGCAGGGCACTGGAATTAAATTGAGAATTTAGAATCAGACAAAATAGTATCCTTAATTTAAATAGAAATAAATGCAAGTTGTTCAACAATTAATTAGGAGTACATGGAACCAAAATCAGGTCAGGTCATCAATACCAATATTGAAGAAGACTCAGAACAGAATATTACCCTAATTTGGGCCGCAAGAAAAATAGGTCAAGATGGCCTCCAATTTTCGATTGGAACGCACAACGATACAAAATAGGAGTTTTATTAAATAACGTGCGACGATTTTTGTGCGGCCAGAAATAATGTACAGGAAGCATAATTATGAGTTGCAAAAATAGCGGAATTGAAGTCGGGCATGTTTAGGACAAGATTGTGAAATCTGTTGGAAGACAAAAGTCTGGGTAGTGCTCCAAATATCGAAACAAAGGCAATGCGCAAAATATTAAATAAAATACAGTAATTAATTTCAATCTCCAAATATCAAATTCTAAATAAAATAATAAAATCCAGAATTCTATAATTCGGACAGGGGTTCGTCTATTGGGCTTCTAGGTCTAGTCTGCTAGCTAAATTAAAATAATTAAACACTGCATATAATTTTATATTTAATTACACATCGCACAAAATTATTTAAATCAAATACACTATCATGCAATTAATTAATTGTAAATAACATAATATTAAATATTGTAAAAATTCGAAAATACCCCTGTTTTCGGAATGTGGTAGTGACAACGACCATAGATTATGTGTTAAATATTTAGATATTTTATATATATATTTTATGTGTGGTTATTTTTTTACTCCAACTTCCGACAATTAGCATCCCATAATTCTCCATGCCAAATTAGGCAAATTCTTTTTTAGTAAGATTTGCATATTATTTACTATTATCTTATTTTATTGGATATCTATTTAGTTATTTACTAAGTTAAATTGGATAATATAGTTATTTGATTTATTATAAATAGATAAATATCTAATTATTAATTACAAAATATTTCATAAAATATTTGGGTGTACTATTTTATTAAAGCTTTACAAAGTAAAATTTTCTAGAATTTATTTTGTGTGCAAATATTATTTTTGGATTTTTTTAACCTCATTTATATATGTAAATATATATGTTAATAAATATATAGTTATTAATTATAATAATCATCATCATCATCATCATAATAATAATAGTGATAATAATAATAATAATAATAATAATAGTAGTAGTAGTAGTAATAATAATAATAATAATAATAATAATAATAATAATAATAATGATGATGATGATGATGATGATGATAATAAAAAGAAAAAGAAAAGAAAAGAAAAGGAAAGAAAAATAAAAAGAAAACAAAACAAAAACAAAAACAAAAACAAAAACAAAAACAAAAACAAAATAACAATAATAATAATAATAAAAACAAAAACAAAAACAAAAACACCTAAACTAAACTAAACTCCTAAACTAACAACCTAAAACCCATAACCTATTCCTAATCCCCCCCCCTAAGCAAACCAAACGAATCTGCAACCCCTCTCTCTCTCTCTCTCTCTCTCTCTCTCTCTCTCTCTATATATATATATATATATATATATATATATATATATATATATATATATATATCACAAACCCTAACCCTAGTCCCCGACCCCAACGCCGACCACCCGATGACCGGCGACCGCCGCACCTGCTGGCGACCTCCGCGCAGCCCGCCGCCCCACGCCGACCGCACCGCCATCCGCCCCCGCCGGCTCATACGCGCGTAGCAGTGCAGCTCCGAGTCCCCATCTTCGCGGTAACGTATCTCTCTCATCTCTCATTCTTTTTACGAGCAGTTTATCTGTATACATTCACAACCTAACCCTCTAGGATTTTCCTTCAAGCGGAACGAGTTTTCGTGCCCTGGATTGGTCGAAAATTCGACCAGAAAATGGCCGAAAAACTGACCAAAAATAGTCCAAAATTTCAACCCAAACCTCCATGTTCATGTCAAATTTGCCACTAACCTGTTTAATATTTTAAAAATATAATTGAAAGTTTTCTTCTCAATATAACCAAGAATTTAACTATCCTTTTAGTTTTTATTAATTTATTTTATTTGTTAAATTATTCGACCTCCAAAATGATCAAAAACTTGATATTTTAAAACTAAAATTTTGTGATACGGTGTGCGCCCCGCCAAACGGGACCGTCTCATTGTGTAAAATTGTACCGAAAGGCGCGTATGGTATATTCTAATATTTCGGATTTTGCGAAAGTTGATTTGGACGTGTATGCGCGTCGGAATCAACCCATATCCGTAAAAAGTTTTTGTATCGTGACTTTTATAAACCATCACCCCACTTTGTGTACGCTCGTCAGAATATGACAAAACTTACGCCATTAGATTCGTGGTATCACGCTGGTCCTGTGACCCAAGTTTCACGCGATTTTGAGAAATTTGACCGAGCCGCCTATTCGCGGGTCCCACTGTATGACTTGAAGGGCAAATTTGTGATCAGCTCACCAGAATCCAAAATTGGATATACGTTCAGTTCGTATCATCGTTTAGAATTTGTTTGACCTATAATTTATCCCATTTAGAGATCTTTATCTCTGGCACGCATTTTTGTGCAAAATGGGCCCACATCTGAACCTGTTTTGACCCAAAATTACCGTTTTGCCTCTGTGTCAAAATTGGACGAAAGGGTAGACTTTTCTGACTATCTTGCTGATTTCGGGAACGTTGGTGATGTTTATTTCAGCATCCGGAGACGTTCATTTAGATACCATAGTTTCGGATCCCTTGTGCTTGACACCTGGACGCTTACACTATGCAACTTTCTTGTCAGGCAAGTACACATTATCATTGTACTATGATTTACATTTCATATGGTGCATGCATTTTTATTTCTGTTATTTAGTTCATATATTTTAAACTACTAAATAAACTGCGCGTCCAAGAATAACTTGGGTGCAACGACAATGGCATCGTATTTTGTCTTTATTATATATTATGCATGTCGACCTAGTTTTACGAGACCACCACATAATTTGGAGGCATCATTAGGTTTTATTGACCATGACACATCTGTTACACGAGTGTGTGTCTCATGTAGAACACTGATTTACGTGACGGGCTGACCACCTGTACGTATGGGACATGCGATAGGGAATAACTGCTTGTAAACCCCCTGAATTTTCAAAATTATTGAACTTGGATTTTTTAAATTTTCTAGAATTTTTTGGGAATTTTTTGTAATTAAAATCAAGGTTTTAAATTATTAAATAATTTTTAATTGTTAATAAATAATATTAAAATATCATGGAAATAATATTTTTGGGTGTAAAATGAAAAACTGGACTTAGGGTAATTTTTCTGGAATTTATTGGGCCTCGGACCTATTTTTAAATGCCTAAAAACTATTTAATTAATTATTTATTTAATTAACTGATTATTATTACTATTATTATTTTATTTTTGTTTTGGGCCGGCCCGGCCCAGTAGACCGGCCCAGCGGCCCAGCCGCCAACCGGCCCAACCCGCTCCCCTACCGGGTCGGGTCGGGTCTGCCCAGACCCGACCCGCCGCCTCCGACCCGCTACCAGCACCCCTTGTCACGCCCCGCACCCGGAAATTCGGGTACGAGTGCGTGGGTACGTCCAGCCTACGCCGCAGAGTCGACGGTAGTACGCTGTCTAGGTCAAATCTATATTTAACTAAACTAGCTCATTCACAAATAACATAGGCAAGATAATAAAGGGAAACAGATACTTAAGATTTCAAATGAAATAAGTGCGACAACAGATTCAAATGTTTAGTACAAAAATCAGAATGAAATCGGGGACAAACCCGATTACTAAGATAAAAGAGCAATAAATAAAATAGCCACTGCTATCTACTCTGCAGCAGGGGTCTCCTGAGTGGGATCTGGCTCCTCATAAGTGTCATCTGTACCCTCATAGGGACCATAATAAGTAGGGGCAAGGTCCTCATCATCGCCTAAATCAACGAATCCAGTCAGGAAAGGAGCAAAGTACACAATGCACAACAAGATTAAACTAAATATTTATGACAATTAAATTGAGTATCATATTGAGAAAGTTGCATAAAGAACATCAATATCTCAGATTTACTGCTATAAACAGGAATATGAGAAAGCAGGAATAAATGAGACAGGAAATGAAACTACAACAGTCAGCAAGAACTATAACAAGATCCAGAAGCTATCTGTGTGAAACTTGTGTTTGTTTTAGAATACTTAGTTGGCATGTAGGGGTTTATAAGGCTAATCCGGCCGTCATAAACGGCTATTAAACAGGAATAATCGAGATCCGGCTGAGAGTACAGTCGCGTACCAACAGCTATTAAACATGGCAGGGAAAAGGATAAACTACATGCCTTCTAGTATTCTCCCGCCCGACATGAAAAACAAGACATGAACTCCAATATTCAAGACATGAAATCCAGTATTTCTAACACTAGGTGTAATCATCAAGGGTACTAGTAAAGCAGGGAATTAATTATCACAATATAAAGTTTTAACTTGAAGTGCAGGTACTTGCCTGTTGTTTGGATCCGATAATTGTACTCGGGGAAAAATTCCAGAGATGAGTCCAAAAGCTGAAATAGACATTACCATCACGCTCAGAAGATGTCAAATAGCTAGAAACGCCTGTCCTTGGGTCCAATTTGGAGACAAGGGCAAAAACGACAGTTTCGGGTCAAAACGGGGTCCGCCGGTGGGCCCGCTTTGCACCGAAAAACGTGTTCGGGTCAACGGTCTCCAAATTCACCAAACTTAGTGTCAACAGGTCAGGAACGCTGATACGAACCCAACGGAACTTTCAGATTTGGATTCTGATGAGCCGATCACAAAATTGCCCGTCGAGCGGGGCTTGTGGGGCCCACGACACGCGATTTCGTCAACGTTCTCAGAATCGAACCAAACTTGACCCACAGGACCAGCGTATCTCTATGAATCCGATGACGCAAGTTTCGTCTCGATCCGATGAGTGTACAAGAAGTTAGGGCAAATTGCAGAAAAGTCGGATACGGGGCGATGTTCGCGGATACGCGTTGATTCCGGTGTGCACGCACACCCGAATCAGCTTTCGCGAAATCTCACACGTCCGTATCGACGACGCGCACGTGTCTGTGAAGACCGCACGCGACCAAGTCATCCCGTTTGGAGGGGCGTACTCAGTTCTGAGGAGAAACAGGGTCTGGTTTTTCCTGTTTTTGGATCGCGGTGTGCGATCACCACAGGACGCGATGCCCCGAGCGGTTTGTCCGGGCACCGAGAGGGTCATACAGGCTTCGCAACATAATTTACGGAATTAAAATCTGAGCTACGGGCAAGAAACTACACGCACCTGAATAGGGTCCAAAAACCCGAAATTTACTGTGTCCGTGTCGTGTCCGACACGCCGACACAGGGAAGGATTAGGCCTAGGGTTAGGTCTGGACGGCGGGGGCCGGCCGGAGACGTGCCGGAGGCGGCCGGGGATTGTTCGCTGGGGCGAGGCGGAGCTGCTGGCGGTCGGGCGGCGCCGGATTCCGGCGAAGGCGGCTGCTGCGGCTGCTGTTGTTGTCTCCGCTGCTGCTGGACGCCGGAGGCGGCGGAGGAAGGAGGAGGAGAGGAAGGGCGGCTGCGGCGGGGACTCGGCGAGGGATGGCCGGGGACGGAGGTGCTAGGGTTCAGGCGGGTGGCTGGAAAGGGGAGGGATGGCCGGAGCCGGAGTTAGGGTTAGGGTTAGGGTGGAAGAAAGAAGGAGAGGGGGAGTTTTAAAGGGGAAGGAGGCGGTTAGGGGGCCGAGCAAGGCGGAGCGAGGGGGAGGAAGAAGCGGGGAGGTCGTGGCGCTGCGGGGCGCCGCGTGGCCGGCCGGAGCGGCGAGAAATCCGGCGCCGGAGGCTGAGGGCCGGATCGTGGGGAGAGGGTGGGGGAGAACGGGTCAGCGGGTCGGGTAGGCGGGTCGGGTCTCCGGGCAGACCCGCCCGACCCGCAAGGGAGACGGGCTGGGCTGGGCTTCGGCCCACTGGGCCGGGCCGGCCCAGGAAAAATGAAAAAAAATAAAAAATAAAATAATAATAATAATAATAATAAAATCATTTAATTAAGTACTTAATTAATTAAAAATAGTTTTGAGGCATTTAAAAATAGGTCTGAGGCTCAGAAAAATCCAGAAAAATTACCCTAAGTCCAGTTTTTCATTTTACACCCAAAAATGTTATTTCCATGATATTTTAATATTATTTATTAACAATTAAAAATCATTTAATAATTAAGAACCTTGATTTTAATTTAAGAAAATTTCCAGAAAATTCCAGAAAATTGGGAAAAATCCAAGTTTTAATAACTTTGAAAATTCAGGGGGTTTACAATCTACCCAACTTATAAAAATTTCGTCCTCGAAATTTAAGAATAACAAAGGGACGAAAGGAAGGGCTGGGAATTTAAGATATACCTCAGGGTTCAAAAAGATAAGGGTAGCGCTCTCTAATCTCGTCTTCTCGCTCCCAGGTGGATTCGTCGGGAGAATGGTGCTTCCAAGCTACGCTAACCAGGGAAATAACCTGGTTCCGTAGAACTTTCTCCGATCGATCCAGGATCTCCACGGGTTGCTCTTAGTAAGTCAAACTTGGGCCTACTTCGAGCTCTGAGTGATCCAAAATGTGGCTGGGATCTGACACATATTTTCTCAGCTGCGACACGTGGAAGACGTTATGGACTCCATCCAGAGAGGGTGGCAATGCCAGTCGGTATGCCACTTCTCCGATTTTCTCCTGAATGCCAAAAGGTCCAATAAATCTTGGGCTGAGTTTTCCACTCCTTCCGAACCTAATGGTGCCACGTGTCGGAGAGATCTTCAAGAATACTAGCTCTCCAACCTTTAAAAAAGTCATAATCAAGTCTTAGTTCCATAATCAAAATGTTTAAATTGACTTGAATTTCATAAATTTAATTACCTCAAATTCCAAGGGCCTTCGGTGGCTATTTGCCCAATGTCGTTGCCTGTCTTGAGCCACTCGAAGTCTATCCCTTATTTGTTTTACCTTCTCAGTTGAATCGATCACCATCTCTGGTCCCAGTAGGGCTCTTTCTCCAACGTCGTCCCATGATAGCGGGGTACGACATCTTCGTCCGTACAGAGCTTCAAATGGAGTCATCTCGATACTTGCTTGGTAACTGTTATTATAAGAGAACTCCACAAGATGTAGATAGTCTTCCCAGGATCCTCCAAAATCTAGAACACATGTACGAAGTATATCTTCAAGTGTCTGGATTGTACGTTCCGATTGTCCATCGGTTTGGGGATGATAAGCTGTGTTGAATTTGAGTTGAGTCCCCAAGCTGGCTTGTAAGCTCTTCCAGAAGTGAGAGGTGAATCTTGAATCTCGGTCGGAGATAATACTTACTGGAACCCCATACAATCTAACAATATGTCTGATATATAAATCTGCCAGCTTCTCTGTAGATAACCCTACTTTGAAAGGTAGAAAATGTGCAGACTTGGTCAGTCTATCTACTATCACCCAAATTGCATCCTTTCCACTAGGTATCCTTGGAAGTACAGAAACAAAATCCATCGTAATATGTTCCCACTTCCACTCCGGAATGGGTAGTGGTTGAAGCAATCCTCCAGGTCTTTGTCTTTCTGCCTTGACTTGTTGGCACACTAAACAACGATATACGAACCTGGCTACTTCTCTTTTCATGCCATGCCACCAAACATGCGTCCTCAGGTCCTTGTACATCTTGTTGGCTCCTGGATGTATAGAGTATTGCGATCTGTGCGCCTCTTGCATAATTTCTTCTCTTATGTCTCCTTGAGGTACACACAATCTATCGCCATGCCTCAGTGATCCATCTTCATGAATTCTGAAATCTTCCACTAATCTAGCTTGCACTTGACCTCGAAGGCTTCGCAGGCCTTCATCTTGAAACTGAGTCTCCTTGATCTTGTCAATTAAGGTAGACTGTATCTGCAAGTTCATCATTTGGCCTTCTTTTCCTGGGATAATTACCTCAATACCTAAACTTTCCAGGTCCTTGAGCAAGTGTCGGTCCATAGTCAAGTACATCGCCATAGGATATCTGCTTAGAGCATCAGCAACTACATTGGCCTTCCCAGGATGATATTGGAGGGTGATATCAAAATCTTTTATTAGTTCCAGCCACCTTCTTTGCCTCATGTTTAGCTCTTTATGGGTGAAGATATATTTTAGACTTTTATGGTCTGTAAATATTTCCACATTTTCTCCATAAAGATAATGCTTCCATAGTTTAAGAGCAAAAATGACAGCTGCCAATTCTAAATCATGAGTTGGATAGTTCTTTTCATGGGGTCGAAGCTGTCTAGAGGCATATGCTATTACCTTCTTGTTCTGCTCCAATACACAACCTAGACCTTTTCCAGAAGCATCACTATAAATAGCGAAACCTCCGGTTCCAGAAGGTAAGGTCAGAATAGGGGCAGTAGTCAGCCTTTTCTTCAATTCTTCAAAAGCATGCTGACATTCATCAGTCCAGGTGAACTCTTCATCCTTCCTTGTTAATTTTGTCATGGGTTCAGCAATCCTAGCAAAGTCCTTCACAAACTTCCGATAGTAGCCAGCTAGTCCCAGGAAACTTCTAATCTCTGCTACAGAGTCTGGAGTGGGCCATGATTCTACTGCCGCTATCTTCTTAGGATCTACTGCTATTCCATCTCCAGTCACAACATGTCCCAAGAATTCTACTTTGTCTAGGAAGAATGCACATTTAGATAACTTTCCATAAAGTTTTTCCTTCCTCAAAGTCTCCAATGCTAGCCTCAAATGTTCTTCATGTTCTTCGGGGGTCTTGGAGTAGATCAAAATATCATCAATAAAGACCACTACAAATTTGTCTAGATATTGCTGAAAGACTCTGTTCATCAAGTTCATAAAAACTGCTGGTGCATTCGTCAACCCGAACGGCATTACTAAGAATTCGTAGTGTCCGTTCCGGGTATTGAAAGCAGTTTTAGGGATGTCTTCCTTCCTCACCCTTACTTGGTGGTAGCCAGACCTCAAATCAATCTTTAAAAATACCCGAGCTCAACTTAACTGATCAAATAAGTCATCTATCCTGGGTAGGGGATACTTATTCTTAATTGTTAAGGCATTCAAGGCCCTATAGTCAATACACATTCGGGATGTTCCGTCCTTCTTGGGCACAAATAATACTGGAGCTTCCCAGGGTGAGACACTAGATTTGCTCATTTAGTTCTATTATTTCCTTTTTGTTGATTCTGTAGGGATTTTGAGATACTGGTGCTGCTCCTGGCACTAAGTCAATAGAGAATTCAACTTCTCGGTCTGGGGGTAATCCTGGAAGATCCTCAGGGAAGACATCAAGATATTCGGAGATGATAGGTAGTGGCAATTCTTCTGTTACTAGGGCTCCACAAATTTTGTTACTACCAATTTCTCTAGAACCTCTAGCAAATTCAAATTCTGGCTTGTCAGGGGGCCTGAAGATCACACTACCTCTGTGGCAGTCTATAGTGGCATGATGTTGACTCAACCAATCCATACCCAGTATAATGTCAAAACTGGGCACTGGCATTACGAGTAGCCTAGCATATAGTTCTCTTCCACATAATGTAATAGGGCAATTGTTACATGCATCACTAACCGGGATGATTCCTCCACCGGTAATGATCTTATAACAATTCCTAAGGGGTTTAGTGATTAAGCTATGCTTCATAAGGAAATCTACTGACATGAATGAATGTGAAGCTCCAGAATCAAATAAAGTAATGGCTGGTATTGAATTTATAAGCACAGAACCTGTGATCACGTCTGCTGTGGCTTCAGCTTCTTCCAGAGTCATTGCATAAGCACGGCCTTGCTGCGGTGCACCCCTCTGTTGCTGCTGTTGGTGCTGAGCAAAACGTTGTTGTTGAGTTGGAAGCGGGGGTCCCCTCTGCTGTGTTGCTGGGGGCCTGGCCTGGACTGGAGCCTTTGGTGCGGCTGGGCGTCCTTGAGCAGCAGGACAGTCTCTCATTTGATGCGCTGCTGAGCCGCAGTAGAGGCAGGCACCTAGCCTCTTCCTGCAGACTTGCCAAGTGTGACCTGGTTTTTGGCAAAAGTTACAAGTGGCAGCTTGTTGGTTCTGTCCTTGAGCCTGGTGTTGGGGTGCTGGAGCTCGAGGGAGAGGACGCTGAGTTTGCTGCGGGGCCCTCTGCTGTTGTTGTTGTTGAAAAGGGCGTTTGTTGGGTCCCGCATTTCCGGTATCTCTCTCTCACTTTAGTTTATGCCCCATGTCTCTCTCAACGCCTTGTGCCACGCTCAGGATTTCCTCGTAGGTGCGAGCTCGGCTAGTGGTGACAGCAAGGCAAATATCCGAAGACAGCCCCTTCTTGAATCTACGGGCTCTGTCCTCCGGGGTACGAACCATGTACTCTGCAAAGTGGCTCAACCTGCTAAATTCAGCAGTGTACTCATCAACAGATAGGTTACCTTGTTCCAGTCTCTCGAATTGGCTTTCGAGAGCTTCCCGAGCCACTTCGGGGTAGAATTTCTCCTTGAATAGCCTCTTGAAGTCCTCCCAGGTGAGGTCAGGAGCAGATAGTTGGGGTTCATCTCTAAACCAAGTCCGAGCTATGTCGAACAGTTGTAGGCTTGCAGACTCCACTTTGAGATCATCAGGGACCCGTGCAGTCTTCAGGAGTCTCTCGACATTCTCTATCCACTCATCGACATAGAGAATGCCCTCAGTTCCATAGAATTCTAGGGGTTTAAAGTTCTTGAAGTCTTTGGCACTCCCTGGCCTCTTTTGTGGCGACTCCTGGGACCTAAGAGCTTCTGAGAGGCTGGTCCGTAGTAGTGCAGTCTGTTCTTTCTGGGATTCTACGAGTCCCTGGAACACTCCGAGTAGTTGTGCCCCATCTAGAGTAACTGCTGGAGTAGATGGAGGCGGCGGAAGTGCAAGAGTCTCGGGCACATTCTGCTCAGCTGGTTCTGATGTGCCTCCTACTGTGTTCCTTTTCTGGACCATTCTGAAAGATTAAGGGATAGGAAGATCATAATAGATTACTTGGAAATCAAGGGCGATAGGAAAATTGAGCAGAAATGATATCAAGAATTGAAATAAGGACCCTATACTGTGAATGAGCTTTTCCTAGAATCCTCAATCTTATTCCATACCCTGTCCTAGGGTATTACCCTATTTAAGGATACGGACCTGCATGGGCCACCATAAAAACGTGTCACGCCCCGCACCCGGAAATTCGGGTACGAGTGCGTGGGTACGTCCAGCCTACGCCGCAGAGTCGGCGGTAGTACGCTGTCTAGGTCAAATTCATATTTAACTAAACTAGCTCATTCACAAATAACATAGGCAAGATAATAAAAGGAAACAGATAGTTAAGATTTCAAATGAAATAAGTGCGACAACAAATTCAAATGTTTAGTACAGAAATCAGAATAAAATCGGGGACAAACCCGATTACTAAGATAAAAGAGCAATAAATAAAATAGCCACTGCTATCTACTCTGCAGCAGGGGTCTCCTAAGTGGGATCTGGCTCCTCATAAGTGTCATCTGTACCCTCATAGGGACCATAATAAGTAGGGGCAAGGTCCTCATCATCGCCTAAATCAACGGATCCAGTCAGGAAAGGAGGATCCAGTCAGGAAAGGAGCAAAGTACACAATGCACAACAAGATTAAACTAAATATTTATGACAATTAAATTGAGTATCATATTAAGAAAGTTGCATAAAGAACATCAATATCTCAGAGTTACTGCTATAAATAGGAATATGAGAAAGCAGGAATAAATGAGACAGGAAATGAAACTACAACAGTCAGCAAGAACTATAACAAGATCCAGAAGCTATCTGTGTGAAACTTGTGTTTGTTTTAGAATACTTAGTTGGCATGTAGGGGTTTATAAGGCTAATCCGGCCATCATAAACGGCTATTAAACAGGAATAATCAAGATCCGGCTGAGAGTACAGTCGCATACCAACAGCTATTAAACATGGCAGGGGAAAGGGTAAACTACATGCCTTCTAGTATTCTTCCGCCCGACATGAAAAACAAGACATGAACTCCAATATTCAAGACATGAAATCCAGTATTCCTAACACTAGGTATAATCATCAAGGGTACTAGTAAAGCAGGGAATTAATTATCACAATATAAAGTTTTAACTTAAAGTGCAGGTACTTGCCTGTTGTTTGGATCCAATAATTGTACTCGGGGAAAAATTCCAGAGATGAGTCCAAAAGCTGAAATACACATTACCATCACGCTCAGAAGATGTCAAATAGCTAGAAACGTTTGTCCTTGGGTCCAATTTGGAGACAAGGGCAAAAATGGCAGTTTCGGGTCAAAACGGGGTCCGCCGGTGGGCCCGCTTTGCACCGAAAAATGTGTCCGGGTCAACGGTCTCCAAATTCACCAAACTTAGTGTCAACAGGTCAGGAACGCTGATACGAACCCAACGGAACTTCCAGATTTGGATTCCGATGAGCCGATCACAAAATCGCCCGTCGAACGGGGCTTGTGGGGCCCACGACACGCGATTTTGTCAACGTTCTCAGAATCGAACCAAACTTGACCCACAGGACCAGCGTATCGCTACGAGTCCGATGACGCAAGTTTCGTCTCGATCCGACGAGTATACAAGAAGTTAGGGCGAACTACAGAAAAGTCGAATACGGGACGAAGTCCGCGGATACGCGTTGATTTCGGTGTGCACGCACACCCGAATCAGCTTCCGCGAAATCTCACACGTCCGTATCGACGACGCGCACGTTTCTGTGAAGACCGCACGCGACCAAGTCGTCCCGTTTGGCGGAGCGTACTCAGTTCCGGGGTGAAACAGGGTCTGGTTTTTTCTGTTTTTGGATCGCGGTGTGCGATCACCACAGGACGCGATGCCCCGAGCGGTTTGTCCGGGCACCGAGAGGGTCATACAGGCTTCGCAACGTAATTTACGGAATTAAAATCCGAGCTACGGGAAAGAAACTACACGCACCTGAACAGGGTCCAAAAATCCAAAATTTACTGTGTCTGTGTCGTGTCCGACACGCCGACACAGGGAAGGATTAGGGCTAGGGTTAGGTCTGGACGGCGGGGGCCGGCCGGAGACGTGCCGGAGGCGGCCGGGGCGAGGCGGAGCTTCTGGCGGTCGGGCGGCGCCGGATTCCGGCGAAGGCGGCTGCTGCGGCTGCTGTTGCTGTCTCCGCTGCTGCTGGACGCCGGAGGCGGCGGAGGAAGGAGGAGGAGAGGAAGGGCGGCTGCGGCGGGGACTCGGCGAGGGCTGGCCGGGGACGGAAGTGCTAGGGTTCAGGCGGGTGGCTGGAAAGGGGAGGGATGGCCGGAGCCGGAGTTAGGGTTAGGGTTAGGGTGGAAGAAAGAAGGAGAGGGGGAGCTTTTAAAGGGGAAGGAGGCGGTTAGGGGGCCGAGCAAGGCGGAGCGAGGGGGAGGAAGAAGCGGGGAGGTCGTGGCGCTGCGGGGCGCCGCGTGGCCGGCCGGAGCGGCGAGAAACGCGGCGCCGGAGGCTGAGGGCCGGATCGTGGGGAGAGGGTGGGGGAGAACGGGTCAGCGGGTCGGGTAGGCGGGTCGGGTCTCCGGGCAGACCCGCCCGACCCGCAAGGGAGACGGGCTGTGCTGGGCTTCGGCCCACTGGGCCGGGCCGGCCCAGGAAAAATAAAAAAAATAAAAAATAAAATACTAATAATAATAATAATAATAAAATTATTTAATTAAGTAATTAATTAATTAAAAATAGTTTTGAGGCATTTAAAAATAGGTCTGAGGCTCAGAAAAATCCAGAAAAATTACCCTAAGTCCAGTTTTTTATTTTACACCCAAAAATGTTATTTCCATGATATTTTAATGTTATTTATTAATAATTAAAAATTATTTAATAATTAAGAACCTTGATTTAAATTTAAGAAAATTTCCAGAAAATTCCAGAAAATTGGGAAATAACAGGGACACGTGTCGGACACGATTCGACCCCGGTTTTCGGGTCCCCTTCAGGTACTTGTAACTTTTTGTTCGCAGCTCTGTTTTCGATTCCGCAAATTGCGTTGCGAAGCCTGCATGACCCTCTTGGTGTCCGGACAAACCGCTTGGGGCATCGCGTCCTGTGGTGATCGCACACCGCGATCCAAAAATAGAAAAAACCAGACCCTGTTTTACCCCGAAACTGAGTACGTCCCGCCAAACGGGACAACTTGGTCGCGTACGGTCTTCACAGATGCGTGCGCGTCGTTGATACAGATGTGTGGGTTTTCGCGGAAGCTGATTCGGGTGTGAGTGCACACCGAAAATAACGCGTATCCGCGGACATCGCCCTGTATCCGACTTTTCTACATTTCATCCTAACTTTCTGTGTACACTACGGATCGAAACGAAACTTGTGCCATCGGACTCATAGCGATACGCTGGTCCTGTGACCCAAGTTTGGTTCGATTCTGAGAACGTTGACGAAATCGCGTGTCGTGGGCCCCATAGGCCCCGCTCGACAGGCGATTTCGTGATCGGCTCATCGGAATCCAATTCTGGAAGTTTCGTTGGGTTCGCATCATCGTTCCTGACCTGTTGACACTAAGCTTGGTGAATTTGGAGACCTTTGACCCTGACACATTTTTCGGTGCAAAGCGGGCCCACATGCGGACCCCGTTTTGACCCGAAATTACCGTTTTGCCCTTATCTCCAAATTGGACCCAAGGACAGGCGATTCTAGCTATTTGATATCTTCTGAGCATGATGGTAATGTTTATTTCATCATCTGGACACATTTCTGGAAATTTCCCCGAGATACAAACTATAATTGGATCCAAACAACAGGCAAGTACCTGCACTTCAAGTTTAATCTTTATATTGTGATAATTAATTCCTTGCTTTACTAGTACCCTTGATGATTACACGTAGTTCTAGAATACTGGATTTCATGTCCTGAATACTGGAGTTCATGTCTTGCTTTCGTGTCGGGTGGGAGAATACTAGAAGGCATGTAGTTTACCCTTCCCCCTGCCGTGTTTAATAGCTGTTGGTACGCGACTGTACCCTCAGCCGGATCTCGATTATTCATGTTTAATAGCCGTCTATGACGGCCGGATTAGCCTTATAAACCCCTACATGCCAACTATGTATTCTAAAATAAACACAAGTTCACACACATCGCTTCTTGTCTTGTTATAGTTCTTGTTGGCTGTTGTAGTTTCATTTCCTGTCTCATATTATTTCTGTTTACTCATATTCCTGTTTATAGTCTTAACTCTTAATTATTGTTATTTCTTTATGCATATTCTCGATATGATACTCAGTCAGTTTCTGTTCTAATTGTCATAAATATTTAGTTTAATCTTGTTGTGCATTGTGTACCTTGCTCCTTTTCTGACTGGATCCGTTGCTTTAGGCGATGATGAGGACCTAGCCCCTACCTATTATGGCCCCTATGAGGGAACAGATAAAACATATGAGGAGCCAGTTCCCACCCAGGAGACTACTTCTGCAGAGTAGTTAGCAGTAGCTATTTATTTATGCTCTTCTATCTTAGTAATCGGGTTTGTCCCCGATTTCATTTCTGAATTCTGTATTAAACATTTGAGCTGTTGTCACATTTATTTCATTTGAAATCTCAGCATTCTTTTCCTGTTATTATCTTTTTCTATTTCATTAATTGTGAATGAGCTAGATTAGTTAACTGTGGATAAGACCTAGACAGCGTACTACCGCCGACTCTGCGGCGTAGGCTGGACGTACCCACGTACTCGTGCCCGAATTTCTGGGTGCGGGTCGTGACACATTTTTATGGTGGCCCATGCAGGTCAGTATCCTTAAATAGGGTAATACCCTAGGACAGGGTATGGAATAAGATTGAGGATTCTAGGAAAAGCTCATTCACAGAATAGGATCTTCATTTCAATTCTTGATATCATTCCTAATCAATTTTCCTATCGCCCTTGATTTCCAAGTAATCTATTCTAATCTTCCGATCCCTTCATTTTTCATAATGGTCCAGACAAGGAACACAGTAGGAGGCACATCAGAACCAGCTGAGCAGACTGTGCCTGAAACTCTTGCACTCCCGCAGCCTCCATCTACTCCAGCAGTTACTCTAGATGGGGCACAGCTACTCGGAGTGTTCCAGGGACTTGTAGAATCCCAGAAAGAACAGACTGCACTTCTACAAACCAGTCTCTCAGAAGCCCTTCGGTCTCAGGAGTCACCACTAAAGAGGCCAGGAAGTGCCAAAGACTTCAAGAACCTCAAACCCCTGGAATTCTATGGAACTGAGGGCATTCTCTATGCCGATGAATGGATAGAGAATATGGAGCGACTCCTGAAGACTGCTCGGGTCCCTGATGATCTCAAAGTGGAGTCTGCAAGCCTGCAACTGTTCGACATAGCTCGGACCTGGTTTAGAGATGAACCCCAACTATCTGCTCCTGACCTCACCTGGGAGGACTTCAAGAGGCTATTCAAGGAGAAATTCTATCCCGAAGTGGCTCGGGAAGTTCTCGAAAGCCAATTCGAGAGACTGGAACAAGGTAACCTATCTGTTGATGAGTACACTGCTGAATTTAGCAGGTTGAGCCACTTTGCAGAGTACATGGTTCGTACCCCGGAGGACAGAGCCCGTAGATTCAAGAAGGGGTTGTCTTCGGACATTCGCCTTGCTGTCACCACTAGCCGAGCTCGCACATACGAGGAAATCTTGAGCGTGGCACAAGGCGTTGAGAGAGACATGGGGCATAAACTAAAGCGGGAGAGAGATACTGGAAGTATGGGACCCCACAAACGCCCATTTCAACAACAACCACAGCAGAGAACCCCGCAGCAAACTCAGCGTCCTCTCCCTCGAGCCCCAGCACCCCAACACCAAGCTCAAGGACAGAACCAACAAGCTACCGCTTGTAACTTTTGCCAAAAACCAGGTCACACTTGGCAAGTCTGCAGGAAGAGGCTAGGTGCCTGCCTCTACTGCGGCTCAGCAGCGCATCAAATGAGGGACTGTCCTGCTGCTCAAGGACGCCCAACTGCACCAAAGGCTCCAGTCCAGGCCAGGCCCCAAGCAGTACAGCAGAGGGGACCCCCGCTTCGAACTCAACAACAACGCTTTGCTCAGCACCAACAGCAGCAACAGAGGGGTGCACCTCAGCAAGGCCGTGCTTTTGCAATGACTCTGGAAGAAGCTGAAGCCACAGCAGACGTGATCACAGGTTCCGTGCTTATAAATTCAATACCAGCCATTACTTTATTTGATTCTGGAGCTTCACATTCATTCATGTCAGTAGATTTCCTTATGAAGCATAGCTTAATCACTGAACCCCTTAGGAATTATTATAAGATCATTACCGGTGGAGAAATTATCCCGGTTAGTGATGCATGTAACAATTGTCCTATTACATTATGTGGAAGAGAACTATATGCTAGGCTACTCGTAATGCCAGTTCCCAGTTTTGACATTATACTGGGTATGGATTGGTTGAGTCAACATCATGCCACTATAGACTGTCACAGAGGTAGTATAATCTTCAGGCCCCCTGACAAGCCAGAATTTGAATTCGCTAGAGGTTCTAGAGAAATGGGTAGTAACAAAATTTGTGGAGCCCTAATACCAGAAGAATTGCCACTACCCATCATCTCTGAATATCTTGATGTCTTCCCTGAGGATCTTCCAGGTTTACCCCCAGACCGAGAAGTTGAATTCTCTATTGACTTAGTGCCAGGAGCAGCACCAGTATCTCAAAATCCCTACAGAATCAACAAGAAAGAGATAATAGAACTAAATGAGCAGATAAAAGAGTTAGAAGACAAATGCTTCATTAGGTCTAGTGTCTCACCCTGGGGAGCTCCAGTATTATTTATGCCCAAGAAGGACGGAACATCCCGAATGTGTATTGACTATAGGGCCTTGAATGCCTTAACAATTAAGAATAAGTATCCTCTACCCAGGATAGATGACTTATTTGATCAATTAAGTGGAGCTCGGGTATTTTCAAAGATTGACTTGAGGTCTGGTTACCACCAAGTAAGGGTGAGGAAGGAAGACATCCCTAAAACTGCTTTTAATACCCGGAACGGACACTACGAATTCTTACTGATGTCGTTCGGGTTGACGAATGCTCCAGCAGTTTTTATGAACTTAATGAACAGAGTCTTCCAGCCATACCTAGACAAATTTGTAGTGGTCTTTATTGATGATATTTTGATCTATTCCAAGACTCCCGAAGAACATGAAAAATACTTGAGGCTAGCATTGGAGACTTTGAGGAAGGAAAAACTTTATAGAAAATTATCTAAATGTGCATTCTTCCTAGACAAAGTAGAATTCTTGGGACATGTTGTGACTGGAGATGGAATAGCAGTAGATCCCAAAAAGATAGCGGCAGTAGAATCATGGCCCACTCCAGACTCTGTAGCAGAAATTAGAAGCTTCCTGGGACTAGCTGGCTACTATCGGAAGTTTGTGAAGGACTTTGCTAGAATTGCTGAACCCATGACAAAATTAACAAGGAAGGATGAAGAGTTCACCTGGACTGATGAATGTCAGCATGCTTTTGAAGAATGGAAGAAAAGGCTGACTACTGCCCCTATTCTGACCTTACCTTCTGGAACCGGAGGATTCGCTATTTATAGTGATGCTTCTGGAAAAGGTCTAGGTTGTGTATTGGAGCAGAACAAGAAGGTAATAGCATATGCCTCTCGACAACTTCGACCTCATGAAAAGAACTATCCAACTCATGATTTAGAATTGGCAGCTGTCATCTTTGCTCTTAAGCTATGGAAGCATTATCTTTATGGAGAAAAGGTGGAAATATTTACGGACCATAAAAGTCTAAAATATATCTTCACTCAGAAAGAGCTGAACATGAGGCAAAGAAGGTGGCTGGAGCTAATAAAAGATTTTGATATCACCCTTCAATATCATCCTGGGAAGGCCAATGTAGTTGCTGATGCTCTAAGCAGATATCCAATGGCGATGTACTTAACTATGGACCGACACTTTCTCGAGGACTTGGAAAGTTTAGGTATTGAGGTAATTATCCCAGGAAAAGAAGGCTAAATGATGAACTTGCAGATTCAGTCTACCTTAATAGATAAGATCAAGGAGACTCAGTTTCAAGACGAAGGCCTGCGAAGCATTCGAGGTCAAGTGCAAGCTGGATTAGTGGAGGACTTCAAAATTCATGAAGATGGATCACTGAGGCATGGAGATAGATTATGTGTACCTCAAGGAGACATAAGAGAAGAAATTATGCAAGAGGCGCACCGATCGCAATACTCTATACATCCATGAGCCAACAAAATGTACAAAGACTTGCGGACGCATGTTTGGTGGCATGGCATGAAAAGGGAAGTAGCCAGGTTTGTATCTCGTTGCTTAGTGTGCCAACAAGTCAAGGCTGAAAGACAAAGACCTGGGGGATTGCTTCAACCACTACCCATTCCGGAGTGAAAGTGGGAACATATTACAATGGATTTTGTTTCTGGGCTTCCAAGGACACCTAGTGGAAAGAATGCAATTTGGGTGATAGTGGATAGACTGACCAAGTCTGCATATTTTCTACCCTTCAAAGTAGGGCTATCTACAGAAAAGTTAGCAGATTTATATATCAGACATATTGTTAAATTGCATGGGGTTCCAGTAAGTATTGTCTCCGACTGAGATTCAAGATTCACCTCTCACTTCTGGAAGAGCTTACAAGCCAGCTTGGGGACTCAACTCAAATTCAGCACAGCTTATCATCCCCAAACCGATGGACAATCGAAACGTACAATCCAGACCCTTGAAGATATGCTCCGTACATGTGTTCTGGATTTTGGAGGATCGTGGGAAGACTATCTACATCTTATGGAGTTCTCTTATAATAACAGTTACCAAGCAAGTATTGAGATGACTCCATTTGAAGCTTTGTATGGACGAAGATGTCGTACCCCGCTATCATGGGACGACGTAGGAGAAAGAGCCTTACTGGGACCAGAGATGGTGATCGATTCAACTGAGAAGGTAAAACAAATAAGGGAAAGACTTCGGGTGGCTCAAGACAGGCAACGACATTGGGCAAATAGCTACCGAAGGCCCTTAGAATTTGAGGTTGGAGAACTGGTATTCCTGAAGATTTCTCCGACACGTGGCACCAATAGGTTCGGAAGGAGTGAAAAACTCAGCCCAAGATTTATTGGACCTTTTGGCATACAGGAGAGAATCGGAGAAGTGGCATACCATCTGGCATTGCCACCCTCGCTGGATGGAGTCCATAACGTTTTCCACGTGTCGCAGCTGAGAAAATACGTGTCAGATCCCAGCCATATTTTGGATCACTCAGAGCTCGAAGTAGGCCCAAGTTTGACTTACCAAGAGCAACCCGTGGAGATACTGGACCGATCGGAGAAAGTTCTAAGGAACCAGGTTATTTCCCTTGTTCGCGTAGCTTGGAAGCACCACTCTCCCGGCGAATCCACCTGGGAGCGAGAAGACGAGATTAGAGAACGCTACCCTTATCTTTTTGAACCCTGAGGTATATTTTAACTCTCGGCCCTTCTTTTCGTGCCATTGTTATTTTTAAATTTCGAGGAAGAAATTTTTATAAGTTGGGTAGATTGTAAACCCCTTGAATTTTCAAAATTATTAAACTTGGATTTTTCACAATTTTCTAGAATTTTCTGGGAATTTTCTGTAATTAAAATCAAGGTTTTAAATTATTAAATGATTTTTAATTATTAATAAATAATATTAAAATATCATAAAAATAATATTTTTTGGTGTAAAATGAAAAACTGGACTTAGGGTAATTTTTCTGGAATTTATTGGGCCTCGGACCTATTTTTAAATGCCTAAAAACTATTTAATTAATTATTTATTTAATTAACTGATTATTATTATTATTATTTTATTTTATTTTATTTTTGGGCCGGGCCGGCCCAGCGGCCCAGCCGCCAACCGGCCCAACCCGCTCCCCTACCGGGTCGGGTCGGGTCTGCCCAGACCCGACCCGCCGCCTCCGACCCGCTACCAGCACCCCTCCCCACGACCCGGCTGCCCGAAATCCTCGCCGCCCCGGCCGGCCACGCGGCGCTCCGCCGCGCCACGACCTGCCACGATGCCCCGCGTCTCCCGGCGTCGATGCCCCCTCGTCGTCGCCCTTTCCGGTGGCCTCCAGCCCCCTCTCCCCTATAAAAACCACCGCCCGGCCCTCGTTCCTCCACCGCTGAGCCCGCCTGAACCCTAGCGCCGCTCCGCCTGACCTCGCCGTGCCACCGCCCAGCACCGCCCGCTGCAGCCTCCCCTTTCCCCCTCTCCTTCCTCCTCCCTCGGCGCCTTCCCCGACTCCCCAAACCTCGAGCCGCAGCTCCGGTCAACTCCGCCGGCTCCCCGCGCGCCGCCGACCACCAGCACAGCTCCGCCCAGCCCCGGTCGGCCTCCCCAGCAACGCCGCCTCAGCCCTCCGGCCGGCCCCACCGCCTGAGCGCTCTCCGGATTTTCCCCAAACCCTAACCCTAATTTTTCTCGAATCCGACACGTGTCGGACACGATTCGACCCCGGTTTTCGGGTACCCTTCAGGTACTTGTAACTTTTTGTTCGTAGCTCTGTTTTCGATTCCGCAAATTGCGTTGCGAAGCCTGCATGACCCTCTCGGTGCCCGGACAAACCGCTCGGGGCATCGCGTCCTGTGGTGATCGCACACCGCGATCCAAAAACAGGAAAAACCAGACCCTGTTTCACCCCGGAACTGAGTACGTCCCGCCAAACGGGAAGACTTGGTCGCGTGCGGTCTTCACAGATGCGTGCGCGTCGTTGATACGGACGTGTGGATTTTCGTGGAAACTGATTCGGGTATGAGTGCACACCGAAAACAACGCGTATCCGCGGACATCGCCCCGTATCCGACTTTTCTGCATTTCACCCTAACTTTCTGTGTACACTTCGGATCAAAACGAAACTTGCGCCATCGGACTCGTAGCGATACGCTGGTCCTGTGACCCAAATTTGGTTCGATTCTGAGAACGTTGACGAAATCGCGTGTCGTGGGCCCACAGGCCCCGCTCGACGGGCGATTTCGTGATCGGCTCATCGGAATCCAATTCTGGAAGTTTCGTTGGGTTCGCATCATCGTTCCTGACCTGTTGACACTAAGCTTGGTGAATTTGGAGACCTTTGACCCTGACACATTTTTCGGTGCAAAGCGGGCCCACATGCGGACCCCGTTTTGATCCGAAATTATCGTTTTGCCCTTGTCTCCAAATTGGACCCAAGGACAGGCGATTCTAGCTATTTGATATCTTCTGAGCATGATGGTAATGTTTATTTCAGCATCTGGACACATTTCTGGAAATTTTCCCGAGATACAAACTATAATTGGATCTAAACAACAAGCAAGTACCTGCACTTCAAGTTTAATCTTTATATTATGATAATTAATTTCCTGCTTTACTAGTACCCTTGATGATTACACGTAGTTCTAGAATACTGGATTTCATGTCTTGAATACTGGAGTTCATGTCTTGCTTTCGTGTCGGGTGGGAGAATACTAGAAGGCATGTAGTTTACCCTTCCCCCTGCCGTGTTTAATAGCTGTTGGTACGCGACTGTACCCTCAGCCGGATCTCGATTATTCATGTTTAATAGCCGTCTATGACGGCCGAATTAGCCTTATAAACCCCTACATGCCAACTATGTATTCTAAAATAAACACAAGTTCACACACATCGCTTCTTGTCTTGTTATAGTTCTTGTTGGCTGTTGTAGTTTCATTTCCTGTCTCATATTATTCCTGTTTACTCATATTCCTGTTTATAGTCTTAACTCTTAATTATTGTTATTTCTTTATGCATATTCTCGATATGATACTCAGTCAGTTTCTGTTCTAATTGTCATAAATATTTAGTTTAATCTTGTTGTGCATTGTGTACCTTGCTCCTTTCCTGACTGGATCCGTTGATTTAGGCGATGATGAGGACCTAGCCCCTACCTATTATGGCCCCTATGAGGGAACAGATGACACATATGAGGAGCCAGTTCCCACCCAGGAGACTACTTCTGCAGAGTAGTTAGCAGTAGCTATTTATTTATGCTCTTCTATCTTAGTAATCGGATTTGTCCCCGATTTCATTTCTGAATTCTGTATTAAACATTTGAGCTGTTGTCACATTTATTTCATTTGAAATCTCAGCATTCTTTTTCTGTTATTATCTTTGTCTATTTCATTAATTGTGAATGAGCTAGATTAGTTAACTGTGGATAAGACCTAGACAGCGTACTACCGTCGACTCTGCGGCGTAGGCTGGACGTACCCACGTACTCGTGCCCGAATTTCCGGGTGCGGGTCGTGACACTGCTAATAAATTTTCATCCTAGAAGACTTAGCAGTTATTAGAGGTACCATCGTGTCATGGATATGGCATGAATAGAGCATGGGGTGGAGAGAACAAAAAGTAAGGCATTTGAGCTCCTTTGCACTTTCCTTATGTAATCCGTACGCTCCGCCGGAGATACGTGGTATGATGCCCCCTATATTATCTACAGGCGGCCTCTGACGTTCAAAAGACGTCATGCTTTTTAGGCCCCTGATTCTCCGAGAGAATCATGCCAATCCCATTTTAGCCAGATAGTCCACGTGTTAGAAAGTTGTTCTCAAAGTGCATTCATATAGATGGTTAGGTGACCCTTGGATGTTTATTTTCAGTACTTTATTGGCATGCTTCTATGTATCTTGTTACGTCCCTCTGAGGACCTGGTCCCTTTCCAGGTATAGACGATCATGACTATTCACAGGAGCACGGATCAGGACTTGCTACTTCGTTCTCTTTCGAGGAGGTCTTCTCTTCGAGCCTCTCTTGTCATTAGATGATGTACTTATTAGGTTTACTTTTATATTCTAGTTGGTAGTGGATTTATCTCCATCCAACTATTAGTTCCTCTCGACTAGTTCTTATTTAGTTTATTGACATATATGATCATTTATTTCTTTATGATTATTTTTGTGCATGAGATTTAGTTATGCCCTGTGACTTGTGACAATTATATACCAATTATGAATTATTGTTAATAATACAGCGTACGTATGTGTTATGGTTTTCATATATTGGAGTCTCCATATCCATACGACTAGCATGCTTACGTATTCCTAGTCCTACGTATTTTGGGACTGGGGCATGACACCCTTACTGGCATCCCTTCAGCCATAGTCGTATTCAACAAACTCTTCATAGCAAACTTCCTAGCTACCCTACTCTGATGTCCGAAGACTTCCTTGAGGTTGTACATCATATCATAAGCCGTGGCCATGGCTTGATGCTGATGCTGCAGTACATTTGACATATATGCCAGAATATAATTCCGTGTCATCTCATCTACCTTGATCCACTTCTTATAAGGCTCTTTGACCTTTTTATCAGAATTAGCATCTGGCATAGGAGAAAATTCCACATGGAGTACATATTTGTACTCTTCAGCAGTTAAGACAATATCCAAGTTACGTTTTCTGTCAATATAATTTGGGCCAGTAAGTTTGTTTTCTTTAAGAATCACCAAAAGCGGACTGAATGAACCCATTTTTAAAATTCTGAGAATCACATAAATAATAATTATGTAGATCAAAAACTTTTTGAACTAAAAATATATTGATTCCCTCAACAAAAAAAAAGTTCACCAATACCTTAAACACCATGAATTTAATATGCCACGATAGTGTGGATGTATATTAATTCAGTATTTGTCCAAGGAGATTTTTTTTCTATTAATTTTACTATCATGTCAACCTAACTTTATGACAAATAAAATTAATTTGTTGGTCTTTGCTTTGGTCCTACAAATAATAGTTGTGACTCTGATGGGGAGGATACCATTATTTGTATCTAAGTGTACACCATTACTTAATACTAAGTCCATTACTTCATAATATATTTCTTCAAATGGAGAAGTAAACACACACTAGGTAATTTTCTATAATTATTCCAAAAGAAGTCTATACCAGTGATCCATAATTATACTCATCCGATATGGAGAAAGGCACTAAAGCCAACACGTAAGTATAATTATATCACCTACAAACCTGTAATGGAGACCATGAGATTTATACTAAATAAATTCTTTCTCCCACTTAGTTATTTAACAATGAGGATTTTCTACTAGTTGACGTATGTCCATGTTGTCCACTATTAATGCGGGCTTAGTTTATAGAAAACATCCACAAAATAATAAACATGCATAATAAAATAAACAGATATAGCAATAAAGAATAAAAATGAATATCCAACTATTATGGCCATATATCATGCTTCTTCCTCAACTGCCGAATCCAGAATCTTGCTCTACGCATAGTTTGGCCATCTTTTTCCTTCATCGAAAATTATCTGTTTGCCTCCGTATAAACTCCCTGATTTTTTTTAGAATTTAATTTTGTTAGAATTATGAAATTTTGATTAAGGGAGATTTTTTTGTAATTTTTAGCTAATTATAATAAATATTCATTAACGGATTTATATTTTTTTGTATTTAATTAATTATTAATATAGTGCAAAAAATTATATTTTTAGGTGTAAAACTAATAATAGAGTATTGTGTAATTTTTCTGGAATTTATTGAGGTCCAAAATTATTTTTAATGGCCATATATGCATATATATATTGTTTTAACAAACCAACCCAAATCGAACCAACCCAAACCAAACTAAACAAACCCGGATCCTTAAACCCATACCTGAACCCGCAACCCAAAACCCGAACCACCCATTCCTCTGCTGAAACCCCCCGCACGTCCCCTCGACTCCCCGAAACCCGAACCACTCATTCCCCTACTGAAACCCCCCGCGCGACCCCTCGACTCCTCGAAACCTTCCCAACCCATCCTCTTCAGCTCCTTGTAACTCCCTCCCTGTCACCCTATTTAAACTATGGCCTAGCCGACCACCACCACCATCATCTCCTCTACCACCCCGACCAACCCTGGCCGTCGACGACCGTTGGACAGTCGGCGCCGCATGCCGCAAGACGCCTCCGCACAGCCGCCAGAATCCTGAGCAAACATTACAGCGAGGTACACTACTTCTAGCCCCTGTATCTCCTTGCACAGTAATCCAAATAGTGACCCATTAAATCCTATGCGAAGACCACATGACCCCCTTAAATCCTGTATAATTAGTTTGGTATATTGTGTCCTGTGTCAATCATAATTCGCGACGCAAAACATGAAAACAATGATCCAGTTTGTAGTTCAGAAACTGTCCCAACCACCCATGTTCATGTCTGATTTTCTTTCAACCTAGTTAATATTTATAAATTCAACTTGAACAGTAATTTAGACAACATAACCAAGATTTAATCTCTTCAATTAGTTTATTTTAATTCGATGTATGTTGTATTTTATTTGCTGTTGAATTTAACCAAAAACTTGGTTTTCTAAACCCAAATTTTTTTGAAACGGGATACGTCCCGCTAAACGAGGCAACTTCGTCGTATGCAAATTATACCAAAAGGCACGTATCGTCAACGCGGACGTGTGAGATTTTGCGAAAATTGATTTGGATGTCCGTGCACACTGGAATCAACGCGTATCCGTCAAGAAGTCTCGTATCGGCCTGTTCTGACTCTCATCATAATTCCGTGTGTGCTTGTCGTTTCGCAACAAAAATTATGCCATCAGATTCGTAGTGTTACACTGGTCCTGTGACCCAAGTTTGGTTTGATTCTGATAAAGTTGACGAAACACCGTTTCGCGGGCACCACGGTTCCACTTGACTGGCGATTTCATGACCGGCTCATCGGAATCCAATTTTGGATATTCCGTTGGGTTCGTATCATCGTTATGAACTCGTAGACACTAAGTTTGATGAATTTAGAGAACTTTATCTCTAGTATATTTTTAGGTGCGAAGTGGGCCACATGTGTAACGCCCCGCTCCGCGCCGGCGTTATATATCAAGGTGAGTGGGCAGAACTTCGTTCTCTGATTCTTGCACGCCTTAATAATAACCTGAGTTTTTGCTTGCAATGTTTTCTTAAGAGAATGATAGAACCTGCCTTGCATGTTAATGAAAGAACTCACCTAGCTTGTCTTTGAATCAAGTCTGCTAAACGAGAATCCAGATCGCTTGCTTAGAGTGCATGAACATGTTCACTATCGTCTATGCTTCGAGAGAACCATAATGTGCCTGAATGTGTTCAAGTGATTAGTCGGATTTGCCCCGCAACAAGGATTTGCGTTATGATGGTTCGTCTCGTCTGCATACTAGAGTTTATTTGATAGTGATCCATGCATTCGCACGCGGTCGGACAATGGCTTTTGGTGGAGAGCTGAACTGCATGTGTCACGGCTGCTACAGAGATAGTGCAAAGCAACCATGAGTCACAGCTGCCATTAGCATCAGATAAAAGAGTCATTGGTATGCTGTTCCCCCAGCTGCCGATCCTGAGATACTCGGGGACCGCCCTGCATATAGCTAAGTCATTGTGTTGGCTTGGATAGAGGACTGCCCCTAAGAATGTGCATTGTGTGTCTAGCTTTGCATCAGACCCTCGAGTCGCACGAGACACGCTGCGCACACCCTGAAACATGAACGGTTTGCTTGCCTGCTTAGTATATGAAACTCTGTTTCCAAACATGTTTCTAAACAAGTAAATCGACTCTGCTAGAACTGCATGAAACGAACCTAGGTAAAACTAGAAAGATCACTAGTAATGTAATGTTTTATAACATGATTACTTAGTGCCTGTTTGAGTGAATGCTTGTTTCTGTTCAGTTGATTTATCTCACCAGTACTTGTATAAAGTGCTGACCCACCAAAAGTTTACTTGTTCGCAGGTACTGGATCGTCCGAGGAAGCGATAGGCGTGCCACAGTCCCGAAGACCCGGAATCCTGGTTTCGATTGTTGCCCCGAGAATGCTATCGTATAAGGGGGCATAATGTATGGAACGAACGTGTGCCTTTGCTAAGGGAAACCCAAGTTGCCTCGATTGTCCCGAACACTCAGTTGGCTAATGCATTGCATTGCAACAAGTTCCTTTCCGCTGCTAACTCGATTGATGCGATGATAGCCAACAAATCAACTTAAACGATTGGCCTTGCACGGGCGCAACCCCAGGCCCGTGCGGCATCACGTCCCCCGAAAGCTCGGCTCGGGCCATTCGCTTGGCTCCCTTCCTCCCTCGCACCCGCGGGACGGGCGCGGTGATTCGCGTCCGGCGCGCCGAGGCACGGTGATTCGTGCCCGGTTCGTTCATTCCCGGCCGCACGGGGCGGGGCAGGGCGGAGCGGCGGCCCGGGCGGGTCCGGGGCGTGACAACATGTGGATCCCGCTTTTGACCAGAAAATATTAATTTTGCCACTGTGTCCAAATTGGACTTATGGGTAGTCAATCCTAGCTATTTTAAGTTTTTTGAGAGCCATGGTGATATTTTTTTCAGCATCTGGAGGCGTACCTTAATATTTCACTTATATCGGAGCAACTGACGGAGCTCAGAACCCAAGCAAGTGTACCTTGACAACTTGCAGTAGATCCTGTGATATTATTTGCTTGTATTCTTTCTATATACTTCTGTGTTGTACCTTTTTAACCTAGGACCGTGAGACGTTGCTTAACGTCCGAACAAGATTCGGGTGTCGACGTCGTACGCGGAGTCGTGTAACGTCACTTAGAGAGTTAATACCACGATCCTATATATTTTTATGTGTTTGCTTTACCAAGTACGTCATACCATAGGACACTTGATACTATTCATGTAACAGAGTATTTCTTGAGTAATTTATGGTGATTCTATATAGGCTTGCAGGATTCGTGATATGAGACTTGCATATACATAGATATCATTATGACTCGCTGTATTAGCTAGAGGTCATGATCTTGCGTGTTATGGACATGAGACGTTGTGGACATGAGACGTGAGATTACATTAGGCGGGGAGAGACACACGAGCTACAGGCTGATTATATACATATATACTTTATTATTGAGGTATTTTAGTCTCTGTTCCAAAGCTTGGCCCATTACGTGATATTCTTGCTGCTACGGGCTCCCTGACACAAAGCTTGTAGTGGTTTCACCCTGAGTACTAGTGATGCTCTCATTTGTATTTTACTTAGCTGGTTACATAGCTTATCCTGAGGATCTATTTTTATTTACTGTATTTTATTTGGCTTGAGTTATTCTTGTACCTTGCTACGTCCCCTAAGGACCTGGATCTGGATTATGTCCCCCGGTACAGCAGAGGAGGAATACCCCAAGATATACGGGACATGAGCTGACGCTGGAGCAATACTAGCACCAGAGGACGAGGTTATGCCAGAGGATTTTTTTTGAGTAATCTGTGACATAGTCAGTTATTTATGCTTCCAGTTATTTTATATCTTGACTCTTGGACTTATGTATTGACTTATTCTCTTTTCTTATTTTATCGGGTTGTTCCCCGAGACACTACATATGTTGAGTTAATGATGGACTATTTCCTTTATCTATTATCTTGATTAGTCTATCATATTTAGTTATGTTTCCTTCTGTGGATGAGATTAGAATTATTCTATGATAGATGGTGTAGACTGCATTTATATTTATTACATCTTAAGTGCACTCTAACGGGTCTATTAAATTGGATTTGCCTATTGGAGTTGTGCTGCTGGCCATTGCCACATGGCTAGTCCCTCGGTATTTTAGGACTGGGGCATGACACTTCGGACTACTAAAAAATAGTATCTCGTCCCGCATCAGAAATAGCTACCATCGCCATCACGATAGATAAAATATTTAAAATTATATCAATCCTATGACTCACGAAGGAGTTTACACATGGCTAGTCCCTCGGCTCAGACGAATGAATTCTGCGTTGTATTCTTCCACCGTCATAGCATCCTGAGTGAGGCGATTGAACTTGTCCCGAAGTTCTGATCGTGCGATAGCCAGAATGTACATCTCCTGGAAGAGTCTGGAGAACTCCTCCCAAGTGACTCGGTCTGGTCCGAGTCGTCTCTCTTCGGATAGCCACCAGTGATGAGCATTGCCCGTAAATTGCATTCTGACGGCAATCATCCAACGTTCCCGTGGTAGCTCTGCTGCTTCAAGTTGATGCCGAATGTTGGTGAGCCATTCATGAACTTCTGTGGGCTCTTCCTTGCCTGAGAAGGTACGGGGCTTCAGTTGGCGGAAGTCAGTGATAGAGCCCGTCGTTGGTCGTCGTGCTGGGAGGTTGGCCTGCTCCAGTGCAGTCACTATGCTGTTCCTCAAGTAATCAGCCTCGCGACACTGAGCCTCGTGTTGGACTTGTTGCTGGGCTTGCATCATCGCGTAGATCATTTGGAATATCTGTTGCCCGTCAATCGGCTGTCCGTGTGGGAATACGGGCGCTGGTGGAACGAACTGCGGCGGAGGTGGGATGTCATCACGCCGAAATCTGGAGGTAGGTTGACCTTCCTGCTGGCTCTGTTGAGTTGATGGAACTCCTCCGACTGGTGTCACTTCGTCGTCATAGGTGACACCTGTAGCTTGTGGTGTTCCGGCGGGATTCTCGTTGCACTCTTGTGGGTCTATTTTCCTGTATCCAAAATAAACAATAAGAGGCGCACAGGAATCTAGGCACGATGTAAGTAAATTATTTGAAGTCGATATAGAGATCAAGAATGATTCAAGCAAGTGGATGAGATCCTAAAACTTATCCTATTCTTATTGCAGGCATGTTCGATCCCTAAGTTAAAACCCAACAATTTAGTCGTTGACCTGCATGGGCCACCAAAAAAAATCATGTCACGCCCCAGTCCCAAAATACCGAGGGACTGAATGCGTGGCAATGGCCAGCAGCACGCACCGATGGACAACCCAATTTAATGGATCCATCAGGGCATGCTTAAGCTGTAGTCTAACAATAAATAGATCCAACAGTACAAGTCACAGTCTATACTAATCTCATCCACAACAGATAATCACAGATTAAATGCCAGAAATAATGCAATAGAATAAATAAGCAATCTCAAATAAGTGTCTCGGGAATAATCCGAGAATATGTCTGGTACATCGAATGCAAATAGACAGGAAATAAATCAATTGAAAATAGAAATACTGAGTATATGGAGCCGGTACTCAGGAGAAGTCTTCTGCCACGATCTCGTCCTCAGGTTCTTGTTCTGTTCTGAGAAGTGCTCCTGTTCCGTACACCTCGGGGTAGATCTCTTCGGCTATACCTGGGGACATAGTCCATTCCAGGTCCTCAGGGGACATAACAAGGTACAGATAATACAAGCCAAAATAAATGCAGTGCAGAAATAAGGAACAATAGGGTAAATAAATAAACCAGCTAAGTGATATGCAAGTGAGAGTCTTAGTCATACTCAGGCTGAGACTACTACAGGATCAGTGTCGAAGAAACCATAGCAGTATTTTCTCGAAGGGCCAGTAAGGTACCAAAGCTCTGTATCAGAGACTAAGACACCTCCAGATAATATTATTTATATTATAATCAGCCTTGATATGGTAATACTCTTCCCACCCCATGTAATCTCACGTCACAGTTCCATAATGTCTCAGGTCCAGTCACGCAAGATCAACTAATGCAGTAAGTCAGAATAGTTTCTAAGCAAGTAAACTGTAATGTCATGAATATGTATCCTACACAGAATCACCATGAATATCTCAGGAAGATTTTGTCTCATGAATAGTGTCAAGTATCCTGGGTATAATGTACTTGATAATGCAAGTACGAGAATATAAATGTCACAATACCCATCTCTAGGTGACGTTACACAACCCCGCGTACGGTGTTGGCACCCGACTATAATCGGACGCTAAGCACGTCACACGGCCCTAGGGTTGAGCAAGTACAACAGTTATAATGTATATATTCAAAGGAATAAATAGCAAAAACTGCAAGTTTGGCAAGGTACACTTGTCTGGGGTTCTGGCTCCAATTGTAGCTCTGGCAGCAGTGGGATTTGCAGGCAGTACTCCGGTTGCTGAAATAAATATCACCATCAGATCCAGAAAATATCAATCAGCTAAAAACGCATGTCCTTAAGTCCAATTTGGAGACAAGGGCAAAAATGACAATTTCGGGTCAAAGCGGGGTCCACATATGGCCCGCTTCGCACCGAAAAACGTGTCAGGGTCAAAGGTCTCCAAATTTGTCAAACTTAGTGTCAACAGGTCAGGAACGATGATACGAACTTAACGGAGCTTCTAGAATTAGATTTCGATGAGCCGATCACAAAATCGCCAGTCAAGTAGAGCTTGTGGGACCCACGACACGTGATTTCGTCAATGTTCTCAGAATCGAACCAAACTTGGGTCACAGGACCAGCGTATTGCTACGAGTCCAATGGCACAAGTTTTGTTTCGATCTGACGTGTGTACACAAAGTTAGGATACATTCAAGAAAGGGCAGATACGGGACGGTGTCCGCGGATACGCGTTGATTCCGGTGTGCACGCACATCCAAATCAACTTCTGCGAAATCCCACACGTCCGTATCAACGTCGCGCACGTATCAGTGAAGATCGCACGCGACCAAGTCGTCCCGTTTGGCGGGGCGTACCCAGTTCCGGGGTAAATCAGGGCGTTGTTTTTCCTGTTTTTGGATCGCGGTTCGCGATCGCCACAGGACGCGATGCCCCGAGCGGGTGGGCACCGAGAGGGTCACGTAGTTTACGCGACGCAAATGACGGAATCAAAAACGGGTAAACGAGCAGGGAGATACACATACCTGAACAGGGTTCGAAAAACCCGAAATACACCGTGTTCGACACGTGTCCGCGTCTCGAGTCACCTAGGGTTAGGGTTTGGGTCTGTCGGAGCCGCGGCGGCTGGAGGCTGGCCGGAGGGAGGCTGGGGGCAGCGGAGGAAGGCTCGGCCGGGGGCGGCGGCGCGCTGGGAGGCGACGCTGAGCGGCATGGCGGCCGGAGGCGGGCTCGGGGCGGCGCTGGCCGGAGGCGGCCGGGGGAGCAGAGGCGGCCGGGGTAGTCGACGGCGGCGCGTGGGAGGCGGCGCAGGCGGCCGGAGGGTGCTGCGGGGTCGGGGAGCCTGGCTGCGGGGTCGGCTCGAGCTCGGGAAGGGGCGGAGCCGTGCGGCGAGGCGCTAGGAGGAATGAGGAGGTCGCCTGGCTTGGGGGGTGGCCGGAGTCGGGGTCGGCGGGGGTTTAGGGTTCAGGTGGGGTGGAGATGAGGGAGGAGAAGGGGATTTATAGGGTTCAGGGGAGCCGGGGGTGGCCGGGTGAGGAGGAGACGTGGCGGAGGACGCGGGGTCGTGGAGCGAGGGACGCGGGGCGTGGGCTGGACGGAGAGCGGCCGGCGCGGCCGACGGAAGCGGCGCGGGAAGCGGGGGCCTGAGCGGGTCGCGCGGGGAGTGGGGCTGGGGAAGCGGATCGCGGGTGCGGGTCGGGTTCGGTTGGGCGGACCCGACCCGACCCGATAGCCCTACGGGCTGGGCCGGTGGGCTGGGCTCTGGGTTTAGGGCTTTGGTTTTATTAAAAAATAATAATAATTAAAATAATTAATAAAAATAGTTTTTTGAAGTAATTAAAAATAGGTCCGGGGCCCAATAAATTTCCAGAAAATTATCATAAGTCCAGTTTTTCATTTTACACCCAAAAAATATTATTTTCATAATATTTTAATAAATTTTAAAATCATTTAATTTTATTAAATGCCAAAAATACCTTATTTTTAATTAGCAAAAATTTTGAAAAATCCCAGAAAATTCTGAAAAATCCAGTTTTGAAAATCTTGAAAAATCAGGGAATTTACAATCTACCCCCCTTAAGAGGATTGCGTCCTCGCAATCAAAGAATAACCGGTCAGCAGAGATGACACGGTTGCAAGTATAGATCGAAACACATCACAAGATACTTAGGGAAATACTGTTTCCCTAAGAATGAAAGTTATGCACTTTCCAGAGCTAAAGCAAAAGAACTACAAATTTTTAGAAAACTAGGTTATTTATTAACAAGTACAAATTACTAGGTTGGGGCTGAGGTCACGAACCAATAGGCACGAGCTAAAACAAGACTAGAAACGGATAACTACGAATTACTTACGCGTACTAGCTACTCCACGAGTCTGCGCGTTCTCTATGGTCATCGCGTAAGCTTGTCCGCGTCCTTGAGGTAGATTCCTCTGCTGCTGCTGGCTGGCTGGTAGGGTGCTGCTTGAGGCGCTGGTGGAGCTTGCTGGTTCGCCCTTGGTGCTCTTTCTCTACGCTCAGGGCAATCTCTCACTGCATGCTGTCTGGATCCGCAGCCTAAGCATAGTCCGAATTTACGTCTACACTCCTTCTCGACATGGCCTATCTTGCCGCAGTAGTAACAAGTAGGAAGGAATGAGGCTCTTGGTTCTGCTCTTGGTGGTGGGTTTATTTATTGACGCTTTGCAGACTCCTCTTGTGCTGCTTTGGTTGGTGCGGATGTGGAAGGCCGCTTTAGGCGAGACTCTCTCCTGGTGACGCGTTCCATGCGTCGGGCTGCAGCAAGGACGTCTGAGTAAGAGGTAGGTGCGACGGATCCGATCAGTCTCTGTAGCTCGAAGTTCAGTCCGTCGAAGAATTTCTCGTCCTTCTCTTCCTCTGTCGGGATCAGGGTTGGGGCGAAGCGGCTCAGACGAATAAATTCCGCGTTGTATTCTTCCACCGTCATAGCATCCTGAGTGAGGCGATTGAACTTGTCCCGAAGTTCTGATCGTGCGATAGCCAGAATGTACATCTCCTGGAAGAGTCTGGAGAACTCCTCCCAAGTGACTCGGTCTGGTCCGAGTCGTCTCTCTTCGGATAGCCACCAGTGATGAGCATTGCCCGTAAATTGCATTCTGACGGCAATCATCCAACGTTCCCGTGGTAGCTCTGCTGCTTCAAGTTGATGCCGAATGTTGGTGAGCCATTCATGAACTTCTGTGGGCTCTTCCTTGCCTGAGAAGGTACGGGGCTTCAGTTGGCGGAAGTCAGTGATAGAGCCCGTCGTTGGTCGTCGTGCTGGGAGGTTGGCCTGCTCCAGTGCAGTCACTATGCTGTTCCTCAAGTAATCAGCCTCGCGACACTGAGCCTCGTGTTGGACTTGTTGCTGGGCTTGCATCATCGCGTAGATCATTTGGAATATCTGTTGCCCGTCAATCGGCTGTCCTTGTGGGAATACGGGCACTGGTGGAACGAACTGCGGCGGAGGTGGGATGTCATCACGCCGAAATCTGGAGGTAGGTTGACCTGCCTGCTGGCTCTGTTGAGTTGATGGAACTCCTCCGACTGGTGTCACTTCGTCGTCATAGGTGACACCTGTAGCTTGTGGTGTTCCGGCGGGAGTCTCGTTGCACTCTTGTGGGTCCATCTCCCTGCATCCAAAATAAACAATAAGAGGCGCACAGGAATCAAGGCAGGATGCAAGTAAATTATTTGAAGTCGATATAGAGATCAAGAATGATTCAAGCAAGTGGATGAGATCCTAAAACTTATCCTATTCTTATTGCAGGCCTGTTCGGTCCCTAAGTTGAAACCGAACAATTTAGTCGTTGACCTGCATGGGCCACCAAAAAAAACCATGTCACGCCCCAGTCCCAAAATACCGAGGGACTGAATGCGTGGCAATGGCCAGCAGCACGCACCGATGGACAACCCAATTTAATGGATCCATCAGGGCATGCTTAAGCTGTAGTCTAACAATAAATAGATCCAACAGTACAAGTCACAGTCTATACTAATCTCATCCACAACAGATAATCACAGATTAAATGCCAGAAATAATGCAATAGAATAAATAAGCAATCTTAAATAAGTGTCTCGAGAACAATCCGAGAATATGTCTGGTACATCGAATGCAAATAGACAGAAAATAAATCAACTGAAAATAGAAATACTGAGTATATGGAGCCGGTACTCAGGAGAAGTCTTCTGCCACGATCTCGTCCTCAGGTTCCTGTTCTGTTCTGAGAAGTGCTCATGTTTCGTACACCTCGGGGTAGATCTCTTCGGCTATACCTGGGGACATAGTCCATTCCAGGTCCTCAGGGGACATAACAAGGTACAAATAATACAAGCCAAAATAAATACAGTGCAAAAATAAGGAACAATAGGGTAAATAAATAAACCAGCTAAGTGATATGCAAGTGAGAGGTTTAGTCATACTCAGGCTGAGACTACTACAGGATCAGTGTCGAAGAAACCATAGCAGTATTTTCTCGAAGGGCCAGTAAGGTACCAAAGCTCTGTATCAGAGACTAAGACACCTCCAGATAATATTATTTATATTATAATCAGCCTTGATATGGTAATACTCTCCCCACCCCATGTAATCTCATGTCACAATTCCATAATGTCTCAGGTCCAGTCACGCAAGATCAACTAATGCAGTAAGTCAGAATAGTTTCTAAGCAAGTAAACTGTAATGTCATGAATATGTATCCTACACAGAATCACCATGAATATCTCAAGAAGATTCCGTCTCATGAATAGTGTCAAGTGTCCTGGGTATAATGTACTTGATAATGCAAGTACGAGAATATAAATGTCACGATACCCATCTCTAGGTGACGTTACACAACACCGCGTACGGTGTTGGCACCCGACTATAATCGGACGCTAAGCACGTCACACGGCCCTAGGGTTGAGCAAGTACAACAGTTATAATGTATATATTCAAAGGAATAAATAGCAAAAACTACAAGTTTAGTAAGGTACACTTGCCTGGGGTTCTGGCTCCAATTGTAGCTCTGGCAGCAGTGGGATTTGCAGGCAGTACTCCGGTTGCTGAATAAATATCACCATCAGATCCAGAAAATATCAATCAGCTAGAAACGTCTGTCCTTGAGTCCAATTTGGAGACAAGGGCAAAAATGACAATCTCGGGTCAAAGCGGGGTCCACATGTGGCCCGCTTCGCACCGAAAAATGTGTCAGGGTCAAAGGTCTCCAAATTCATCAAACTTAGTGTCAACAGGTCAGGAACGATGATACGAACTCAACGGAACTTCCAGAATTGGATTCCGATGAGCCGATCACAAAATCGCCCGTCAAGTGGAGCTTGTGGGGCCACTACACGCGATTTCGTTAACGTTCTCAGAATCGACCCAAACTTGGGTCACAGGACCAGCGTATTGCTACGAGTCCAATGGCATAAGTTTCGTTTCGATCCGACGTGTGTACACAAAGTTAGGACGCATTCCAGAAAGGACGGATACGGGACGGTGTCCGCGGATACGCGTTGATTCCGATGTGCACGCACATCCATATCAACTTCTGCGAAATCCCACACGTCCGTATCAACGTCGTGCACGTATCGGTGAAGACCGCACGCGACCAAGTTATCCCGTTTGGCAGAGCGTACCCAGTTTCGGGGTGAATCAGGGCGTTGTTTTTCCTGTTTTTGGATCGCGGTTCGCGATCGCCACAGGACGCGATGCCCCGAGCGGGTTGCACGGGCACCGAGAGGGTCACGCAGGCTACGCGACGCAACATACAGAATCAAAAACGGGTAAACCAGCAGGAAGATACGCGTACCTGAACAGGGTTCGAAAAACCCAAAATATACCGTGTCCGACACGTGTCCGCGTCTCGAGTCGCCTAGGGTTAGGGTTTGGGTCTGTCAGAGCCGCGGCGGCCGGAGGCTGGCCGGAGGAAGGCTGGGGGCAGGGGGCGGCGGCGCGTTGGGAGGCGGCGCTGAGCGGCACGGCGGCCGGAGGCGGGCTTGGGGCGGCGCTGGCCGGAGGCAGCCGGGGGAGCAGAGGCGGCCGGGGTAGTCGACGGCGGCGCGCGGGGTCGGGGAGCCTGGCTACGGGGTCGGCTCAAGCTCAGGGAGGGGCGGAGCCACGCAGCGAGGCGCTGGGAGGAAGGAGGAGGTCGCCGGGCTTGGGGGGTGGCCGGAGTCGGGGTCGGCGGGGGTTTAGGGTTCAGGTGGGGTGGAGATGAGGGAGGAGAAGGGGATTTATAGGGTTCAGGGGAGCCGGGGTGGCCGGGTGAGGCAGAGACGTGGCGGAGGACGCGGGGTCGTGGAGCGAGGGGCGCGAGGCGTGGGCCGGGCGGAGCGGCGGGCGGCGCGGCCGGCGGAAGCGGTGCGGGAAGCGGGGGCCGGAGCGGGTCGCGCGGGGAGTGGTGCTGGGGAAGCGGGTCGCGGGTGCGGGTCGGGTTCGGTTGGGCGGACCCGACCAGACCCGATAGCCCTACGGGCTGGGCCGGTGGGCTGGGCTCTGGGTTTAGGGCTTTGGTTTTATTAAAAAATAATAATAATTAAAATAATTAATAAAAATAGTTTTTTGAAGTGATTAAAAATAGGTCCGGGGCCCAATAAATTCTCAGAAAATTACCCTAAGTCCAGTTTTTCATTTTACACCCAAAAAATATTATTTTCATAATATTTTAATATATTTTAAAATTATTTAATTTTATTAAATGCCAAAAAGACCTTGTTTTTAATTAGCAAAAATTCCCGAAAAATCCCAGAAAATTCTGAAAAATCCTGTTTTGAAAATCTTGAAAAATCAGGGGGTTTACACTTTGTGACACGGTTCTTGAAGGCCTTGTTGTTAATTCTTAAAACTGAATTTATTGGTGGTTTATTACTGTAAAATAATTATTTTAGAATTATTTTCATGGTATTTTTATCAAAATTTTGAACCCTAAAAATAAGGGTCACTAGCCTGGGTTTAGGGTAATTTTGTGGCATAGTTTTGCCCATAAATAGGGGTTATTTTGGAAAAAATAGAAGGTGATTTTTTTGAGATTAAAATAGAATAAAATATGATATAATTTTTTTTATGAATATAAACCATACACATGGGCTGGCAATGCTCCGAACAAGTTTTGGATAAAACTAGTCAACTTAAAGTAGCTCTAATCTTGAAATAGGATTATTTTGTCAATTCTAGAATTTAATGGTTAAAAATTAATATAAATCAGGTTTAAATCAAGATTACATAATTTATTATTATTTATGTTCATGTCCTTTGATTGGGGACTTAACCGTGAATTATGGAAGTCGTAAACCATGAAACTAGGTTCCAATACCTCATAAAATATGTAAGTTGTTATGTCAAGAATTTACATGTTACGATGAGGTTGGACTTGGGTATTAATAGTTTATAATAAATTATACAATTTAGTTATGGTTAAAAGATTCTTGATTAGATAATTAAAGTAGAAATTTTTTTGTTTAGGTCAATTGGGTTCTGGAGGAGTAGGCGCAGGACCACCTTTGCAACTACATACTGCAGATCCAGGCAAGTGTACCTTGCCAAAATTGCAGTAGATTCTATTATATTATCTGGTTGTATTTCTTTCCATATATATATACTCTTGTGATGTACCTTCTCAACCTAGGACTGTGAGACGTTGCTTAGCGTCCGAACAAGATTCGAGTGTCGACGCCGTACGCGGAGTCGTGTAACGTCACTTAGAGAGTTGATTCAACGATCCTATTTTTACTTGCTTGCTTTACCAAGTACGCCAGACCATAGGACACTTGACACTATTTTATGTGACCGAATCTTTCTTGAGTTATTCATGGTGATTCTATATAGGCTTACCAGATTCGTGATATGAGACTTGCATATTATATAGATATCATTATGACTCGTTGTACTAGCTAGAGGTCATGATCTTGCGTGTTATGGACATGAGATATTGTGGACATGAGATATGAGTTTATATTGGGTGGGGAGAGACACACATGCTACAGGCTGATTATGTTAATATATATAATATATTACTGGAGGTGCTTTAGTCTCTGTACCAGATCTTGGCACATTTACTGGCCCTACGAGATACTACTTGCTGCTATGGGCTCCCCTACACAGAGCCTGTAGTGGTCTCAGCCTGAGTACTAGTGATGCTCTCATTTGCATTTTACTTAGCTGGTCACATAAGTTGTCCTGAGGATCTATTTTTAATTACGGCATTTTATTCGGCTTGAGTATTTATTGTACCTTGCTATTTTCCCTGAGGATCTGGATCCGGATTATGTCCCCAGGTGTAGATGAGGAGAGCTATCCCGAGGTTTCCGGGGCAGGTGCTGCTATTGGAGACGTACAGGTTGCAGATGACGAGGTTGTTCCGGAGGACTTTTCTTGAGCACATAGTATTCTTACCATTCATTTATTATGCTTAGTGTTCTTAGATATTTGATCTTGTAGTGACTTCTGGATATTGTACTTGGAGTTATTTTTCTTTCCATTTTGATGACGGGTTTTTTTCCGTGACATTATTTATATTGCTTTTGTTGGACAGATCATTTTATATTATTGTGACTGGACTTGTCTCTTTGTAATTTCGTTACTTATTGTGGATGAGATTAGATATATAAACTGTGATAGGTATTTGTCGATCATTTTATATGTATTATATCTTAAGTGCACTCTAACGGGTCTATTAAATTGGGTTTGTCCATTAGAGTTTTGCTGCTCGTCATTGCCATGTGGCTTGTCCCTTAGTATTTTGGGACTGGGGCGTAACATAGTTTTTGTGGTGGCCCATTAAGGTCTACGAATATATTTCTTTGGTTTCAACTAAGGGACCGAGCAAGCCTGCGATTAGGATAAGAATAAATTTATAGGATCTGATCCATATATTAACACGTTCTTGACCTCTATATCATACTAGAATAAATTTCTTGACTTACATCATGCTTAATTCAACTGTTCGACCCTACACTGATCCCGACAAAAGAAGAGAAGGCAAAAAAATTCTTTGACGAACTGAGCTTTGAGTTACAAAGATTGATTGGCGCATTTGCACCTACTTCTTATACGGACGTCCTTGTAGCATCTCGACGCATGGAACGCGTCAATGGGAGAGAGTCCAGCCAGAAGCGGCCGCATGTACTAGCACCAGACCGAGCACAATAAGGAGGAGCTGCAAAGAGATCTCACATACACCAGCCACCCAGATCAACCCCACCGACACTGCCGATATATCAATATTGTGGCAAGCAAGGCCATCACGCGAGCGAGTGCAGACGCAAGTTGGGACTATGCTTAATTTGTGGATCGGGACAACACTCGGCACGGGACTGTATAGAGCAGCGGATAGGAAAACTGATGATTCATCGACCAGCCCTACCAGCACCAGCACCAGGACTCCCTACTTGTCATTATTATGGCAAGGTAGGCCATCTCGCCAAGAAATACCAACGCAGATTAGGATTGTGTTTGCTTTGCGGTTCAGACCAGCATTCAGCCAAAGATTGTACGGAGCATCGAGGAGGAGCACCGATGATTCACCGACGAACACCGATGGTTCACCGACCCACCTTACCAGCACCGAGGCCAGTCCAACAGCCACATTGACCAGCTTATCTAGTACCAGGAGCACCACAACCGGAAGATGCAAGATTCAGACCACCAGCACCGGAAGGATATCTGTCGAGGCCATCCTTGGCATCACAGGTAGCAATCTTCCAGCAGGCGTAGAAACTGCAGAGGGCACCACCACAGGGACATGGACGAGATTTTGCGATGATAACGGAGGAGGTACGGACTCGAGGAGTAGCGAATATAGATAAGATTTAGTTTTATCATAGCCATCTATAGTAACGAATATTCCTAGGAATACTTTAGCATGTGCCTTTTGTTACGCCCCAGTCCCAAAATGTCAGGAACTAGGCCACGTGTCATTGGCCAGCTGACACGTCACTAAGGGTTTAATCCACGTTAATGGACCCAAAGGAACGTGCTACGCTGTCCTAAAATACTATAAGTCTAATACAGGTAAAAATCTATCTCATCCACAACAAAATGTCAGAAAATAAGTGCTGATGTATATAAAAACTGAGTCTGATAAAGTACACAACTGGTGGGAACAAACCCAAAACAAAAGCTAATAATAGCGCAGAAAAATAAGATAGACTAAGTAGCGTCTATCTGAAAACAGCTCCATCTCCCGGTGGGCAAGCCTCTAGGGTCAGGCATACTTTGAGGGTGTCTCCTCTAGCTCCTCCTCGGTAGCACATCTAGCCTCCTGATCGGGGCCGTACACAGTGGGGTAGAAGGCCTCGTCTAGATCTGGGAGGGAACTAGGTCCTCAGTGGGACGTAACAAGATACAGAAAATGACATGCCATGTAATATAAATACTGAATAAATAAAATAAACACAGGGTACTAACCATCTAAGTAAAATGCAAGTAAAGACCTTGTAGTAAGCATGGGAATGTGTCGGCTAGACATATGCTGACGTAATTCACCAATCGTGGTGACTGGCTAGTATATGTGTCATATGCCCCCTGACTCAAGGGCACACTACAATCGACCATCATGGTACGAAGGTATAAAAATATTTAAGGAGGGGGTGTCCCATACGTCTACTAGTTATCTTTTCCATCCCAATGTAACTAAATATCAAGTCGTACTTTTCCTGATTTATGCTAATCCGCGATGCGGGTCACACGTACTGGTAGCTAATCAAATATGCAGCTCGTATCCCAATATGTATTGCAACCATGTTGCGTGTTCCCGTGATAGGGTCTAGGAAGATATTAGGATATCCTCACAATTGTTGGTGAGTCTATAAGACTAAGTTAATTATACTAATTATCAACGTATCAGTTGACTGTACCTGAGGCAGTCTTAGGTACTCATAGTTATATAAAATTCAGAAACAAGAGCATATAACAATATTTGAATTTAAACAGTAAATTTGGCAAGGTATACTTGCCTACTCCCTGATAGTGTTGGAAACCTGTTCTCAAATTCAAGTTTGAGAGTGCTGGTGACAAGGGGTCACTGGCTGTGCTGGAGATAGTTTCTGTTAAAACATACAGGGTTCGTGAATATCATGGGTATAATATAAAAGTATATATATACATATATATAGGATACACACATATATATAGAGTATATATATACATATAGATATAGTATATAATATATATTATATATATAGATAATGTATATATATTCATAGATATATATATATAAATGAACAGACAGTGCAGAAATATAAATATATAGATATACTGTACTATCCAGTATAATATTATATAGTATCTATATATCATATATATATATATATATATATATACATACATATATACATATATAATGAAAAGGAAATGACAGTGCTGGAAATGTAAATACGTATATTAATACTGTATTATCCAGTATAATATAGTATATAGATAATATATATATATAGATATATATAGATATATGATAAAAGGAAATGACAGTGCAGAAAGGTAAATATATATATATATATATGTACTGTATTATACAGTACTATATTATATAGTATATATTATATATAGATATATATGTATAGATATATATATATTCATATATATATATATATAATGAATTGAAAAACAATGCAGGAAATAAATACACGTATTATTCAGCACTATAGTATATATTATATAGGTAGATAATATATATATATATATATATATATATAATAAATTGAAAAGACATTGCAGGAAATATAAATATATATATATATATATATATATATATAAATACATATGTACTGTATTATCCAGTACAATATTATATAGTATATATAGATATATATATTATACATATATATATATAAAATGAAAGGCAGTGCAGGAATGTAAATATACATGTATATATAGATATATGTTGTATTATCCAGCATAATTATATAATATATAATTACATATATATATATTGCATATATATAGAGTAACTGAAAATATATATAGAATATATATAAATATATGTATACATATATTTATATATGCTACATATATATATATATATATATATATATATATATATATATATATATATATATATATATATATAACAAAAAATAAAGATGTACATATTCATATATATACATATATATGTATACTAATATAATTATAATATAATATATATATACATAATATGTTATATGTAAATATATATATAAATAGACATTATATATATATACTTCATATACATAGGTATATATATATGTATATATACATAAATATATACATACATATATAATAACGATATATATATAACAATAATATACATATACTGTATAAATATACTGTATTTATACAGTATATAATAATATATATAATATATTATATATATAAACATATATATATAAATATATATATATACATATATATATACATATATACATACATATACAGAATTATGCGTATATACGTATAAAGAAGAGGGGGGGTATACCTACTGACAGGGGGGACCTAGGCGTCGTCGCCGGCGGAAGGACGGCGGCGGAGACGGCGGTGGCTGGCCGGAATGGCAGCCACAGCAGTGGCTGCAGCTAACAGCAGCAGCAGCTGCTTGCGGGGGTGGCAGCGACGGCTGCGGCGGCGGGAAAGGCGGTGCAGGGTGGGGGATCGCCGGAGGAGAGGGTGGCGGTGAGGTTGGTGGTGGTGGCGGGGGTCTACGGTGGCTGTGGTGGCGGCTAGAGGCGGTCGGAGGTGAGGGGGTGCTGTTAGGATTAGGGGGAGCTGATGGTGTTGCGGGGGCTGCCGATGGCGGAGGAGGCGTCGTGGGCCGGAGGGGAAGTGGTGGTCGGGTAGAGGGGGTCGGGGCGAGTCGAACGGTGGGGGTGGTGGTGGTGCACGGTGGCCGAAGACGGTGGTGGGGGTGGTTCGGGTAGTGGTGGCTGTGGGTGATGGTGTTGGGGGAGTTGGCTTGCGGGGGCTGCCCAAGGCGGAGCAGGCGGCCGGAGGGGGTGAGGCTTGGCCGGAGGGGAGGTGGGGTAAGGGCGAGGGCTTCGCCGGAGTTGGGTGGCCGGTGGTGGCGGAGGGAGGTGGCTGTGAGGGTTTGAAGAGAGGGGGGTCGGGTTTTATAGGTTTAGGGGGAGTGGCAGGGTTGTAATTAAGGGGAAGTTTAGGGGCATTTGGGTAATTTTGATTTTTAGGATATTTTTAACAGATTTTTCTGGATATTTAGGCCCACATGTAGGGATTAGGGTTAATAGCCAATGAGGTTAGGCCACCTCACATGCATTTTTGCAAAAAACCCTTGAAATTTCATAATTTGCAAATAGGTTCCAAAGTTGATATTTTGCATAATTTCGCAATTTGCTTGATTTAAAAATATTGATTTCCCGAAATACTGAATTGTACAGAAATGAGGGAAACAGCTGGGGAAATGTTTTGGGAAGTGTGGGGGTGAGTCTGGACAGAGGCAAGGTCTGATTCTTTAGGTGATATGGGTCACCGTATTTATTATTTAATAAATACTGCGCACGGGGTTCACTAATTATTTAGAGGCCGTTAGGGTCATAATTTTTCTACGGTGTCAATACACTAATTGTAGTATAATTAGAGTAGAATATTATCGTATTTTTGTTTGGGCAAAACAGGTGCCTACTGGTCCTCAAATCCCTAGGGTATAGAGATGGGTAAAGAGCAGAATTTTAAATAGGATATAAATACGTACGTCTGTAACGATATTTGTGCGACTAAATCGAAGCACCAAATAAGGTATCTGGGAGTTGCATAAAAAGCAGAAAAAGTAGTCTAACATGTCTAGGGCAAGTATGTGGACTTTGTTTAGGGTTAACAGCTAGTGTAATGTCCTAATTAATTATGTAATGAACAGGTGCACAATCAATAGAATATATAATAAATAAATTTTAAAAAGTTGCACTAATTCTAGTTAGTCAAAAATAATCCTAAATTACTGAAATCTGGTCGAGGGAGTTTACACCTTTTAGTTCCATTCCCTAGTGTTTACCTAGTATTATGTTAGCATGAACTTGTTGGTCTAGAGTGATAATATGTAAGAGGTACCCAAGTTTTCAGAAGATGTAGTTGATCTTCGTTCTAATAGACTCCATTACTCTTGAGTTACTCATCTCTTATTTCCTAGGAAAAAAATTTTATTGCTTTCCTACGTGTTCTGCTTCCCTTCCTTTCGATTTTTTTTCTTGTTCATGGTCCTTTATCCTTTGTGCCTTGCTTCAACAAATATGTTATACTGGGGATGGATTGGCACTACGATATCATTATGGGGATGGATTGGCTTGATACGATAGTTTTAGACATCTGGGACTATGATATCATTCTGGGGATGGATTGGCTTGGCGCTTGTTCAACAAATAAGTCATACTGGGGAAGGAAATTGTCACTCGATACGATAGTTCTAGACATCAGGGACTACGATATTATTCTGGAAATGGATTGGCTCGGCGCTTGTTCATCTACCATTGATTGTGCGAAAAAGGAAGTCGTATTTCATCTACCTGGCGAGACCGATTTTTTCTATGCGTGCAGTCCATCGTCGAGAGCGTCGAACGCCTGCATGGTTATTTCTGTAATGTATTCTCGGTGGAAGATACATTCCGACTATAAAGGGTACTTGGCGTCCGTTCGAGACACTCATCGATATTGTGCAAACGTAGAGTCTACTTCCGTTGTGGAAGAATTTTCTGATGTATTTCCGGAAGAGTTACCCGGCATGTCGCCCGACCGAGAGATAGAGTTCACTATAGATACATTTTTAGATACTCGGCCGATTTCCAAAGCTCCGTATCGAATGGTCCCTGCCGAACTGAAGGAGCTGAAAGTCCAACTACAAAAACTGCTCGATCGTGGGTATATCTGTCCGAGTGTATCTCCATGGGGCACACTAGTACTATTTATGAAGAAAAATAATGGTTCAATAAGGCTCTGCATAGACTACCGAGAGTTGAATAAATCTACCTTTTGAAATAAGTACCCCCTTCCCAGAATTGATGACCTCTTCGATCAGCTACAAGGCGCATCGATATTCTTAAAAATTGATCTTCGTTCGGGCTACCACCAATTAAAGATCAAGCTAGATGATGTACCCAAGTCAGACTTCCATACTCGCTATGGCCACTATGAATTTTTAGTTATGCCGTTTGGATTGACCAATGCCCCTGTTGCCTTCAAGGATTTGATGAATCGAGTGTTCCGGTCGTGCCTTGACAAGTTTGTAGTAGTGTTCATTGATGATATCTTGGTGTATTCAAAGAACAAGGAGGAACACTTTCGGACCGTGCTTTAGACACTTCGGGACAACAAGCTATATGCAAAACTGAGTAAATACGAGTTTTAGCTAAGCAGTGTATCTTTCTTCAGGCATATCATTTCTGCAGGTGGCATCTCAGTCGATCCAAAGAAAAGTTGAGAAAATCGTCGAGTGGAAGAAACCTGCATCAGTTAGTAAAATTTGAAGCTTTCTCAAGTTAGCGGGCTAATACAGACGGTTCAGGAAGGAATTTTCTAACATTTCTTCGCCCTTGACTCACTTCACTCAGAAAAGAGTCGTATTTGAGTGGTCTGCCGACTGTGACACTTTGTTTTAGGAATTAAAGCAATGCCTCATCTCTGCTTTGATACTTGCACTACCAAACGAGAATATAGGATTCAAAATCTTTAGCGACACCTCAGGCCAGGGCTTGGGAGTTGTGCTCATGCAACAAAACAAGGTAATAGATTTTTTTTGAGACAATTGAAGCCGCATAAACGTAACTATCTGACACATGATATAGAACTTGTGACAATTGTGTTCGCTTTGAAGTTGTAGCGATACTACCTTTATGGTGTGTCTTGCCAAATTTTTACTAATCACTAGAGTGTCAAGTATCTTTTTACTCAGTTGGACCCAAACCTACGACAAAGACGTTGGCTAGAACTGATCAAGAACTATGACTTGTCGATCAACTACACTCCAGGCAAAGGAAATATTGTAACGGACACGCTGAGTCGAGTATTTGCGTGATCTCTATTCATCAACTACAGGTTACAAAAGAAATTGGAGAGTATGGGCATCGAGCTGTGAATTCGATATCGAGGCTGACTGATTGGGGGATCACTAGCTCAGTTACTTCTAGAACAGAGCCTGATCAAAAATGTCAAGTTCGGTCAGACGAATGACCCATTCTTATTGAAGATACGTGAGCAGATTTTAATAGAAAAGAAAATCGACTTTGCATTGGATGAAAGAGGAATGTTCGGGTAAGAGGAAGACTATATGTGCCCAATGATGCAGAACTCGGAAAGGAGATCCTCACAGAATATCACTATACGGCCTATGTATCACACCCAAAAAGTATGAAGATGTATCAGGACCTCCGTATGATCTTCTGGTGGCACGACATAAAGAAAGATGTGGCTCTCTTCGTGTCACAATGCTTGTCTTGTTAGAGGGTAAAGGCCGAGCACCAGAGGCCGGGCGGAGAGATGCAGAACCTTGCTATCCCGTAGTAGAAATGGGACCATTTCACGATAGACTTTATTATTGTCTTGCCAAAGACGCAACAGGGAAACAACGTTGTCTGGGTCATCGTCGACCGATTAACCAAGTCAGCTCACTTTATTTCCATCAAAGTTACTTGGAGCATCGATCACCTGGCTCAGATATACCTTGATGAGATAGTTCGACTATATGGCATGCCAGTGTCTATTATTTCAGATCGGGACGGACGGTTCTTATCACGTTTCTAGAAAAGCCTTCAGTCAGCTATGGGGACCAAGTTAAAGTTTATTTCAGCGTAACATCCTCAGATCGATGGCCAAACGGAGCGGGTGAACAAAATCCTGGAAGATATGCTACGCCTTTCTTCGATCGAATCGAAGTCAAGTTGGGACGTCCATCTACCGTTGGCAGAATTTGCAAAAAATAATAGTTACCAATCCAGGATTAAGATGGCTCAGTTCGAGACTTTGTATGGGAGGAAGTGCAGATCGCCTATCTGTTGGAATAAAGTTGGCGAGCGATAAATCCTTAGCCCGGCGCTAGAAGAGCAGACCGTCCAGAAGGTTCGGCTGATCCGAGAGCGATTAAAGGTGGCGTAAAGCAGATTGATGAGTTATGCAGACATCCACATACTACCCCTTTTGAATTTACAACTGGTGATCACGTATTCCTCAAGGTCACGCCGATGAGTGAAATTATGAGATTTGGAGTAAAAGGGAAGCTAAGTCCTGGATTTGTTGGTCCATTTGAGATTCACAGGTGATTCGCCCCAATTGCATATCAAATTGCCCTTCCATCGAGCCTATCAGACATACATGATATCTTTCACGTGTCACAACTGCGAAAGTACGTGCATGATACGAATCACATGGTAGATTTTGGTCAGTTGGGTTTACAAACAGACTTGTCCTATATAGTAGAACCTGAGAAGATCATCAATTATAAGGATTTGCAGCTCCGAAATCGTTCAGTCCTGCTCGTGCGCGTACTCTGGCGGAACTACGCGGGCGAAGAGTCGATCTGGGAACTCGAAGCAGACATGAAAGAAATGTTTCCCTCATTATTTTTCTTAGGGGTAGGTACCATTCCTAAATTTCAAGGATAAAACTTTTTATTAGTTGGTTAAGATGTAGTGCCTCGTTCCCCCTGTTCAGGGAGCGCGGCTAAGAAATACTTGGTATCGTTCGTTCGGGATAGATTGAATCATGATCCTTTCCTCATTGTGGATTGGTTTCTTCGGAATTAAGCCCCACATTCAACGAATCATGCCTCGAGGAAGGACTCGGCGACATAGTCACGAGGGGCCTTTCCATTGCACTGGTTTCTTTGTCCATTTTCGATGCCGCTTGGTTGCTTTCTTGTTGGTTTTGTGACTTGTGTTTTTTTGAAAAAGTTTCGATAGATTTTATTGTCTTTATTCTTTAAATTTCGCATTTTGTATCGAACCCTTGGAGACCGGGGCAAGAGATATTAATCATCTGTTTGTGCGTGCAGGTGATCGTGTAGGCGACGCGCAAGCGGAGTCTTGAAGATCTTCCCTTTCTCTCCTCTGATTCACCTACTTGTGAGTGGCCATACCTTCGATTAGCTCCCTTCTTCCAAGTCTTCACTCTTAATAATCTGACTCATTTGTGCATTTCGATCAGCGATACCATATTAATAATAACCGAGTCAAGATAGAAAGAAGTAAACTTGGAACACTTATGCTTGTCACACCACTTCACCGTATAATCTTATTGTTGTGTGCTTGTCCGTTGTGCATATATCTAATTTATCATTTTAGTTGTTGCTTGAACTTATTCATCTATAACTAGTTCAATGTGTATAGTACATAATTGTAATGTGATCGTTTGAGCAGGTAGACTATGCCATCGTATGGTTCCATCCTGTGTCTTAAAATGCTTGGTATGATAACTTAGTACAAAGACGTCTTATGGTCTTGGACAACTTGTGCACAAGGTATAGGAGTTCCAGCAAACGGTTACCGGGGCACCAGAACTGCTTCGTCCTAGGCGAAATATTATGGTAGTTGTGCTTGCATTTCGTACGGGTAAGACGTGGTGGCTCATAGCGGGGCTATCTACCGGCGCTACCACCATCGCCGTCTACTCAGTCTACAGTCCAAAATTGCTCACAAGACGGTGACCCCATATGTATATTTAAACTGTTCAAGCTAAATATGTCTTCATGGCAGGGAAGGTCATGGTAAGTTATGTACAGGATGTTTAGACGGGAAGGTAAAAGTCACCGAACGGTGGCACATTCATTTCAGTTATTTTATATCTCTCATATGTTGTAACTTGTACTAAAAAAAGATAGAAAGTCCACAACAATAGATGATATGCTCCACATAAATTCTGTACCTATTTGGTTAGTTGGGTTAGCTCACCCTCACAAGTACTTTTTAAAGTACTGACCCTCATTACAGCAGGTTCCCCGAGCCAAGGTGATGTGGCGAGGAGCTGAAGCTTCTTTCCCCAACCGGTCCATTACCTGGCGCAATCCGTTCTTATCTTTTGAAGCTTTTACAAATCATCTGGAGCTCATGCACACATCTTATGCAGCTCTGAGGCAAGGCAATAGCTTCATCCGAAGGTGTTTATTATCTTTTGAAGTTTTAGTATGTGATATAATGTATGGAACGACTATCTTATTTTGCGTCCCTCTTGTAAGCCCTTACGACACCCCTTACTTTTGAGTTAAGAGTTTATAACAAAGATGTATATTATCAATAAAGAAGAACTTTTCTTCGTGTCAATGTGTATTCTTTAGCTTCCGCACTCAGTTGTTGTGTTTATATATATATATATATATATATATTTATGCTTGGCCTTGTGCGGGCATGCCTTACACTCGCACGACATCACGCCAGGGAGATGAATAGCGATTCTGCGAAATCGGAGCGTGACATAATATATTTCATGTATCCCAGTTATGATGGTATATACCGAATTCAAGCCATATCCTGGATCATTTAGAATTAGTCGTTGGTACCGACCTTTCATACGAGAAAAGGCATATATCTATCTTTGACCGGAGAAAGAAGGTTATTAAGAACCAGACTATCTATTTAGTTCGTATTGCTTAGGGGCATCACTCCTAGGGCGAGTCAACCTGGGAATCCAAGGATGATATCAGATCTCGTTACCTGTATTTATTTGACTCGTGAGGTATGTTTGTTCGTATATCTCATATCCTTACTCCGTCATGTGCTTATTTATCTTGTTATAGATAGCTCTTAGATTGTATTGCATGATTTTCTGCCCTTATTGATTTCTTGTGGCTTATTGAAATTTTGAGGACAAAATTTTCTAAAGGAGAGAGAGTTGTGAGACTCGTCTCACTATTTTTGTATTCATTCTCGATATACGTGAATAATTTGCGTATAGTTACATTATGTTCAATTATCTACTTTATCTTATTGTTATTCATGCATTGTCTAGCTTATTTTTGTATAATTTTCTTTAGTTTCATGCTTTGGACCGTTGGTCCCTTGGTTTTCATTTGTGTGGCTGTGATGAACCCGTGTGAGGGACATGGATTATGATCCAATGGCCACTAATCCAAGCATTTCCAATATAAACTCAACCCTTCTCTTTCTTTCCTTTCCTTTCTTATTTTTTCTTCCTTTTCTCAGTCGAGAGCAGCAGCCAAGCTTGGCTTGGCCATTAGTGACCTTTGATAGTGTTTATGTTAGGCTCGAACTTGACCATAGATAAATATATCTTGCTAACTGAGTGAACCCATACGTGGGCATGCTTTTGATAACCTAGTTCATAACTGGTACTTGTTAACTTAGGCTTGAATTTGGATTTATTTTGTAGTTTAGAAACGGACTCCTTGTAGCTTTACTTTCATAGCATCTTGATTTGAGGGCTTAAATTGACAATTTGAGCCAACGACAAAGTCGGAGCACAAATTATACTGGTCGGAGAAGAATGAGCAAAGTCTACAAATAGTGTGCCTGAGACTCTTGAACTTGAGCACACTGTGTGTTGTCTCAAATCAATTCTTGCGTTCAGTACAACATACAATCCTTGCAAAAGTGTGCCAGGAATCATGTTGGAACTCTGGATGCACTTTAATCCTTATGCATACGTTTTGTACTAATGTCCTCTAAACAAATCCATGTAAAAGTGCGCCAAGGTTATCAAAAACTTGGGCGCACTTTTCAGAAAAATCCTCGATGGCGCAAATTTAAGCGTTCAAACTCATCAATCATGAGAAAGTGCGACAAGTCTCTGTTAGCGTACAAATACCGTTCCTTAAGTTTTTTTGATCGGCGAGCCTTGACCTTACCAATCATCTCGACTGTCGTATCCGACAGTTGTACCATACATTGAGACTTGTATTTTGCCTTTTATAGACCTTTCCATCCTTGATTTGTGCGCCAATAAAAAGTATACCATTGTAGAAGCATGAAAAATCTGGATCCATGCGTCCAACTATCATGGGCCCCAAGATCGACTAAAAAAAATTAGCTTGCTGAATGACCATACGGCCAAGAAATAGCAGCATCCATGCGCCCCAAATATTGGCCGCATAAAGGCCTAACACAAAGGTTATGTCTGACACAGAATCCTAACAAAAAATATTTTCTGGACGCTTCAAAAAATGTGAGCACACTAAGCAACAAGAAGCTCTAATCAGACTAATAATAATTTCTGACAGGCGTGCAGTGCACGTGTACGAAGCCACATGTGTCCCAGAGTCCATACGTCTCTGGCCTCATGCATCCCAGGCTCCTTGCATTCCATGCGTCTCTGGCCATGGGTTCCAGACTCTATGCGTTCCATGCGTCTCTGGCCCTATGCGTTCCATGCGTCTCTGGCCATGCATTCCAGACTCCATACTTTTCGTGCGTCTCTGGTCCCATGTGTTTCAAGCGTCTCTGGCCCCATGCGTTCCAGACTCCTTGCGTTCCATCCATCCCAGACTCCATACGTCCAATGTGGCAAGGTTCCATGAGACAAAAATTTTCTGTTGTGACTGACATGATTCTCTTTAACAAAATACGGCCACGTGTCAAGCTGACCATGTTACGCAAACAAAAGGTGAGAACCACCCATTTCTTCAACAACAACAAATCCCAATAAATGTCCACGTGACATCTCATCCTGACCCAACTATAACCTGTTAAGGATGAAAAACATGTGTCTACCTGCCCTTCATATGCGTCTACAGTTACAAACACATTCTATTGAAGGAGCCCCTGAGACTACAAAACAGGAGCATATGTGTCACCTATAGCCTACCAATATGATGGCTATAAATATGAGCAACTTAGACGTCCCAAAAACTGGCAAGTTTTTTCTGCTTCAGAGTCCATACCCTTCCAGACGAGCTGCGTACGTGCACACAAGCTCAAGAGAGAGAATAGAGGATCCCTAATTCACTCGTTGGACCATCAACGGAGTAAAAGAGTCACTGTAGTTCGTGATCTCCATCGTCACATTACCCAGATAAAAAATATTTTACTCAGATTTTCTGTCTAGGATCTCTTTGTACTCTTTTTGTTTGTTGTTAAACGAAGGTTTTTTCCAAACTCAATTTTAATGGAAAACAAGGTGGCGGCTCTGCTGGGGATGCAGTTAGACGCATTGAAGCTGGGTTCAACCCAGAGGATGCTGGTTGTACTCTTCGACCAGCAAGCCTTCGACGAAATGCTCTCTAAGGGCAGCAATTATCCAAAGCTGGCAAAGCCTAAGAAGACCCACAGGACATGGGTTACAAAGGTCGATGTGCCTCACTCAACTATGGAGCATGTGCTCCCTGTCTCTTTCTCTGCCGTAGGGAACACACATTATGCGTCCACGCGAGCTGACGCCTCTCATGCAGCAGCCTTTTCTAACAAGAAAAGTGCTTATCACTTGAAGACCCGCAGGACATGGGTTGCAAAGTCCGCTGTGCCTCACCCAACTTCGAAGCATGCGCTCCTTGTCTCTCTCTCTCTCTGCCGTAGAAGATGCACAATATGCATCCCCATAAGCTGACGCCCTTCATGCGGCAACCTCTTCGGACAAGGAAAGTGCTCAGCACTTGAGCTCTGGGAGAGAAAAATACTACGATTCCATGAGTTCGAGTGCTAAGACACTTTTCATGCAGCCACATCAAAAGCCGCATGAGAAGGATTATGCGGAACAGCTCATAGCCATAGGAAGATGGCCGCATCCTGCCAAAACAGCTACAAAAGTTTTTTCTTTGACCGAATCTCACGCAACACTGACTTCATGCACAATGCTGAGAAAGGAGAAGATGTAAACTTGGACTCTTCATACTACGCACCGGCACGTGCTAGGACAAAAAAGTCTAGGACAATGCGAGCTTGCCATGCTCAAGTAATTGCTCATTCGATCGATAGTTAGCAGCCGTCCCTAATTATGCATGCCCCTGACGGAAAGTCGAACAAAATTGGCTCATGCGTCCAGCCCCTAGTAGAAATTGGACAGGGCCAATCTAAAGAATCTTCCATCAGCAACCTGGGGAAAGTTCTTGTACAAACCCCAGGTCAGAAAGGAAATTCAACACCTACGCACCCATGTGCTTGGTCCACCCGGGCTAATAAAAAGGGTGCAAAGGTGAATATGTCCTCGCTTGACTTGTGCAACGTGATCAATCACTAGCGCAAAGCGAGGAAAACAAATACGACATACGAAGTATCCTCCCCTGGGCATCACTGTGCCAATATTATTATCAATTGTTACTGTAGCAAAGTAGCAGTACCCACAAAAAGGTAGTTGGCATTCCAGCGGCTGCAACCAAAGGCATCCAACTGGCTGCAACCCGGAGAACAGGTGCAACCACTAGAGGTAGAGGAGCTTCCTTTGCCTCATATTATTCTTCTCAGAAGGCCCTCTCCATGAGGGAAAGTGTCACGACCCGCACCCAGAAAATTGGGCATGAGTCGTGGGTACGTCCAGCCTACGCCGCAGCATCGGCGGTAGAACGCTGTCTAGGTCAACTATCTAGATAATCTCACACAAAAATCGGGCATGACCTCTCCAAAAGGAGGGCAACCACACAAACAATATATATAATCTGCCAAGATCTCAACTCCAAACGGAGGAGCAATAACAAAAGATAATCTCAAGTACTCAATCACGAATCTAAGCACGATAGATAACAAAGAAGACTAACAACTATAAAGTCTAACCAACAACAACTACTACAACAACCACAACATCAAATAATAATACAACAATATCCAAAATAATATACAAACAAGGTCTCAATCCAAAACCGGAGACAAATCCGGTACTAAGGCTAATAAAACAACAACAAGATCCTAGTGATCCCGGCTACCAACCCGGAAATCACCCCTAAACTAGAGGGTCCCTGTCTGCACCATCGACAGGCTCAGTTCCATAGAACGTCGGACACCAATCCTCCGGATACTCTGGAAAAATATGTCCAGTCAGGACTGGAGCAAGTACATCTCTAACAGCAGTTCCATTTAAATGATAAAAACTATAAAACAGTTATAGCAAGTAGCAAGAAAAATGGAGCAAGTATGAACAAGAAAATATGTAAGTCACTGGTGCATAAAGGTAAAGATGCATGGATATCAGAGCAAGATAGTAATAACTACAAGATACAGAAAATCTAAGCTAAGATCAAGTCCGTGTACATGAACGTGTAGTGAGTCCAGCATGAAAAACATGTAGTGAGTCAAGTCCAGAAACATGTAAGTGAGACAAGTCAAGAAATGCATGAGAGTCCAGACTATAAAGAATGAACTCGGTGTCTTTGAAATACTTGTTTCGACATGTAAACGGCTAGGGGTAAGTACGGCTCACCGCGCACTGGGTGCACGGCTGCTATCATTCCAGATTAGACCAGAGGGAGTGATTCCTGATGATGCCAGATAGGAATGTTTACATGTCTACTCGAGTATTTCCCCGCCCCGACTAATACAAGTGGATCCAAGACCCGACACGCAAATCAAGATGAGTCCAGCCTGTACATGAATGATGCTTGTAGGTGATGCCTGTAGGTGATGCCAGTAGTGATTCCAGAATAGAGGCCAGAAACATGAAATGTACGTGTCGCAAGTAAATGAATCCAGAAATACCAGTCAGTGTCCCGTGTTGTGCCAGAATAATCAGATGATACTATACTAGAAGCTGAATCATAATAAATATCAGATAATGAAAACTATCAGAGAATGTACTCGCCTGACGTCCTGAGCAACTGGCGATCCGAACCGGTGTCGCAAGAACCTAATGCGAAAAGCAAGGTTAAACAGGGTTCTAATGAGTTAAACAGATATAAAATAACTAAAAATAGGTTTCTAGGGTCGTTCTAGGTCAAACGGGTCAAACCGGTGAAATCTGGGTGAAAAAGTCAACTCTGGGTCCAAAAAGTCAACTCTAGGTCAAAACTAGGTCAAAAGTTGACTTTGGCGGTCAACCGAGTCAACTACGGTCAAGTCTGGGTCAAACTAGGGTGCTCCTGAAATTCTAGGTCAAACCGAGGTCATTAGGCTAGAAAACTCACAAACTCGCCTCCTTGAGATACCGGGATACCCTCGGTATCCGATACCTCAACCTACGCTATATACCCCGCCTAAACCCGCTAAAACCTATGCTAGCACGCGTAAATATATACATATAAACATATAAAAATCACTCCAATACTATTCCTAGGCTATTGCTCAAAAACCCCGCTCGAAACCCAATACCTTGGTTATCTTAAGGTATTGAAATACCTCGGTAGCTCAAGGTATTGAGGTTTCGCTCTAAAACCCCTCTAACTAGCTATCTAGCTACTAATTATGCACCTAGTTATTAATCTAGGCTAGGTAATATAGATATCTACCATATATATATATATCTAAGTATGTATATACCTATGTATATAGATATCCACACACGTTTACCCGATTACCCATATACCTTACCCTACGCATAAATATATATACTAACTATAATATATATCTAGCTCTAGGTATATATATATATATCTATGCATATAGATATAGGTATCTACCATATCTACCTATCTATCTATCCATAGATATCTATCTATCTATGTATCTAATCTATTTAACTATCTACGTATCTATCTAGCTACCTATTTATCTAATATCTATCTATCTAACTTATAATCTAACTATCTATCTATTAATCTACCTATCTATCTAGTTATCAATATATCTAGCTATCTAGCTATTTACCTATCTATCTATTACCTATCTATTTATCTTATATAACTATCTATAAACTTATCTATCACTATCTCTATAACAATTTATCTATACAACTAACTATCTAACTATTAATCTATCTATATCTATATATATATACCTCTCTCTAACTCTCCCTCGCATTGATACTGCTGCTGCTAGCTGCTTCTCACCTTGCTGCTGCTCGCTGTTCTTGGTACTGTGCTGCTGCTGCAGCATGTACTGCTGCTGCTGCTCCTCCAGATTGCTGCTGCAGCTGCTCCTTGCTTCATACTGCTGCTGTGGCTGCTACCTGCTGCTGCTGCAGCACAGTGCAGCAGCATGCTGCTGCTGCGGCTCCAGTCCAGGTTCTGTTCAGCCTCCCCCTTCCTCTCACAAGCACACACGCACACTCCTATATATATATATCTACATATATATATACATACATCTATATCTATACATCTATATATATATAACTAGATACATATATATATATATACACTTATACCTATTACTAACACACACTAACACACTCAAACACAAATCAACACACACACACACAAATATACACACACACATATACACAAACACATCTCTATATATATATAAACACACATCTACATATGTACTCACATATATCTATATATATATATATACACTAATATATATATCTATACATCTACACACACACACACTAACATATATACTAATATCTATATACCAACACACTCTAACATATATCTACACACACATATACACTCACATATCTATATATACATATATCTACACACATATATATATATATACATAAACACACATACAAATATATATAAATATATATATATATATATATATAGACACTAACACTAACACAACACCACACACAACAACACACAACCCACACGCCCCACACACGCCCAACGACCCCGACACGCCCAAACACCTAAAAATGTATAAAATATAGCTCGAAAACTCTAGCACACACTCCCCGATACTAACCCAACGCGCGCACAAGCCCGAAACGAGGAAACCGAGTCGAAATGGCCGTTCGGTCATTTCGACGAACACGTGGTGCGCGGCTCGGAAAACTTCCTGAAACGCACACCAAACGAACTCGGAATCGGCCCAAAATTTACCCACGCGTCCTAAACGATGTCTAGATCCTAGAAAATGCGCTCCCGCATCGATTCTAGGCCCGTGGCGGAAACGCACACGCACTTAGAATCGGCGACGACGAAAAGCCCCAATTTCGCCCGAAACGCCCGTTTCTCCGCGACACGACTTCCCGTGTCCGAACGGAGACACGCACTCACCCTCACGACTCCCGACAACGTCTACCTAGGTCCATCTAACCTAGGACATCACCCAAAATTGGGCCAAATTCGGATTCCACCCGAATTCGACACAAAACCTAATGTCAAAGTCTCTAAACTCACCCAAACTAGTTCCAACTTCCTCCTACGGGTAGGGTTAGGGTCTAGGAGGGTTCTAAAACACTAATTACACTACACAAAAATAATTAGGAAGGGAAAAGTTAGGTTTTACCTCTTGGGAGTTGGAATCCCAAGGCCAAAGTCCCAAATTCCCTCCAAATCAACTCCCTCAAGCTCCAAGCTTCCAAATCTAACTCCCACACTAGATCTAGGCTCCTCACACCTAGGTTAGAGAAAATGTAAGGTTAGGGTTAGCTTAAGGAAGAAGGAATGAAGAAGAAAGAAGAAAAATGGAAGAAAACTCACTTGGAGAAGGAAGGAAGAAGAAAGGAGAAGTGGAGAAGAAGAAGGAATGAAGAAGAAGAAGTAAATGAAGAAGTAGAACACAAAGGGGGGGGGAAGAGGGCTGCTACTTGCTGTGATCGGGTGTGGGGGGGTAGGTAGGGGCCGGCCATGGGAATTAAAAGGAGATTTACAACTTTCCAAATTCCCAAAACGCCCCTATTCACTCGGTTTTGGGTTCCGGGTCTCCAAATGCACTCAAACTAGTTCCAAATCTCACCAACTAACCTCCTAAAAATAAAATAATAATTTTAAGCCCCAAAATAATTCTCACAAGGGTGTGGGCTGGGTCGGACATGGGTCCACTAGGGTCTGACATGGGTCCAGGCTAGCCAAAATCCTAAAACAATCAAAATAAAAATAATAAAAAATAATGCAATCACTAATTAAATATAAATACAATTAATTATAAATAATACACAATTAACCAAATTAAAAATAAAAAAAAATACCCGGCTCTGGAAATGGGGTGGTGACAAGCCTATCCTCCTTAGAAAATTTCGTCCTCGAAATTTAAAGTCAATCACACTCCTCTAGGTCAAACCCCCAACAATCACAGTCAAGAAATTCTACCTAAACAACACACAAGATCAGGGTCCTACTGGTCGTGTTATTACAGTCTCAATCGGGGTCACTACACTATCTACCACAGCACAAGGAAAAAGTCTAACAGGTACTAATGAAGCACACCACAGGAATGGAAAAGACAGGAAGAAGAAACAAGAGACAGACCTGCTAACCCGACATCCGTAGCATCGGCCTCCTCGACCGTCAACGCATAAGCCCTGCCCTGCTGGGGTGTATCCCTCTGCTGGTGCGGGGCCTGATGCTGTGCCACAGATGGCCTAGCTCCAACTCTCTGATCCTGTGCTCCACCCAATAGAGGTGCAGTGGGGCAATCTCTCATCTGGTGAGCAGCGGATCCACAAAACAAACACACCTTCAGCCTCCTCCTACAAACATCCCAGGTGTGTCCTGCCTTCCTGCAGTAGGCACAAGTGGGCGCTCTCTGATCCTGACCCTGCTGCGCTGCCTTCTGTACATAGGGACGCTTAGCTGGTCCCGCACTGCCACTCGCACTGCCTGAATCATCCCTGCCTCTCTTGGACTTGAGCTCCAAGTCATCCTCTGCTCTCTGAGCATCTCCTACTATCTGCTCAAAAGTCGCCTCGCGATCGCTCCTGGTCAAAGACTTGACCGCCATAACCAAGCCCTTGCGAAACTTTCTCGCCTTGGCTGCCTCACTCAAGCCATCTACAAATCTGCCCAGACGGCAGAACTCCGCTGCGTACTCGTCCACCGTCATGCTCCCCTGGACGAGTGCCTCGAACTGGCTCTCCAAAGCACTGAGCGCCACATCTGGGAAAAACTTCTCCTTAAAAAGCCTCTTGAAAGCCTCCCAAGTAAGCCCTGGCGCTGCGATCCTCGTATCTGTGCGATACCACGTCAAAGCGAGGTCGAACATCTGACTGCCCGCTGCCTCTATCTGCATGCTGTCTGGAATCTGCGCCAGCCTGAAGATGCCCTCAATCTGCTCTATCCAGTCATCCGCGTACAGGATCCCTTCTGTACCACGGAACTCCTTGGGTCGCATCCTCTGAAAATCAATGATACTACCTGGCCTCGGATGCTGAATCTGATCTGCCTGTGGCTGAATCTGTGCCACCCTATCCACTGCTGTCATGGCCACCTGGTGGGCGTTCTCAATGCCCAGCCTCATCACATCCACCTGACGGTGCTGCGCGTCCATCATCTCCCTGAAGAACGCAAACAACTGCACGGCATCTACTGGAGCAGGAAGTGGTGGAGGAACCACCGGAACGACTGGGGTAGTCCTCGGATCGACAGGTGAAGGAGAATCCCCGAGAGAAGCAGATGCTCCCTCAACCGCAGGAGTGGTGAGTGGAGCGGTAGCAGCTGCCTGAATACGAGCTGGACGAGAGGTAGCAGACCTCTCCGAGGCAACTGCTGGAACGGTACGATGGGATCGTGTCTTCGGAGGCATCCTGAACACAGATCAAAAGAAGTCAATACGGCGCAAGATACGATATCATCAAGAAAGGACAGTAATATTTCAAAAGAAGCAATTTCAGAATAATTAGATTGGAATTGTTCCTAGTCGTGATTGAGTACACACTCATCCTAGATCCTAGATCCTATAGCAGGCTCGCAGCAGTACAACTAAGTTGTTGTACCACCACGACATCGCACTAATTGCGAATCGAGACCTGCATGGGGCCGCCACCAAAAACGTGTCACGACCCGCACCCGGAAAATCGGGCATGAGTCGTGGGTACGTCAAGCCTACGCCGCAGCATCGGCGGTAGAACGCTGTCTAGGTCAACTATCTAGATAATCTCACACAAAAATCGGGCATGACCTCTCCAAAAGGAGGGCAACCACACAAACAATATATATAATCTGCCAAGATCTCAACTCCAAACGGAGGAGCAATAACAAAAGATAATCTCAAGTACTCAATCACGAATCTAAGCACGATAGATAACAAAGAAGACTAACAACTATAAAGTCTAACCAACAACAACTACTACAACAACCACAACATCAAATAATAATACAACAATATCCAAAATAATATACAAACAAGGTCTCAATCCAAAACCGGAGACAAATCCGGTACTAAGGCTAATAAAACAACAACAAGATCCTAGTGATCTCGGCTACCAACCCGGAAATCACCCCTAAACTAGAGGGTCCCTGTCTGCACCATCGACAGGCTCAGTTCCATAGAACGTCGGACACCAATCCTCCGGATACTCTGGAAAAATATGCCCAGTCAGGACTGGAGCAAGTACATCTCTAACAGCAGTTCCATTTAAATGATAAAAACTATAAAACAGTTATAGCAAGTAGCAAGAAAAATGGAGCAAGTATGAACAAGAAAATATGTAAGTCACTGGTGCATAAAGGTAAAGATGCATGGATATCAGAGCAAGATAGTAATAACTACAAGATACAGAAAATCTAAGCTAAGATCAAGTCCGTGTACATGAACGTGTAGTGAGTCCAGCATGAAAAACATGTAGTGAGTCAAGTCCAGAAACATGTAAGTGAGACAAGTCAAGAAATGCATGAGAGTCCAGACTATAAAGAATGAACTCGGTGTCTTTGAAATACTTGTTTCGACATGTAAACGGCTAGGGGTAAGTACGGCTCACCGCGCACTGGGTGCACGGCTGCTATCATTCCAGATTAGACCAGAGGGAGTGATTCCTGATGATGCCAGATAGGAATGTTTACATGTCTACTCGAGTATTTCCCCGCCCCGACTAATACAAGTGGATCCAAGACCCGACACGCAAATCAAGATGAGTCCAGCCTGTACATGAATGATGCTTGTAGGTGATGCCTGTAGGTGATGCCAGTAGTGATTCCAGAATAGAGGCCAGAAACATGAAATGTACGTGTCGCAAGTAAATGAATCCAGAAATACCAGTCAGTGTCCCGTGTTGTGCCAGAATAATCAGATGATACTATACTAGAAGCTGAATCATAATAAATATCAGATAATGAAAACTATCAGAGAATGTACTCGCCTGACGTCCTGAGCAACTGGCGATCCGAACCGGTGTCGCAAGAACCTAATGCGAAAAGCAAGGTTAAACAGGGTTCTAATGAGTTAAACAGATATAAAATAACTAAAAATAGGTTTCTAGGGTCGTTCTAGGTCAAACGGGTCAAACCGGTGAAATCTGGGTGAAAAAGTCAACTCTGGGTCCAAAAAGTCAACTCTAGGTCAAAACTAGGTCAAAAGTTGACTTTGGCGGTCAACCGAGTCAACTACGGTCAAGTCTGGGTCAAACTAGGGTGCTCCTGAAATTCTAGGTCAAACCGAGGTCATTAGGCTAGAAAACTCACAAACTCGCCTCCTTGAGATACCGGGATACCCTCGGTATCCGATACCTCAACCTACGCTATATACCCCGCCTAAACCCGCTAAAACCTATGCTAGCACGCGTAAATATATACATATAAACATATAAAAATCACTCCAATACTATTCCTAGGCTATTGCTCAAAAACCCCGCTCGAAACCCAATACCTTGGTTATCTTAAGGTATTGAAATACCTCGGTAGCTCAAGGTATTGAGGTTTCGCTCTAAAACCCCTCTAACTAGCTATCTAGCTACTAATTATGCACCTAGTTATTAATCTAGGCTAGGTAATATAGATATCTACCATATATATATATATCTAAGTATGTATATACCTATGTATATAGATATCCACACACGTTTACCCGATTACCCATATACCTTACCCTACGCATAAATATATATACTAACTATAATATATATCTAGCTCTAGGTATATATATATATATCTATGCATATAGATATAGGTATCTACCATATCTACCTATCTATCTATCCATAGATATCTATCTATCTATGTATCTAATCTATTTAACTATCTACGTATCTATCTAGCTACCTATTTATCTAATATCTATCTATCTAACTTATAATCTAACTATCTATCTATTAATCTACCTATCTATCTAGTTATCAATATATCGAGCTATCTAGCTATTTACCTATCTATCTATTACCTATCTATTTATCTTATATAACTATCTATAAACTTATCTATCACTATCTCTATAACAATTTATCTATACAACTAACTATCTAACTATTAATCTATCTATATCTATATATATATACCTCTCTCTAACTCTCCCTCGCATTGATACTGCTGCTGCTAGCTGCTTCTCACCTTGCTGCTGCTCGCTGTTCTTGGTACTGTGCTGCTGCTGCAGCATGTACTGCTGCTGCTGCTCCTCCAGATTGCTGCTGCAGCTGCTCCTTGCTTCATACTGCTGCTGTGGCTGCTACCTGCTGCTGCTGCAGCACAGTGCAGCAGCATGCTGCTGCTGCGGCTCCAGTCCAGGTTCTGTTCAGCCTCCCCCTTCCTCTCACAAGCACACACGCACACTCCTATATATATATATCTACATATATATATACATACATCTATATCTATACATCTATATATATATAACTAGATACATATATATATATACACTTATACCTATTACTAACACACACTAACACACTCAAACACAAATCAACACACACACACACAAATATACACACACACATATACACAAACACATCTCTATATATATATAAACACACATCTACATATGTACTCACATATATCTATATATATATATATACACTAATATATATATCTATACATCTACACACACACACACTAACATATATACTAATATCTATATACCAACACACTCTAACATATATCTACACACACATATACACTCACATATCTATATATACATATATCTACACACATATATATATATATACATAAACACACATACAAATATATATAAATATATATATATATATATAGACACTAACACTAACACAACACCACACACAACAACACACAACCCACACGCCCCACACACGCCCAACGACCCCGACACGCCCAAACACCTAAAAATGTATAAAATATAGCTCGAAAACTCTAGCACACACTCCCCGATACTAACCCAACGCGCGCACAAGCCCGAAACGAGGAAACCGAGTCGAAATGGCCGTTCGGTCATTTCGACGAACACGTAGTGCGCGGCTCGGAAAACCTCCTGAAACGCACACCAAACGAACTCGGAATCGGCCCAAAATTTACCCACGCGTCCTAAACGATGTCTAGATCCTAGAAAATGCGCTCCCGCATCGATTCTAGGCCCGTGGCGGAAACGCACACGCACTTAGAATCGGCGACGACGAAAAGCCCCAATTTCGCCCGAAACGCCCGTTTCTCCGCGACACGACTTCCCGTGTCCGAACGGAGACACGCACTCACCCTCACGACTCCCGACAACGTCTACCTAGGTCCATCTAACCTAGGACATCACCCAAAATTGGGCCAAATTCGGATTCCACCCGAATTCGACACAAAACCTAATGTCAAAGTCTCTAAACTCACCCAAACTAGTTCCAACTTCCTCCTACGGGTAGGGTTAGGGTCTAGGAGGGTTCTACAACACTAATTATACTACACAAAAATAATTAGGAAGGGGAAAGTTAGGTTTTACCTCTTGGGAGTTGGAATCCCAAGGCCAAAGTCCCAAATTCCCTCCAAATCAACTCCCTCAAGCTCCAAGCTTCCAAATCTAACTCCCACACTAGATCTAGGCTCCTCACACCTAGGTTAGAGAAAATGTAAGGTTAGGGTTAGCTTAAGGAAGAAGGAATGAAGAAGAAAGAAAAAAAATGGAAGAAAACTCACTTGGAGAAGGAAGGAAGAAGAAAGGAGAAGTGGAGAAGAAGAAGGAATGAAGAAGAAGAAGTAAATGAAGAAGTAGAACACAAAGGGGGGGGAAGAGGGCTGCTACTTGCTGTGATCGGGTGTGGGGGGGTAGGTAGGGGCCGGCCATGGGAATTAAAAGGAGATTTACAACTTTCCAAATTCCCAAAACGCCCCTATTCACTCGGTTTTGGGTTCCGGGTCTCCAAATGCACTCAAACTAGTTCCAAATCTCACCAACTAACCTCCTAAAAATAAAATAATAATTCTAAGCCCCAAAATAATTCTCACAAGGGTGTGGGCTGGGTCGGACATGGGTCCACTAGGGTCTGACATGGGTCCAGGCTAGCCAAAATCCTAAAACAATCAAAATAAAAATAATAAAAAATAATGCAATCACTAATTAAATATAAATACAATTAATTATAAATAATACACAATTAACCAAATTAAAAATAAAAAAAAATACCCGGCTCTGGAAATGGGGTGGTGACAGAAAGTATCTACTGTACAGCACCTACAGTCCATCGCTCTCGGCTAGCGAGTTAAGAAGAAGGACCCAAGGAGGACAGGCAGCGAAACCCGCGAAAGGTATTTTCCTGGCCACCCGCTCAAAGAAGAAGCTGTCTGCCGCTGGGGGTAGTTCTTCCTTAGGAACCCAGGTGGCTACACAAGTTGGGGGTCGTAATCCTCCGGACCTCTATGACATCTTGTATTACAATAAGACGATAATTTCCAAGGAACAGATGCTGAGATCCTTGGGGGTTGTGAGACTCGTCTCACAGTATTCGTATTTTATGCAGATACATATTTTGTTCTAGTTATTGTATTTTATTGGATCTCGAGGAAGCCCAAAAAATTTTAAAGTTAAAACTTTACTACTTGACCGGTATACCAATGGTATACTATATTATACCGACAGTATACTGTCCGGCAGATATTTGTTTCACTTTCAAGATATTTTCAAAATATTTTCTCTATAAATAGTACTCGAGATATTTTATTTTCTTCTTTCTTTTCTCTCTCCTCTCTTCTTTATTTTCTCTTGAGATTGGAAGCGTGGCCTTGAGACCTAGAGTGTGGTTTCTGAACCCCTTCATGGTGGTGGATTAGAAGGTTTAGGCTAGGAGATCGTATTAGGCAAAGTACACCTTGCCGATTTTGTGAACTTGTTTTACTTTCAGTCATTTTACTTTTCTAGAGCTTGGTTGTTGCTCTTTAGCTTAGATTTATTTTATTATTGTTGTTCATATCGTGAATTTAGCCAAGTGGCCATCTCGGTTTTGATTTCTGGTAAAATCTCTTTCCGTCCCTTTTTTGTAACTCGATAATGGAAACAGTACCGGAGTTTTGACCGTAAGATTTAGTCCATATTGTGATATGAGACTTACCCTAGACTTAATTTCCTGTTAGACTTGGTTCGGGTAATATTTGGGATTTTATTTAGATTCTGAAAATCAAACTTGACTTGACTTTAACCATGATTATTCTTGGAAACCGGCATACCGACGGTATACTTCAGTGTACCGACGGTATACCAATTTCAACTAATTTAATTTCTAGATATTTTTGTGTGAACCATAACGGCATACCGGTGACATATTAGGTTGTGATGACGGTATACCAATCTTGCCGATATTGTTAGATATTTGTCTTGGCCGGCATACCGACGGTGTACTGGGCTGTGCCGACGGTATACATATTTGTGGAACTTTATTTTCCAGTAACTTTTGCCTACTTGGTATGGCATATCGACGGTATACTACAGTATATGGAAGGTATACCGATTTGTTGAAATCTAAAACTTGCTATATTTTTCCTATCTCTGGACCGGTGTATCGACTGTGTACTGGATGTACCGATGGTATACCGATCTTGCACTTTCTTTAAGAATTCTTGGTTTTTCCTAATTTTATGGTGAAACTTCTGGCTTTTGCTTAGATACGTGATGACTTGACCTGATCTTTGACATGAACTTATATGGCTTCAGATGACATGACTTGACTTGAGTTGGCTTTACTCAATTTTATCCGACTTTTTCGGCTACACGTGATGACATGATTGACTGGATTTGACTTGGCATAAATTTACATTACTTCATCGGACATGGCTTGACTTGGTGTCACATGGTTTCATCTGGTTGGACATGGCTTCACATGGTTGTAAATAGCTTGACCTAGCTTCACCTGGATTAACATGGCTTCACTTGGATTTACCTAGCTTCACTTGGTTTCACGTGGCTTGATTGTTGTCGTGGCATACATGAGTGCTTATATATAATATATATTAAATATGTTTATATTATTATTAAAACTTGACTTGTCTGCATCATGTCTAGGATGGATTCTGCGGAATGTCACACCCGGATTCATACCAAAAACTTTTAGGGGTTAAATAACTAGAGATTCATTTAGTACATAGCTAAGGATTTTCCTAGATTGCATGCAGTCCCTGTTATTCATACTGTTAACTTGAGTATCCAGTGATTTATATTGTGGCGTATCCTGAGGAGTATCCATTTGATTGTGTGTATGGATATCCCGGACGAATTGCAGGGGCATGCGATCAAAAAGAACTCTAGCATCGCGTTGCATTATAAAGTTAGTAATTAAGGATTGTGATAACCCTAGTTAGTTAAAGGTATTAAGCCGTACTTATATGATTTGCCATGATTGATGGTTGATGGTTAGTCTAGGCTTCACATGATCACCTTACTTTTAGTACTTGTTATATCGTTATTGATTATCATATCTGGATATGTCTTATTGCAGGTTTTATAGTATTTATTATACTGAGATCTTTTATATTCAGTCTTTACTTTCCAGTATTTGTATTGCTTGTGTTGTTGGTTTAAGTTCCTAGATTGGATTCCTTTGCGGTACTTGCTATTTGGAGGTCTGACCCCACAGGTTTTGTATAGCCAGATCCAGTAGCAGCACTAGAGGATGTTTCGTACTTTCCTGAGGATGGTGGCCACCATGAGCACCAGACCGCTTGAGTGGGTTTTCTTACTTTCCCACCTTGATGTACATTCTATTTTATGGACATTTAGCCACTGAGGACGTGTTTAGTTCATGTTTTGGTTTGATCAGTTAGCCTACGGACATTAGCATGGTTGACATATCCTAGGGTTGATCATGTATGACTCAGATTCTGGCTAGTTTATTCATTCTGTGTTTACTAGCATCATGATCATCTGTATATTATAGTTTGGGACGCTTTACTATTATATTTTAGCTGATATTACATCTTATTATTATTCTTGTTGTTCTTATGATTGAGACACTAGGGTTTATTGGACCTAGGCTTGACTGCTGGATTATAGTTGTGACCCCTCATGTCTTACAGATTCACCGTATATGTAGAGTACCGGAGTGCTCTAAGTATACGTAGCTGGCTTTGTCAGTCCCACTTTCCAGTATTCTGGTTCTGGGGTGTGACACGGGTTTAGTGGGGGCCCATGCAGGTCTGGTTTTCAGATATGTGGGGGGTTGTTGTTGTTGGTTGATGTCTCAATCCTAAACTGTTCCCCTTGATCCCTAGTAATTTATCTTCATCCCTCATTCCTGATCTGGTACCTGCTTATTCGTTGATCTATCATGTCCTTGACTTTCAGGGGCACTATTCCTATTACTATCGTCCAAATGGATCGAGTGCAGCTCGAGGAGGGTCAGCATTCGGGAGCCCAAAATATTTTTGGAGATTGGCCTCAGCATTCAGGGGCAGAGTCTAGAGGGTGTTGCCCGAGCACTGATAGATTTCCTAGGAGGTTTCATGATGAGGCAGATCGGCCGACAGTACCGGACCAGCAGACAACACATGTGAACCCAGTTCAGCCCGAGCAGCTAGAGGGTATTGCCAGTGTACTGATGGATTTCCTACAAGGTTTCATGATGACCCAGCAGCACCAGAGTGACGTACTCACTCTGTCGGTCCAGACAGCGTTGGAGCGAGGTGGTTCTCAGATCCATAATTATGCGATCAGCTTCAGGCGTCTCAGTCCTCCGTAATTTTATGGTACAGAAGACGCAATTTCGTTTGATGATTGGTTGTAGGACACTGAGGCCATCTTGAAGGAAGCAGGGACTCCTGCTAGAGAGCGTGTAGTAGTAATGATGCTATAATTGTTCGACTTGGCTCATGACTGGTAGACAGCGCAGGAGGTTTCTCTTATAGCACAGATTCCATGGGCAGTTTTTACGGAGAGATTTCAGGCGAGGTATTTTGACGCGGTGGTGCGTTACGAGCTTCAGCAGAGGTTTAACAACCTCAGGCAGGAGGGCAGGACCATCGAGGGTTATGTGATAGAGTTTGCGAGACTTAGTCGGTTTGCTCCCACTTCGGTCACGACCGAGTTGGAGAGGGCGAGGAGGTTCCAGCAGGGACTCCATTTAGAGATTATCTTAGTGGTGGAGCAACTTGAGTTTCAGACATTTGATGCGGTGATGCGGGAAACTGTGAGGTATGAGTACACCTCGCAGAGGATTACTGATCGAGTTGGGGGACAGAAGAGGTCCCATGTTTCAAGAGGATCATTATCCCAGTCATCAGCACCAACTCCAACAGTTCGAACCCTGACAATTGGATCCTCGAGGAGGATAACATCATCGTAGCAGTATTTCCAGACATTTCCTCAGCAGAGGTAGTCTTCTTCTTCTTCTTCTTCTTCTTCTTTCCGTAGTTGTTTCCATAATGGAAAACATGTACATATTGTATCAGAGTGTCGTAGGGCACATGGATCGTTCTTGGTATGTGAGGCATCAGACCACCTGGTCGAGACATGTCCTAGGAGGAACCAAACTAGATCATTACCGGCCTATTCAGTAGTTCGGCCAGCAATGCCACAATTTAGGGCACCAGCACTAGTGTAGCCACAGATTCAGAGGCCTTTGCCTCCACAGGATCAGGCATACCAGTAGAGGCCACAGAAGTATGCACAGGCCCA